>CM064912.1:24165637-24765637 GCA_032727855.1 Quercus ilex subsp. ballota | reverse complement strand
TTTTTTTTTTTTTTTTTGCAGGGGGCGCGGCCCCCCCAAGCCACTGTGTGGCTCTGCCCCTGGACACAACTCCAACGCTCTTGGATAGCTAGGTTCACTGCCCACAGGAGTGCCTCAGCTTCAGCTTGGGCTGAGGTACAGAGGTGATGCCTTGTTCCTTAAATGTGAATGACCTCACCAGGATTGTCCCTTGCCACAACAGCTAGTGCAGACATTGTATCGTTTAAGTCGGCATCCACATTGATCTTGATCCAGTCCTCAGGAGGGGGAGACCCAGCTGCTATGCTTTGTTCCGGTGAAGGGGGGATAACTGGAGAGAAAACCTTAGAGAATTCAATGAATTTAGTGTGAACGTTTTACTTGGCTTTTAACAGATCAGCTTTGCCATCTTGAAACAGAATATGATTCCTAGCCCTCCAAATTTCGTCGATAATTAGGGCCATATCCAGCGATATGGTTCATTGCTCGTGTGCAGGAGCAAAATGTATAGACTGTAGATCAAAATGAAGCATTTAACATTCAGTTTTGGGATTTAAAATTTTTATGTGAAGGTGATCTCAATTACAAAATTTTGAACAGAATAAAACCTTAATAATGATACATAGAGGAAAAGAAATGTTTTCTATATATTATATGCTTCATGCCATTGTAATTTGTTCATCAAGTTATCTGTTACATTTCTCCTAATGGATGCAATATGTCATTGCAATATTATGGACCTCGTGCCTGGTATTATATGGATGAAATTAGTCAAACTCTCTCTCCCTCTCTCTCTCTCTCTCTCTGATTGCTATTTGGGACTTTGGTTTTGTAAATAAATTGACCCACTTGAAAAATTCAAACACCGTCCGTTATGGCAAGCAGAAGTGCTACACACCAAAACTTTTGCTCAGTTTTAGGCTAAAATGACCAAGTACTACTGTTTGGCCAAATATGTATGGATATATCATTGTTTGCTAAATAATTAGAAATCTACCACTTTTTTAAAATTTGAGTTTGCCGTGACTTGAATTTCACAAACTCAAGTTCCATAAAAAAAAATAGCATGGCAAATTTGAAGGCTATTTTTTCAAAGAATTCGAGTTTTTGGAACTCGAGTTACACAGCAAACTCGAGTTTCAAAAATGTGGTAATTGCTAAATATTTCACAAACAATGGTATATTGCTAAATATTTTGCCAAACAGTGTGCCATTTTAGCCCTCAGTTCTAATGTTTGCTGCTCTTGTTGGGGCTATCTTCTTCCAAGCCAAACACATCAGTGCAAGGACAGGAGCTGAAAGATGGGGATGAATTGGTTTCAGCTTATGGAAACATTGGATTAGGATTCTTCATCCTTACAAGTGACAATTACTACTTGGAATATGGTGCAGCACCAACCATTAAGTATAGTATTCGGTGTTGCCAATCGAGACACTCCAATCTTCATTTAACAGTTATGCAAGTCTTACAACTTTTTTTTTTTTTTTTTTTGAAAAAAAAAGGGTAATAAGGGATATAATAAACAATAAGAAATAGTGCGGTAATAGACTTATAGTACATTCCGGAACCACCCAAATTATAACAGGAGCAAGTTCCTCAAATGCCACATTGAAAACAAGTTTGCTCTAACATAGAGTCCTAAATAGGATGGCAAAAACAATATGCGCCGCATGGCCAATCTCTGCCTCGCGTCCTAGAGTGAATTTTTCTCACTGCAAAAAGGTGATAGGGCAGGGACGTGTTTTGCTCGCCCCCATCCGAATGTATATGTATGTGTGTATATACACACACACACACACAAGGTGAAAGGGCAGGGACCTTTTTGCAGTGAGAAAAATTCACTCTAGAACGTGAGGCAGAGATGCGCCATGCAGCGCATATTGTTTTTACCATCTATATATATATATATATATATATATGTATATTTTATTTAAGATATATTTAACCTATTTATACATATAATATAATTTCTTTTTTCTATACATATCTTAGATATAATATCTTTTTTTCTACACTCTATTACTATCTTCATTTTTCTCTATTTCTCTCTTAAGTACTATCATAGTTGCTATTTCCCTTTATGCTTTATCTTTATCTCATTTTTACTCCCAAAAAAAAAAAAAAAAAAAAAAAAATTCTTTATCTCATTAATGTCAGAACTAATCTCATTAGGATTAGTAAAACATCTCTAAGCTGCCCCAAACTTGACTTACCCAACTACTGCACCAAGCAAGTTTTCCTCATCTTGAAGAGTAAATGGGATGGGGACAAGGCACCCATGATCCAACACCCACCTGCTCCATTGTCATCCCTAAGAGATCTTATTAATAAGAAGAAGAGCACAAGTATTCTCTCTCTGTGATAGAGGAATAGATTATACCTAGATTTACAATTATCTACAATTAATAAAATAATTGTTGGGGAGTTGATACCTTAGGAAGACTATAATTGAGAGGTTAATATAGTTAATAAGTATTTGCCATCAATACTTGTGTCATAAATACAAATTTATAAATATTTTTGAGAAATTTAGATCCCAGTTGATAGAGTTAATAAGTTTTAAATCCAAGTTGTTAATTAGATTTATTATGAATAATCATTGTTCAAACAAACAAACATCAATATTATGTCAATATCATTCACAGCAAAATAATAAATAAGATAAGATATGATGACCCAAGAAAATCAATGAAACAAACTAGTTTCACAGTAAAAAAACCTGGGACGAAATCTTTCCAAAATGCAATCCACTATAATAAAGAAAAGTTTCAGATCTAGTACAAAACATTTGTCTCTAGACTTTACAAACCTAGTAGATGAACTTACAGCAGAAATCTTCTATTGTTTCAGAACCTTTGAACTCTCTAATATATGAACGCTCCACCCATAATCACAATTAGGACCTCCAATTGATTTCAAGAACCTCTTGAAGGTATGACTCAGGAAAATCAATGAAACAAACTAGTTTCACAGTAAAAAACCTGGGGAGAACCTTCCCAAAAAGCAATCTACTATAATAAAAAGAAGTTTTAGATTTAGTACAAAACTTTTGTCCCTAAACTTTACAAACCCAGTAGATGAACTTGCAGCAGAAACTTTCTATTTCTTTAGAACCTCTGAACTCTCCAATATATAAACGCACCACCCACAATCACAATTGGAACCTTCAATTGACTTCAAGAACCTCTTGAAGGATTTCTTCACAGTAGCAAGTTTGTGGTGATTGCTATGACTTCAGCTTCTTCACCAATAGAATCTTCAGATTTACTTTGCAACTCTTTGGTATGGTGAAATAGAGAAAACTTGATTACAAAACCCTAGCCGCATAAGCAGAGTTTTTCTCTCTCTCTAAAAAAGCCTTCTAATAGATGACTTATAATGTACTTTAAATATTGGTTTAAACGGATCTCAATTTGGGTTTCAAATGAATAAGTTATGGGTTTTTTCGCGTTGCTGATTTTTGCTGATCTACGATGCTCGATCGATCGAGCTTGTGTCGAGACTTTTATCTAGGAGACAATAAGTTTCAAGCTTCTATCGAGAGGTATCGAGCTTTTATTGAGCTGCTATCAAGGTATATGCTGAAAAAGAGCTGAAAATGTGTTTTTCTTAAGCTTTTCTTGAGCAAACTTTGTGTTTTCAACTTGGTTTTCAATTACAACTTTAAAACACATTAAAACTCAATAAAAGACACATAATTTGGCGTGATTTGTCAATACCAAAACACATGACCCTAACAATCTCTCTCTTTGTCAATCCATGACAAAACCTCAAGTACAAGAGTAAGCCCAATACATTAATAACCTGAATACAATGAATGAATATATTCAAATAAACTAGTCTATCTAAAAACAATCAGTCCTGAGAAACCATAGCATGAACTAAGATCAACTGTTTTGATTGGCTCCATACTTGTCTTTCCTGAAAGTACTTAATAAACACATTATGCATACCAGTGAAAAACAATGACAGATAATAAACAAGTAAAATGCGTTTTGTCATAAGATATGCTAATTAGATAAAAAAACGAACCTAACAAATATGTTTCAAAATTTTGTTCGCATGCAAGATCTCGTAGTTTGATAAATGCATTACTTTGAGTGAGTCCACTCTAGACCTCAAAAGTGAAACTTTCATTTAATAATAATAGTTTCAGCATGCTTTCTTATTAAGCGTTAGCTATATGAATAGATGGTTTCATAAGATAAAGTTAACATGTAATGGTAATAGATAGCCAATTATAGTCTGTCATTTGTCACATATGACCATTTTAGTGGCAAAGTGTGCGTAAAATTGTGTGCCACTAAGATAGGACTTCAATAGATTGGTCACACATGTTAGAACGTGAGAAGAGTTTATTTATTTATTTATTTTTTCTCTAATGGAGATCACAAACAGAAGAAAATTTACTGAGTTCACCACCATATATAATAAGTTGACTATGAATAGAGATTCCTCCACAGATCCGGGAGATAGAGAGATGGAAGGCCATATTTCGGTGGAGACATCCCTGAAATGGCTTGAAGGTTTGTCAAAGGGCATGATTGGTGAAGAGCTTGAGAACATAACAATGGAGGGACTCAAGGTTGTTCAGGCTCAAAAGGGTTTCATTCGATGTCACTTTCTTGTCCCCAATAGCGTAGCAGTAAGTGTTACCTATTTCTCATTGATAAATCACTCACTTTAATCCTTCTCTTTTTCCCTAATATATATGTATATATCTGTGTGTGTGTTATCGTTTTAGGATAAAGAAGGGAATTGGCACGTGGGTGCAATGGCAACGCTAATCGACACCATTGGAGCTGCCGCTGTGTTATCTTTAATTGGTCTTATCAACATTTCTGTACAGCTCAATATTTCATACTACTCCACCCCTAAGATTCAAGTTCTGTCTCTTATTCCTTCACTTAATTTTTAATTTTTATTTTATAATTTAATGAATAGGGTGTTGGAATTGAAACTCCAAATGTCTTCTCAATGTTTTTATTAGAAACATCAAGAGAAGTCAACCCATTAATCTACAACGTTCTTTGTTTCCCCCCTAAATTTGATAATCACAATAGAAGAGGAGGCTTTAAATCCTAAATACTTCTATTAAAAATATGAAAAGAAAATGCCAGTTAAGGTACAAAATTTTTGACATTTTTGATTACTTATTTATTTGTTTTTTTTTTTTTTTTGGTATTTGGAAGAGATGATTTGAACTTAGATACCTCCATTGGAAACATTAATTAATTTCATTAAACTCCCTTCCTTTCCATTATATTGCTTTTATAAACTCCAAAATGAAAGTGTTAGGGCACCAATTTAATTTGTTTTTGTTTTTTTTGGACGGGTTGTTTTCAAAAATTATTCTCTCAAAAATCAAGATTATGTTTCTAATTTATTTTTATGACCTTGATAACTGAACTATGAATCTATGACAGGAAGAGGTTGAGATAGATGCAAAGGTTATGGCAGAGAAAGAAATATTAACATCTGTGGTGGTGGAGGTCAGACAGAAAGATAATGGAAAACTAATTGCTTTGGGTAAGCAATGGATGACACGGTCCACATCCAAGATTAAACTTAGTGAAAGGAGCAAGCTTTGAGCACAAACCAACACAATTCAGAATGTATTTTAGTTTTAGTTCTACAAATCAATACAAAGAATTTATACATTTGAAAAACGCAGGACTATGTCAAAATTCTGATCACGTACATTGCAATGCATTTCACTAATTCAACTTTACGGGTAATTTGTTCTCTCTCATATGAGTTGCCACCGCTTAGGACAGGAGGATTAATCAATTTCTCCGTGAGCAAATAATTATGAAAATACTCATTTCTTGGTTGAAAAAGTTCTTTCTTCTTCGTGTGTGTGCATTTTTATTAATCCTTATTCTGCTGTGATATGAAGCTGAGCAACACTCCACAAAGGATGTATTTCTTATTGGAATAAGCTTAATATCTACTTATTTAGCAACGACCACTCATAGCCTTTGGAAACTTAAAAAGGGATTACATATATCCCTCAATAATAATATCCTCTTGCATTCTTAATGTTCATCAATTTTTCATTGAGAAGTGGTTTGGCAATTCCATTGGTGACACTAAAGATGATACCTGTCTTAAGTTTTAAAAAACCTAACTGTCTGTCTTAAGTTTTATATAACCTAGCTAACTTTTAGATCTTTTTTCTCTTTATTTTTTTTTAGTTTTTTATGTTTCGGGAGAAAAGAGATTAAAAAAAAGCAGAAAAAATACAAATTTACTCATATTTTTAACAGAGGTGGGTAATGGGAAACAAATGGAGCTTACCTCAGGTAAGTAAAGTGATAATTTTTAAATCACAGATAGGCAAAACACTTTTTGGGCAAATCATAGGTGGACAAAGTATAATTTTCCTTTTTAAAAATTAAGTTAAATAGAAAGATTGTAACTTTCTTGTGATTTTTTTTTTCCAAAAATTTTTAAACTATAAAAAGGGCTAAATTTCAATTCAGTCAGTTTTACCCAAAATTTTAAATTAATCTTTAAATTTGAGTTCTTCAAAAAATAAAATAAAATAAATTTTACTTTTTGTCAATTCACGAATTCAGTGCCATTTTGTAAAAAATAAGCTTATTTTTCCAAATTTATAGCTAACACAACATTTAAATATTCTTTCTTTTTAGGCAAAAATACACTTACCTTATATTATAATCAATTGTGATTTTAGTCCACTAAATTAAAAAATTCTCATTTAATCCATTGTCTTTGATAACGTTGGTCCTTATGTTCATTACCGTTAAAAACTTTTTGTTAACTCCCTTAAATTGATGGTGTTTCACATTTTTAATACTAAAAAAAATTTTAGAGATTATTTTATTTAAACCAAAAAAATAAAAATTTTTAAACTTAGCATATTAAAAGGACAATTGTTCATTCATAAAAAAAGGCAAAAAGGAAAAGAAAAAGAAAAAGAAAAAAAAGAAAGAAAGAAAATTGTTCAAAGTTAATGGACTACAATGACAATTGTTAAACTAGTATGTTGTCATGCGATGCACGAATAATGTTGTCATGTTTTAGGTAAATTGATTTTGGAGAATGTTGTACGTATATTATAACATATTTGTTATAAAACTTTGTTATTAATGAGTTCATCATAAGAAACAACAATTGTAGATTTCATACACATATTCATTATAATTATTCAGTTCAAGTAATAAGCAATAATAAAAAATAAAAAATAAACAATTTTGGAGTAATATTGTATAATAAAAGTTGATAAAAGTATATTAATTCATTCCATATTATTGATCTTTATTATGTGATGTAATAAAGAGCTTTAGTTATTTATTATTTTTTTTTATTTTGGTTTCTTCAATGCTTTGTTATTGCAGCATGGTGACACTTGTAAAGCTTGTTGAGGGTAAAGCTGGTTGAGGGTTATTTTATCATCATCTATTTCTTCAACTTCAACTTTTGAAGTTTGGTCCGTCCCTATTTGTTTAGTTTTTGAGTTTTCATCACTTTTTCCTTTTATTGTATCATTTGTGTTAATTTAATAACTAGTGCATTGGCACTGGAAGATTCTTAACTGGATCTTACAAAGTTTGAACTTGCGGATTTGTTGTCATTAAGATTTTTCGTAAGTATTTGCACTTATGTTAAATTTTAGTGATGTGACAGTTATTTTGTAAAGGTTTTTATATTTTTTTGTTAATTTAGGAATAGTGTAGCAAAAGAATTAATATAACATATTGGATTGTGTATATATATTTTTTTCTTCCATTCCTTTTTGTCATTTGAAGGTACATAAAAAATTTTAGCAACTGTGTAATTTTCAGAATTATCCTTTAGATTAAATTCATTCAAATGAAGTAGGAAAATGCATTTTTTTCCAAAAATTTTCTCCAAATAATGTGAGATTCTTTCTCCAATATCAACTTGTACATGAGGAATCCAATATATATTATGATCAATAGTTTTACAATAATTTAATAATTTAAATAAGTTGTACCTCAGTTTGTTTTTTAGCAAGATCTCTTGCAGATTTATTTAGAATTTTCTCAGCATCTTGATCAAATATCACAAAAGTTGTTTTGTTAGTTGCGTCCAAAACTTCAATTTGAAGCTTTAATTTATATTTTGTATCTGAAGTAGTTTGCAATTGTATATATAGTAGTTGTAGTGAGATAAATATGAGAAAGTATCTCATGAGACCTATGTCTCAATGACATATGGGTCCCATGCGTATGGGACCCACATGTCATTGAGACATAAGTCTCATGAGACCATCTCATACAAGAATTTTCTGATGAATATATTATAAATATTTGGAGAGTATTTAGTTAATGTGAGTACCTCTAAACTTGGAATAGGGAGATTTGTTTTTGTTTCACATTTTGCACACCAAAATGATCTTGATTGTGGTTTGACCTTCCTTCCACAAAGCACGCATGAAATGTAATCCCAATCAATCGTTGTACTAATGTTGCTTATTGTTGTAATACCCCAACAGTTCACATGTTGCAATGAACTTTGAAGTTAATATGTATTTTTTTTTTAATGTAAATAATATGGTGTATTATTATTATTTTTTGTAAATGATGAGTATATTTTGAAATGATTAACAAACCTGTTTCGTAGGATCCCATTTAATGCATTTTCTGCTATTGTCTTCATATTCTTTAAAGATAAATCCTCCTATGAAAATTGTTTTGTATGTATTTTTGGTATTTTTGGTATAGGATCATGTTTTTGACCATTCCTATTATTGAATTTTTTAAAGAAAATATTATGTAAATGGCATTTTGTGAGGGGCAAAACTTAGATATAGTAATTGAGGTACCCCTTTTAAAATTGAAAGACCTATCCACTTACTTAACAATGAAATTTCCATTTTCTTCTTTGTTTATTTCTTTTTCTTTCCCTTGTTTTTGTCTTTTTGACTCTTGAACTCCCGCCAAAAACTCTTCGCTCCTACTGTTCTCTCTCTCCCTCTCTGTTCTTCTCTTTCTCTCTTTCTTTCCTTCTCTCTCACTCAAATTAGATGAAATAGACAAATCTAGCTCTTTGAATTCTCTATCTCACTCTGTTTTTGTAGATTGGTTGGCTAGCACTATGAAAATTCGTTGGTATGTATTGGCTGAATCTCATTATAGGTTTTCAATTCTAGTTGTTGGGTTTGTGTTATTTTGAGGTTTGGTAGAGTTTTTCTTTGTTGATTATGATCTAGGTATCAATTTTTGTTATTGGGCCTGTGTTATTATTGCTTTGGTTTGTTTTGATTTGGGTTTTCAATTATAGTTGTTGAGTTTGTGTTATTTTGAGGTTTGGAAGAGTTTTCCTTTGGCTATTTCTGATGAAGGTTTCAATTTTGGTGAATGGGTCTGTCTTAGTATTGCATTGGTTAATTTTAATTTGGGATTTCAATTCTAGTTGTTGGGTTTGTGTTATTTTGAGGTTTGGAAGAGTTTTCCAATGGCTGAGTTCACCTTGATGAAGCTGAGTTCTACTTTTTTTTTTCAATGTTTGATGTTTGTCTTTGGTGTTTGATTGATAGTTCAAACCAGAATTTTGAAATTGGAAAGGCAAAAGATTCTTAGAACAACAATCATATACTAATCTTAGAGAATTAAATTTAAATATCTTGATTTCCATATTTTGGAAGTTTCTGGATTGATATTAGCAATATCTGGAGATGTTTTAATGGTTAGTGAATTTTGTTGGCTTATTGGTCATATCTTCTAAGACTGCTTTAGTGATTGGTCATTAACATTGTAGCTTGACTTTTAAATGAGGTACGACATTGATTGGTTGCTAATTTGGAACACCAATCCATGTTACTCCTATTGATTCTTTCTTCATGCATATACATTATTGACGTGATTAATAAATCATGAGTTTTTTTTTTTTTTTTTTGGGTAGACCATTGTGTTCTGTAGCATGGGCAAGGAGTTTAGCATGCAAGAAGTATAGTGTGGCTTTAGATGAATCAATAATTTTTTGGCATGGGCAAGGAGTTTAGTGTGGTAGGCCATTGTGTTCTGTAGCATGAGCAAGGAGTTTTCTTGGCAGACCACTGTGTTCTATAGCATGTGATCAATAATTTGTTTACTGATTGCTACAAGTGACATTACTTTGTTTTGTTGTTGTGTATCAGTTTATTTACTGATGTGTATTTTGGGTACTTTTATTGTTATAACTTATCAGGTGTAACTTCTTTAATATTGCTTTTTCTGGTCCAAATTCACTATTGGCCTTTTGATAATTTGAACTATTTTTGCCTTACTTTATTTATTACAATCATCTCAAACTTGAACTGTTTTTGCCCATACTTCAAGCACTACCATATTTTTCTTGATACACAGTGTCGGGTCCTGCTGTTGCATGCAGTGGGGTACTACTGTTTTTTCCCACTGTATTGGTTTCTCTGCACTGGGTAGCTGCTGGATTTCTGCATTGGATAGTAGCTGCTTGTAGCATGTGGGCTACTGTTTTCTTGATGCAATTGCTAGGCTTGCTTATGCATCTGATGGTGAAAGTGGTAATAACTACATGCGTACATAATATTACAGATTGCATCATTGTACGTGTACAATTCTTTTGTGTGGATTATTTAATTAGTGTACTTGAAAATCTTAGGGTTTTCTTGGTTTTGGATGAGGGCTGTACTTATTGGATCATAAATGAATGTAGCCAATTGCTGTACTAGTTATATGCTTTGCCTTCAAACTTTTGTGCTCATTGGATCATAAATGAACATAAAAAAACTTGAAGCATTTTTTTGAGAATAGTTAAAAACTTTAGACATTAGGCCAATAGAGGGAGACTACAGATATAGAGGAAGGGGCACCAAACCCTATCTAAGGGCTGATAATTTGTAGATAGATTACCTAGATAAAGTAATGATCAAGCCATTAAGGTTTTAGCAATTGAGGTATGAACGTGTTATCATTTAGTTCAAGAGCAACCTTACATTTGTGGCTATCAAGAACAGATGCATATATATATTATATTCCCATGGCATACATTTGAAGGGCTTCAGACCCCCATCTTTCTTTGTTATTTCTTTCCTTGTTCTTGTGAATATGAATATGTGAATCTATTTTGTTTTTTCTTCAAAGCAGATGGAGAGCAACCACTCTTGAATGGGCAATCTATAGGATGATAATGGAGAAACCAGCATTACGGTGGAACCTATTGGGTACCAACTGCAAGGCTGGGCTATTTGAGGATTGGTTGTTTTCAAGGTAATGAGCAAATATGAAATGATGGTTGAGTTTAGGAATTAGATGGCCAGCAAGTTGGTGATGTTGATAGCATCTCATTATGTATAGTTTTTTGGGTTTTGTTAGGGACATATTTTGTGTAATTGGCTAATACTTTGACAAATTGCACTTTACTTGTAATTGGGTAGATCTAGGATGAGTTTAGTACTTCAAAAAATGTGTTGTTCTTCAAGTCAAGTATTAAAACCATGAAGATTGGACCAAGAAACAAGTGAAGAAAAGCTATTCATTAAATCTCAATGGATACCTCGAAAGAAACAGTATCTATCAAGACTTAAGAATGAAGCTCGACAGAATCTCGACAGAAGCTGAATTTGTCAAGATCTATGAAATCAGAATTTTCAGATCTGATTTTTGGCCCTAGCTGATATGTATGTGTAGGGTTTCTTTTCTCACAACCCTAGACATATATAAGGCTTATTTTAAAGGCCATTATAGATGGAGAGCACATGTAGAAAGTGACCTAGTGCCTTATTCTCTCTACAAGAAGTTACTGCGTCCTTTGTGCTTTAGGGTTTTGTAACTAAGTACTTCTTGATCTTCATTGTTGATGAAGTGAAGAACTTTGCAGCAAACAACATCTTCAAGTTGCTGGAGTTAGTCACGTACTGGGATCCATGCAAAAGGGTGGTGTTCATATATTGAAGAGTTTAGAGGTTTTGAGTTGATAGAAGGTTTCTGCTGTAAGTTCATCTACGGGGATTGTAGAGTCTAGAGACAAAGGTTTTGTACTAGATCTAAAACTTCTCTTTACTATAGTGAATTTCTTTTTGGGAAGGTTTCCCCCCAGGTTTTTTACTGTGAAACTAGTTTGTTTCATTGGTTTTCCTAGGTCATCATATCTTGTCTTATTTACTTTTCCGCTGTGCATAATATTGACATGATATTGATGTTTGTTTGTTTTAACAAGGTTTATTCATAATAAATCTAATTAATAACTTGGGTTTAAAACTTGTTAAGTCTATTAACTGGGGTCTAAATTTCCCAACAAGTGGTATCAGAGTGGGTACATTCTGATTGGATTAATTTCCTGAGTGTGATCCTTGACCCCTATTGTTATGGAAACTCTTGAGTACTTTGATTTGCATGATCTTGTGTTGAATGATGATGATGATGTTCAAGATGCCTATTGCAAGCTTTATAATTTTTTTTATGAAATCTCTTGAATGTTCTACTAAATTAAAAGCTAATTTTAAAAAGGTCAAACTTGAAAGAGATGAATTGATTGCAAAATTGGATGAAGCTAATAATTTGAATGAGAAATTTAAAAATCAAATTTCATCTCAGGTGGACAAAATTAAGAGTTTGGAAGAGCAACTACTTGAATCTAAAACCAAAGTTGAAAAATTAAACTAGTGCCAAACTTGTTGAGCCTAACTCAAAAGAAAAAGTTTTTTTTTTTTTTTTTTAATATTCCTCCATTTAAAAGGAATAATGAAGAGTTGAATGCTAATATTGCTAGGATAAACAAAGGTAACAATCTAATGTTAACGCTGAAGTTTCTAAACCTTTGTCTAAAACTCCTCCTAGGTTGAATAAAAATTCTGAATTTGTCCCCATTTGTCATCATTGTCATATTGTTGGTCATACTAGGCCAAATTGTTCTAAGTTGTCAACCTCTAAGGTTAGACCTCCTTCTAGGAAGCCTAGTAGCTCTAAAACTACTCATGTTTTTCACCATTGTGGTGGTTCTGGTCACACTCGCCCTAATTGCTTTAAGTTGTCATCCATAGCATCTTGCTTTATTACATTCATGCATTTATATGGATTTCTTGTGCCCCTTTGATCATCTTTGATCATCTTTATGTTTCTCGAGTGAAGTTTTATAGCTTCTTATACCCTTTGTCAATCATGACAAAAAGGGGGAGAAAATGTGGTTTCATTTTAAGATTCTACATGTTAGGGGGAGAAATACATGCCTTCGTAAGGGGGAGTTGTGTTTCATCTTGTTAAGAAGAGTGTCTACCTCCCTGTTGTTTTAGGAGCTTCTTTTAGCTTTTTGTACACTGGTCTTGTGACCATCTTATTACATACATTGTACTTTATTTTTATATATATGATGATTTCCTCAACTACCTCTACATGTGTTGTTTGTTTTCTCTCTTTATACACATGTTTCTTTATGTATTCAACTTTTATTTCTGTTTCACACATGATGCCTTGATGAGTTTTGTTTAAGTGATTCAGAAAGACAGGTTGTGAAAGTCTATCTTGCCATGAACTCTCTTCTTGCAAAATTTTTCAAGAGTTTGTAGTAGGAATAGATTTATTTTGTAATACAACAAGTGGTTATGAGTTTAGTGATTTAACACTTCTCTCATAATTCATTTGTTTGTTGTGGTTTTGTCATGCATTGTCAAAGGGGGAGATTGTTAGGGACATATTTTGTGTAATTGGCTAATTTTTTGACAAAATACACTTTATTTGTAATTTGGTAGATGTATGATGGGTTTAGTACTTCAAGAAACGTGTTATTCAAGACAAATATTAAAGCCATGAAGATTTGACCAAGAAATAAGTGAAGAAAAACTGTTCATTAAATCTCAACAGATACCTCAACAAAAACAGTGTCAATCGAGACTTAAGAACGAAGCTTGACAGAAGTTGAATTTGTCGAGATTTACGAAATCAGAATTTCTAGATCTGATTTTTGGCCCTAGCTGATATGTATGTATAAGGTTTCTTTTCTCGCAACCCTAGACATATATAAGACTTATTTTAAAGGCCGTTATAGATGGAGAACACATGCAGAAAGTGACCTAGTGCCTTATTCTCTCTATAAGAAGTTACTGCGTCATTTGCGCATTAGGATTTTGTAACCAAGTACTTCTTGATCTTCATTGTTGATGAAGTGAAGAACTTTGCAACCAACAACATCTTCAAGTTGCTAGAGTTAGTCACGTACTGAGATCCAGGCAAAAGGGTGGCATTCATATATTGAAGAGTTTAAAGGTTCTGAAATGGTAAAAGGTTTCTACTGTAAGTTCATCTACAGGGATTGTAGAGTCTAGGGACAAAGGTTTTGTACTAGATCTGAAACTTTATTAGGACATATGTGTTTCACTTGTTAAGAACATATGTCATTACTTTTATGTAATTGGCTAATCCTTTGACAAAACGCACTTTACTTGTAATTGGGTAGATCTAGGATGTGTTGAAATACTTCAAGAAACTATGTTTCAAGATCAAGTGTGGAAGCCTTTAAATCTGTCCAAGAAAACAAGCTGAAAGTGCAAGGTTACTAAAGCTTGACAGCTAGTATGTGTCGAGGTTTAGAAAGCTGTTCAAGCCTGTAAGCTCGACACCTGCTCGACAGCTTCTCGACAGCTTCTATCTGTTGAGGTTTATAAAAATCAGAATTCTAATCTGATTTCTTGGGATCCGTAAATGTGTCTTTGGGCCTTCTTTTCTCCTAACCCTAGACATATAAAAGGATTGTTTTAAGGGCCGTCAAAAATACACAAGTTGCACAAGCATGGAGAAAAACTATTTTCAAGCAAATTGTGACCGGAGACGAAATTCTTGCCCTAATTCATCATTCTTGAAGAAGTTTCTGTGTATGTGCACCTTTGGGTTTTGTGACCAAGCATCTTCTTGATCTTCATCATGGATGAACTGAAGAACATGGCAGCCAACCTCTCTTGCAGTTGGTGTTGAAGTCGCGTACTGGGATCCACGCATTGGTTAGTCACGTACTTGGGAGCCGTGCATCAAAAGGGGAACTGTCACTACAGAGCAAGTCCAATTGGGTATTGAGGTAAGGGTTGAACTGTAGGTTGGTAAGGTACTTGGAATTCCTTTACTTGTAACCGCTTGTTGTGATAATAGTGGAGTTTTGGGAGTGGTGACCTAAAAATCACCCGGTGGGGTTTTTGCCGTCAGGTTTTCCCCATTCGTAAACAAATTACCGTGTCATTTAATTTCTGCTGCATATTTAGTTATTTGGTGATTTGTTTGTGCTACCACGCGTTTATATGTTAATTAACTTAATTAATTCATTTGGCTAAATTAATTGGTTAATTTATCACAAGGGGTCAATTCGTTTTTGGCCTATCAAATTTCTTTTTACTATAGTGAATTGCTTTTTGGGAAAGTTTTTCCCAGGTTTTTTACTGTGAAACTAGTTTGTTTTATTGGGTCATCATATCTTGTCTTATTTACTTTTTCACTATGCATGATATTGACATGATATTGATGTTTGTTTGTTTTAACAAAATTTATTTATAATAAATCTAATTAACAACTTGAGTTTAAACTTGTTAATTCTATCAACCGGGTCTAAATTTCCCAACAGGTTTTTGCCTCCAAGATCATATCTCCACTTCATGCAAGATCCACTTGGAAAAACAGTACCTGCTTTGGTATTTTGGATGTCAGAAACTTGAAAGAAAGCATTGATTTTTTTCATTCATCAAGTAAAATTTGCACTAGCATGGACTCAATTGTAAAAGAGTATTAGGGGCATTGAACAACATGTAAGTATAAGATCTAGAGATTTTGTTGGTAATAATAGTTGTCTTTGATGTTAAAGGTTGTACTGAAATTGACTCTTTAGAAATATCTATTTCAAATATCCAGGACATGCTAAATATTTGGCCTTCTGTGGTGATAGCTGCAAATTTAAAATTTTAAACCCTGCAAACAAAAACAGATAAACAACTCAATGAGTGCATTCAATTTTCATTTTAACTCAAAAATCCAATTGATGGCTGGTATGAATAGCTGAAGAAATCATTGTTACAGATAATAACTTACCTCATTGAGGTCCTTATGTTGATTTTTGCAATGGTATCCAAGCATTAAGCACATGTTTAACCAATCAGGCTGCGGGAGTCCTGCATGATTAGATCCACCATTTGAAATTACACATGGAATGTACAAAGTATTGAGCAAACTATGCACCAGTCCTGAAATTGAAATGCATCAAGTATTGAGCAAATTTTCCATGAAATACACGAAATAAGTCCATCACGTGCCTTTTTTGTAACTAAAGCAGGCAAGAATTCAATAAGTATCTCAAAAAAAAAAAAAAAATGCCAGAGAGAGAGAGAGAGAGAGAGATTCACCCCCCACCACACAAACACCCCCCCGTCCAAAACAGAAAGAAATATTAAAACAGAAAACACAGGAACGTCAAATAACCCTGCTGCCGAATTCAATGACAAAGATGAAATTGGGGGAACATGGTAAAAATATTCCCACTAACGAGTTTTCCAGTTCACAAAAACCTTTAGAAATTTTGCAAGTTATGTTTTATAAAGTTACTAATTTGTTAACTTTTTCTGAATAAATGTTGTAGGAACCCAATCCAAATCATGTCTGTGTACATAAAACAGGTCAAATGAACAATTATCAAATATCAATCTTGGAAGTGTGTTTATGAACTAAATTAAAAACCGATATATTTCTTAGCTTAACAACATGTCCAACCAATACTAAACTAACAATATCATTTCACATCACGGGAAATTATTCTCATATACACAAATATGCACTTCCACACATAAATGTACTGCAGAACTATGCACATAGCCCTTAGTTCCCACTATCATTTTTAAGTGTAGGCAAATGAAGGCTGGTGGACTCTTTTTATAAAGGATGAGGCAACCTGTGGTGAAGATAGAGCCAAAACTCACAATAAATTCAAATGAAATGGTGTAAATGCCCCACTTATAACTCAAAAAAAAAAAAAAAATGAACTTAGTAGTAGTAACCGACAATTGATTAAGCCAACGAATGAATGAACAAGATAAAACTTCAAAAAATTAACAACCCATTTCACAGATGAAGCAAAGAAAAGCCAGTTCCATTCAGCATTGATGTCTAAACAAACAAACAAAAAAGACTAAGCAAACCCAAACACTTCCTTCATTAAAACCATAGACTTCATATACACAGAGACCTAAACTTTTTTCTAAAAACAAACACCACTTATTTTTACCTAATATCTACAGACTCAAGCAACGGTCCTCTTGGCTCTCTTAGCAGTAGGAGACTTAATCGATTTGGGCTGTTTAGGCTTAGCAGGAGTCGATTTCTTCATCTTCTTTGAAATTCTATAAAAAATTATTATGAAAAACCATATCTATCCTATCCAGTTATCTATATCATATCCCATCTTATAATCTTAATAAGATAAGTGCAAATTATACCTATAATGGCACATGAAAATGTTGAAAATTTTCCTCTTAGTAAAAATTTCATATATATATATATATATATATATATATGTATATGTGCATGTGTGTGTATATATATAGTTAAGCATTAAATCACTATTTAAATAGAAAAGCTGTTAATGAAAAGTTGATATGAACCAAAAAAAAAAAAAAAAAATTACATTCTATGTATTAATATATTATTAATAATTTTAAAAAAAAATTAATGCTAAAATATTTTTATATGACTTGGTTAATATATATTAAAATGTCTAAAATTTTACTAAACTAGTGGATGTCCTGCGCAATGCGCATGTTCGTTATTAGCTATTTTATAATACTCATATGTTTTATAATGTTTCGAAAATTAATTTCGATTATGTACTATACATGTCACTAAAATAATTAACGAAAAAAAAAAATGTAACACAATATATCCATAACCATAATTAATTAGACTCTAAAAATGTCACTATATGCCCTTTTTTGTTTGATCAGGTGTACATGTATATTTAGTTCTTACATTTGACCGTTTTCAATATAAGAATTTTTATTATTTCCCTTTTTTTTAGAAGTATTTTTTTTTTTAAAGAAAACAAGTGAACTTTTGAAGGCTAAACATTCAAGATTTAAGGTTTATAATTTCTAATTCTTAAAACTAAATATACATGCCAAGAGATTAAAAATAAAATAATAATTGAATATGGAAATTGTAGGGGCAATGGGCCCAAAAATATATGTTGGGCCTTGGCCTTGTCTGAGGAGGCTTAGTGGTCCGAGAATAGATCAATAGTAAGGAAGACGTAAGACTTTGAACTTCTCGAGCCAGCTATGACGATAGAGGTAGGCCGAGGAGGAGTATCACCTTAGCTGAACGAAGAAAGGGTCAGAAGGTGAGTTCTATTATCCAGAGTGACATTTCAGGAAGTTCTGCTAATAAGGATATGCACCGTAAATGTATAGGACAAAATGGGAGCTGAGAAATATCTGGGGGAAAGCTGCTACCACCGCATTAAATGTTCTATAACTAACTCTCTGGCCACATTAATGAGGAAGTGATATCTGAACAGTGCTTTTCAGCCTTACAACTACCCCTAAAGACTTCAGGAGGGTATTGATGGGACAAGTATCAACACAAGCAATCTAATGTCCACGTGGAGGGTAGAGATAAGAGGGGAGTGTGGTATAAAATAGGAGGAAGGTCCTAAGAGAAGGGAATCGGGAAATAGAGAGAGAAACACTGTAACAATCAAGAACTGAACTTCTAATCAAATTTGAGAATCAATATATAAGAACTGATCTCTTCGGACTGTGCTGAGAATAGTTTTCTTTAGATTAAACTAGTCTATCTACGTTTTCTTGTCATCTAAATCCACTTTATTTGTTGACTGATTCATTAAAGCCCAGTTTTCCAACCTACTCTCTATAAATTCATTGTATTGGGCTTTTTGGGCCTAAGTTCATTTATTATTTGGGCTAGAGAACCAAATTGCGTCCTTACAGAAATATAAACTTATACTATTTTGTATCTTATGTTTAATTTTACTTACATTTGAGTACCTTAATCACTTACAAAGATTAAACACTTTCAAAAAATATAAATAAAAACAAAAAACACACACCTTTTAGAAACCCTATATGTTGTGAAAGCATTGTATCAAGCTTTGATAGTGTTGTTAAGGAGTTTAGAGCATATGCACTTGAAACCAAAGGCAATTTCTTACTCTTTTTTACACTAATTTCTCACTCTTCGTCTCTCTATCTCTCTAGTCTTATTTTTCTTTTGGCCTTTTGATATTTTATGAAACTGGAATTTATATAAAAGAACGTTAAAACTAACATTGAATGGAGAAAACCTTTCATTTTTTAAATTAATGAAACTAAAAGTGGAAGAGTTCAAGAAGTTGGAAAAGGGAGTAGAATCAAATCTTTTAATTTTCTACATTTATGGCTTAAACTAATCATTGATAAAAAGATGGGAGGTGAAGGGCTAAACCAAAAAGTACTCATACAAAGCGCCACATGGCAGAACCTCATGCATATAGATTGATGGTATAGGCACCACATTTGCAAACCCCAAAAAAATCATTCACATGGTTTACACACAAAAGAAGAAATCCATCTAGGTAAAATAATTATATATATATATATATATATATATATATTGGTAATTACCTTTAGTTCTTAATTAAAAAGATGTTCAACAATACCCAAAAAAATGACAATGCACTTAGACATGCAAATCTAATTAATAAGAAATTAAAATGTAGAGCTTTTTGTATAATCTATCTATCTATCTATTTATATAATAGGTGAAGCTAAGAGAAACTCAAATTAGAGTTCCAATTTTGCGCCATATGTCCTAAATTATTTATTCTCAAAGAGTTTTTTTTTCTTAATTTTAGAATCAAATATAGGACTACATCATAAATATTCATCAAGTGAGTTATTAAATGCAAAAACCAAAGAGTCTAGAATAAATGAATTGTAAAAAAAAAAAAAAGTGCTTCATTATAACTAAAAAAAATGGATAATTTACATTTTATACCTAATAATATCCTTACAAATGTTTTTAAAGAGTTAACAAAATATAAAAATGACAATAAATAGTATTTAAATTATATATATAGGAATTATATTATGCATTTTATTGTATATCTTTAAGTGTATCTATGTATATCCATGGAGTTACAAGCTAATGATGATTAGAGATAAATATCTAGGATAATTTATCTAATTGGCAAATCCAATACCAAACCCTTTGAGCAAAGCCAATAATATGTGCAGTGTACCGAATATTCATTCCATTAAAAAAGAATCGTAGTAGGCCTATATCTATATGAAATGAACATTAATGATATAAGAAAAAAAATAGAAACGATGATAGTACATAATATTGCTACAAAGAAATATTTTTACCATACCATGAGTTGAACTCACTTGGTAATGGTATAATGTTATCACAATCAAAGACGGACCTAGCTAACCCAATTGCCCAAAAACTAATATGAATTACCTGTAGACAAAGAAACCCAATTGCCCTAAAAATAACATGAATTACCTGTGGACAAACTAATATTGACAACAATAAGTAAAGCACAAATTTGGCATTATCAAATATATGATTTTCAGTTCACATGGTGTGAACTATGAAGTGCTTATTGTTATATTTTTGTAAGTTACTTTTTAAAAAAAATTTAGTTATGTTTGCTGTAATATTAATGTTTTTTTTTAATTAAAAAAATTATATAATGAGTTTGCTATAATAAATTGTTTGGTAATGTTACTTTTTAAGAAATGAGAGAAATTTGTCAATCTTATGTCAAAATATTATATAAATGGTTGGGTACGTAGGATAAATTCCTTATAATTAATTAACGTTGCCTTTTTTTTTTAAGATCATGGAAAAATAATGTTCAATTTTGATTTTTTTATTAAGAAATATTCAAAATAATTTAGAAGCTCATATTGAAAATGCAGTATTGTCAACATCTAGTTTGATGTCCCAATTTCTAAAATCCATCAAATAAATTTTTGAAAAATCACCATATATAAAATTGGTAATAGTTCATTATAGAATAATCTAGAATTACCATGAATATATTATGATGTTAATTAACATAATGCAATTGAACAAGATTATGTTAAGTTTGATCTATACCAATTTTTTTTTTTTTTTTATAATACTTTGGCCCCCCTCATTTCCGAACCTTGGTTCCATCCCTGATCACAATACTGGGAGGATTTGTCAACAATAACAGTGGTTTATATACATAAAACACAAAAGTGAAGGGGCATATCGCAATTCAAAACGTATGGGTCACTAAATTATAATTTCTTAGTTTATCAACAACAAATCCATCTTCATCTATTATTAAAAAGATAAAAACTAAAAAGCACTCTAAGATGAATATTATCTTTAATTTACATATTACTTTTTTTATAAAAATTTTACAATGTGAGAGTTGTGGAAGGCATTAATTATTGGATTTATGTTAAACTCTATAAACTAAAAAGATAAAGATGACACTTTATTTTGAAATTTTATAAAAATATATGTGACAATTAATTAGTTGGCTGCATGATAAAAGTTTAAAACAGTGGAGTAGAGAAAAGGTTGAATAGGTGGTCAAATTCTTTTAATTTTAACTAGTAAGTTGTCCGTGCGATGCACGGATAATGTTATAATGTTTTATGTAAATTTGATTTTGGAAAATATTATACATATATTATAGCATATTTATTATAAAACTTTGTTAATAATGAGTTTATTATAAAAAGTAACAATTATAAATTGCACACATATATCTATTAGGGTAAAATACTATTTTGGTCCTTAAACTTTACTAAAAGTTTATTTTTTGTCCCTAAACTTTGTAAAGAGTTTTTTTAATAGTATAGAAACAAAAATAAGGATGAAAAATGAATTTTTTTTCAATAGTTTAGAGATAAAAACAAACTTTTAGTAAAGTTTAATGACATAAATAAAACGTTTTCAATAGCTAGGGACGAAATATGAACTTTTCAATAGTTTAGGGATAAAAAATAAAAATTTTAAAGTTTAGGGGTGAAAAACAAACTTTTGGTAAGCTTTAAGGACCAAAATAGTATTTTACCCTATCTATTATAATTATTTTGTTTAAGTAATGATCAATAATTAAAACAATTTTGGAGTAATATTATATTGTGGGCGCATTTTTGGCGAGGAGACCAAGTGCTAAACTTTTAATCTCTGGCTTGCCGAGGAGACCAAGTGCACTTGTAGTCTCTGGCCTTTGTCCCACATCGAAAGAATCTTCCCCCACTTTCTGCCTTATAAGCCACGAAGCGAAGGAGTAGTGTACCATCAGTTTATAATTATTCGAATAACTAAACTGATGGTATACTACTCTTTTGCTTTGTGGCTTATAAGGCAGAAAGTGGGGGAAGATTCTTTCGATGTGGGACAAAGGCCAAAGACTACAAGTGCAATACTTGGTCTCCTCGGCAAGCCAGAGATTACAAGTTCAGCACTTAGTCTCCTCGCCAAAAATGTGCCCACATATATAATAAAAGTTGATAAAAGCATATTAATTCATTCTATATTATTGATTTTTATTATGTGATGTAATAAAAAGCTTCATTACAAAATCTTTTTGTTTTTTTTTTTTTTTGGTTTCTTCAATGCTTTGTTATTGCGGTATGGTGGCGCTTGTTATCATCATCAATTTCTCCATCTTCAACTTTTGAAGTTTAGTCCATCCATATTTGTTCAATTTTTGAGCTTTCATCATTTTTCCTTTTGTTGCATCATTTGTGTTAATGACTAATGAATTGGTACTGGGAAATTCTTGATTGGATCGTACAAAATTTTGACTTTGTCGCTAAGATTTTTCGTAGGTATTTGCATTTATATTAAATTTCAATGATGTGACAATTTTTTGCAAATGTTTTTATTTTTTATTTTTGTTAATTTTGGAATAGTGGAGCAAAAAGAATTAATATAGCATATTAGATTGTGTATTTTTTTTTTCTTCCATACCTTTTTGTCATTTGAAGGTGCATCAAAAATCTTAGCAATTATGTAATTTTCAAAACCATTATTTAGATTGAATTCATTCAAATGAAGTAGGAAAATCCACTTCTTTTCCTAATTTTTTTTTCAAATCACGTGGCATTCCTTCTCCAATATCAATAGTTTTAAAATAATTTAAATAAGTTGTACTTCAGTTTATTTTTCAGCAAAATCTATTGTAGATTTATTTAGGATTTTCTCGGCATCTCGATTAAATATCACAAAATTTGTTTTGTCAATTGCATCAAAAACTTCAATTTGAATCATGTGTCTAAACTAGTTTGCAATTGTGTGTGTGTGTGTGTATAGTAGTTATAGTTAGATAAATATATTATAAATATTTGGAGAGTATGTAGTTAATGTGAGTACCTCTAACTTTGGGATGGAAAGATTTGTTTTTGTTTCACATTTTGCACACCAAAATGATCCTGCTTGTGGTTTGACATTCCTTTCACAATGTACGCACAAAATATAATACCAACCCATTGTTGTACCAATGTTACTTATTATTGCAATACCCTAACAGTTCACATCTTGCAATAAACTTTGAAATTAATATGTACTATTTTTTTTAATGTAAATAATATGATGTATTATTATTTTTTTGCGTAAATGATGAGTATAATTTGAAATGATTAACAAACCTGTTTTGTAGGATTTCATTCAATGCATTTGATCTTTGCTATTGTCTTTATATTATTTAAAGATAAATCCTCCTATGAAAATTTTTTTGCATGTATTTTTGGTATTTCTTGTATAGGATCATGTTTTTTACCATTCCTAACATTGAATTTATCTAAAGAAAATATTAAGTTAATGGCATTTTGTGAAACAATATATACTATTTATTAGACTTTTTGTTATTATAAATTTCAGAAATATGCACTTGTCAATTATTTCAACAACCTTAGGGATCTCTAGAATTTTTTTTTTTTTTTTGGGTACTGGTTGATGACAGAGAATTTGTTTGCATAAATTTCATAGAACATTATTAATTGACAAAAGCATATTGAATTGAAATTGGGGGAAAATGGAGACATGATTTCATGAGAATGAGATTTTCTAGAAGTATCATCTATATGTGGGGGAGGAAGAAAAGAGTTTGTAAGAGGGTAAAAGTTTTTATTTTGACTTACACATAAGAAATGTCAAACTTTGGTCATATTATGTAAGGTAATAACTGGGCTTGAGTTTTTCATAGGTTTGGTCTACTTTTAAAAGGTAGTCTATTTCGTAGTGAATAATTTTTGGTTTAATTGGTCTAATTGTCTAGAACAGCTTATATTTGATATAATAGTAAAAAGAAGTTACTATGATCTATTGGATAACGGTAAAAAATACTTAATAAAAAGAGGTAAAAAAATGCTAAATTTAAACAATAGTAAAAATAAGCTACTATGATCTATTGAGTAACAGTAAAAAAAAACTTAATGAAAAGAGGTAAAAAAGTCTAAATGCAACATTAGAGTGCCACGTGGCAGGACCTCATGCACTCTCACATGAGGTCTTTGCTTTTATATATATATTGATTGATTGTCACGAGAAAACTGTATGTGAAGATAGTTTTTTGCATTTTCCACTGTATTTTAGTATTAAGAAAAATTAGTTAAAAGAAAACTATTTCTTAGCTTTCCTTATTAAGCCTGACATGAGATATAGTTGCTTTCCGCTAATAGTTTTTTGGAAAACAACTCTATCTCACGTGAAGCTAGAAAAGGAAAAAGTATTTCAGGCAAAACTAAAAAAGGAAAATTAAGAGATAATTTTTCAACTCATTTCAAGGTAGCTACCAAACAAAGGAAAATGACAAAATTTTCTTGAAAATGTTGATGTCAAAACAAAGAATGTTGTGCTAGTGCAGACAACCGATTGCAAAACGTACCTAGGTAATATAATGTTGCCAAATTTGATGATTATAGCATTGAATGTGGGATAATATTTGGTTCTATAAAATGAGAGGCATTTAAAATGTCAATTTACCCAACAAAATTTGCATTGAAGAGTACACTATTGTTGGGTCACAATCTGAATGACCCCTTGTGATTAACCCTAATTAATTAATTTAGCCAAGTAATTAATTAATCAATTAATCATGCAATTTTATGGAAGCACAAACAAATCACCAATCAACTAAATATGCAGCGGAAAATAAATAACACGGTGATTTGTTTACGAATGGGGAAAACCCTAATGGCAAAAACCCCACCGGGTGATTTTCAGGTCACCACTCCCGAAACTCCACTATTATCAAATCAAGCGGTTACAAGTAAAAGAATCCCAAGTACCTTACCAACCTACAGTTGAACCCTTACCTCAATACCCAATTGGACTTGATCTGTAGTGACAGTCTCCACCTTTGATGCACGGCTCCCAAGTACGTGACTAACCAATGCGCGGATCCAAGTACGCGACTTCAGAACACCAACTGAGGAAGAATGGTTGGCTGCAAAGTTCTTCAGTTCATCCACTTGATGAATAGCAGGAAGATGCTTGGTTACAAAATCCTATGGTGCAAATACACAGCAACTTCTTGATGGAAGATGAACTAGGTCAAGAACTTCGTCTGTTGATCACAATTTGCTTAAACAGAGATTGCTCAATGATAATGCAACTTGTGTCACCCAAAACGGCTCTTAAAATAATCCTTTTATATGTTTAGGGTTAGAAGAAAAGAAAGCCCAAAAACATATTCACGGATCCCAAGAAAAACAGATTGGAATTCTGACTTTTTAAATCTCGATAGATAGCAGGTGTCGAGGTAGCTGTCGAGAGGTGTCGAGCTTTAAAAACTTTGCACTTCAGCTTGCTTTCTCTTAGACAGACTTGATGATTTCAACACTTGACCTTGAAACATTGTTTCTTGAAGTATTAAAAACACCTAGAACTACCCAATTACAAGCATAGTGCGTTTTGTCAAAGGATTAGCCAATTTACATAACTAAGTGACATATGTTCTTAAACAAGTTAAAACATATATGTCCTAACAATCTCCCCCTTTGGCAATCCGTGACAAAACCACAACAAACAAATGAGCATATGAGAGAAGTCATAAATCACTCAACTTATATTCACTTGTTGATTACAATAAAATCTATCATAACACAAACTCTTGAAAAACTTTGCAAGAAGAGAGCTTATGATAAGTAGACTTTGACAACCTGTATTTCTGAAACACTTTAAACAAAACTCATCAAGGCATCTTGTGTAAAACAGAAATAAATAGATTGCATACAAGTATAAAGAACATGTATATAAAGATAGAAAAGAAACAACACATGAAGAGAGGTGAAAGAAACATACATCAACATATATAAGAGATAAGATAAGTACAATGTATGTAAAAATGGTCAAAGGACCTCATATACAAGACCAATGTATCTAAGAGATAAGAAAAAATACATATAGCCTCACTACATCCCTCAAAAAAAATGACAACACTCCCTCTATCAAAAATGTCCTATACTAACTCTCCCCCTAAGATGACTACTCTCATAGCCCAAAACTACTCCCCCTTTTTGTCACGATTGACAAAAGGGTAGAGTGTCATGTAGACATCTCATCGGCAAAGCTAGCATCCCCATCATCATCATCCTCATCATCCTCAGAATCTGACGCTGCTGGAGTAGATGGTGAAGGAGTAGCCTCTGGAGCAAATCCACCCATGATCGCCTGCCGTCGTGCAATACGACCCACACGAACATTCACCTGATACAACTCAGCAGATAGTGTATCAAGACGAGTGTCCATGCGCTGCAGCTGCGCCATGATATCACCAAGGGATACATCGCTCGAAGAGGAAGAAGGAGCAGATGTAGATGGAGCTGATCTGGATGACGTTGAACGGGAGGGAGGAGTGGCACCTGGCTGTCTCGACCTGAACTGCGCCTCACTACGTTTTACGGTAGCGGCATCTATGGCAGATATGTGTGTGAAGTGGTCGGACACAGGAAAGGGAACGGAAAAATGGCGTAGAATCCGTGTGATAGCAGAAGGAAAGATGAGCTTATCACGGGACGCCGAATCAAGATAAACCTCTATGATAGACCGGATGAAGTGAGAAGGGAAGTCTATGGTAAGATGCTCAAGTAGAGAAAGCAAAAATCGAGCACGAGGCTCTGTGATAGAGTTATAGTGAGAAAGAGGATGGAGAACAAAAGTCATCACCATGTTAATGAATCTAGGACCTTTAGCAAAAGGCCTACATGATGTGAACTGATGCTCACCCCAATCAGCAGGGCGCTCACAAAAGAGTGATATGACACTGCACTTTTGCTATGCCGAAGCATACAGGTGTCTATGACACTGCACTTTTGCTATGCCGAAGCATACAGGTGTCATACAATGATTGGCGGACAACAGTGGTGAGATGGTTATTTATGCCTTTCTCTTAGGATTTTCTAGTCCTACCCGTCAAAAAGAGTGATATGAGTGTTAAGTTTTAAGAGATAACCTAATCTTACTCATCACAAACAAAAGCCACAAAGCTCACTTGCTTAGTTGTGCATAGAGATGCTCATCTAAGGTACAAGAGATACAAAGTTTAGAAAACTTTGTTTCATTGGCCATCCAAGGTACACAAGTACCAAAGTACACAGAACACACACTGTTTTTGTATTTTTCAATTTTTTAATTTTTTTATTTTTATATTAAAAACAAAATAAGCAAAACTGAAAATAAACAAACAAAAACATGTTATCAAAGCAAAGCAAAAACTAGACTGACTCAGCAGAAAAGAAAGACACACAAGCAATGCAACAAACAAGAAAAACAAGAAGGGAGAAGAAAGTGATGAAATCACTTGGAGTCCTTTTTCTTCCACTCCTTGGAAGAACCTTTCCTTTGATAGAATCCTTGAACAGGCGGTGAGGGGGAAGAATTTAAACCGTTCAAGTTCGAAAGGAACATGAGGGCTTTCAGAAGATCTCTAAGAGGAGCAAGAAAGGATTGAAGCTGATTATGGTTTCCAGATGCTATCACGCCATTTCTCTGTTGAGTGGCTAACCACTTATAGCAATTTGGTCGAGTGTGACCAGTAGCCCCATAATAATGACAGAGATGCTGCTTCTTTTGTTTAGGCTTTTGAGAGTTAGCCTTCTTAGCCCTAGGGTTTTTAGCATCTTTCTTATCTAGCTTAGGGGGTGCTCCTAAGATAGATTTTCCCTTGTCTAAGTTATCACCAGCTAATTTAGTTTTAACATCAATGTTCTCAATTTCAATGTTATTAGCAGGAGGAACAAAAACAGTATTGCTAGTAGAAGCAGTATTAGAGAAAGAAATACCATACCCCAAACCAGTTCGATCCGAAGCAGGTTTTTGATTGCTAAGCATCTCATCAAGCTTTGCACTTGAAGTCCTCTCCAGTTGAGCTCTGACTTGAAATAGCTCCGCTTCAAGCTTCTTGGTCTTCTTAGCCAAAAAGTTGTTCTCAAATCTCAGTGCTCCAATAGTTTGATTCGCCTCATCAAACTTCGTGGACAACTCTTCACGATCGAGTTCCACATCACTGAGCTTCTTGGTGGCCAGCCTGTACAATTTCTCATGCTTTTCAAAGAGCTTGTAAAGCTTCTTATAGGCTAAATGGATATCATCTTGATCATCCATCTTCTCAAATTTGGACTCCACCAATTCTTCTTCTTCATCCACTTCTTCAACAATCCCTTCAGTAGGATTGACTGTGGCAGTGAAGGCATTTAGGATTCCGTCATCCTCATTGTCGGAATCATCTTCAGGCTTAGTGTCACTTAGGGTTACAGCAAGGGCCTTGCTTTTCCCAATGCTCTTCAGATATGTAGGACACTCATATTTCATGTGTCCGAACCCATGACACCCAAAGCATTTTGGTCCTGCAGGAACAGTATACTGACCGCCCTCCTTAGCATCCTTCTTCCCTTTGTCTTGGCTTTTGAACTGAGAAGAACTAAACTGCCTGCGGTCCTTGTCGAAGCTCCTTCCATTGGCATTCTTCATAAACTTTTTGAACTGCCGAGTGATGTAGGACTTCATCTTGGAATCTTCATCATCAGAAGACTCATCTGTATCACTGCTCTTCGCCTTCAAGGCCATGCTTTTGCCTTTATTAGACTTGCCAATCCTAGATAACCCTATCTCATAGGTCTGCAAGTTTCCAACCAGCTCAGTCAAAGGAATCTTGTCTATATCCTTTGATTCCTCAATTGCCGTAATCTTGGCATGAAATCTCTCAGGTAGAGATCTGAGCACCTTCCTTACAATCTTGGGTTCAGGGATGGTTTCCCCAAGATTGAAGGCTGAGTTCACTATGTCCTTGAGCTTGGCATAGAACTCATCAAACGACTCATCCTCCTCCATCTTAATTTCTTCAAAGCTTGTAGTGAGCCTCTGAAGCTTTGAATCTTTGATAGCCTTTGTTCCTTCATAGGTTGTCTGGAGGATGGTCCAAGCCTCCTTAGCAGTTTCAGTTGAGGATATCTTCTTGAACTCTTCATTGGTGACTGCGCTAAAAAGGGCATTCAGCGCTCTGCTGTTGAAGTTAGCCGCCTTGATCTTAGCATCATCCCAATTGGCCAGTTCTTCTTTTGGCTTAGTCCAGCCAATCTCTACAGCTTGCCACACTTTTTCATCTAAAGACTGCAAGAAAACTCTCATGCGTACTTTCCAGTATGCATAGTTAGTGCCATCAAATAAAGGAGGTATAATCAAAGATTGTCCTCTATCCATGACAAACAGGGGTCAATGGATCAACACAGCAAAGATTAAATCCTAATCAGAGTGTGCCTGCTCTGATACCACTTGTTAGGTCACAATCTGAATGACCCCTTGTGATTAACCCTAATTAATTAATTTAGCCAAGTAATTAATTAATCAATTAATCATGCAATTTTATGGAAGCACAAACAAATCACCAATCAACTAAATATGCAGCGGAAAATAAATAACACGGTGATTTGTTTACGAATGGGGAAAACCCTAATGGCAAAAACCCCACCGGGTGATTTTCAGGTCACCACTCCCGAAACTCCACTATTATCAAATCAAGCGGTTACAAGTAAAGGAATCCCAAGTACCTTACCAACCTACAGTTGAACCCTTACCCCAATACCCAATTGGACTTGATCTGTAGTGACAGTCTCCACCTTTGATGCACGGCTCCCAAGTACGTGACTAACCAATGCGCGGATCCAAGTACGCAACTTCAGAACACCAACTGAGGAAGAATGGTTGGCTGCAAAGTTCTTCAGTTCATCCACTTGATGAATAGCAGGAAGATGCTTGGTTACAAAACCCTATGGTGCAAATACACAGCAACTTCTTGATGGAAGATGAACTAGGTCAAGAACTTCGTCTGTTGATCACAATTTGCTTAAACAGAGATTGCTCAATGATAATGCAACTTGTGTCACCCAAAACGGCTCTTAAAATAATCCTTTTATATGTTTAGGGTTAGAAGAAAAGAAAGCCCAAAAACATATTCACAAATCCCAAGAAAAACAGATTGGAATTCTGACTTTTTAAATCTCGACAGATAGTAGGTGTCGAGGTAGCTGTCGAGAGGTGTCGAGCTTTAAAAACTTTGCACTTCAGCTTGCTTTCTCTTGGACAGACTTGATGACTTCAACACTTGACCTTGAAACATTGTTTCTTGAAGTATTAAAAACACCTAGAACTACCCAATTACAAGCAGAGTGCGTTTTGTCAAAGGATTAGCCAATTTACATAACTAAGTGACATATGTTCTTAAACAAGTTAAAACATATATGTCCTAACAACAATGATTTCGATCAATAGAATTGTATTGTTGCAAATTTTTATTATTCTGTTTTTTTCTAGTTTTCACAAGGTTAAAAGGGGGGCTTTTCAAAAGGAGTAGAGTATATGTAACATTGTTTAATGATTTGGGCATGAATGTTATTGTTCATTGTAAATCTGGGGATGGTGATCTTGGTCCTCATTTCATCCAGTATCCAATAGGCTTCTACCAATTCAACTTTAAACCAAATCCTTGGGGCACTACTGATTACTATTGTAATTTTCAATGGCCAAATAATTTCCAGTGGTTTGATATCTACCTATTTGATAGAGATCACCCTCAATGCGGTCACTGCAATTGGAAGATTAGGCCTGATGGTGTTTGTAAGTTCAATTTCGAGACCAAAGATTATGATCTTTGCTATCCATGGAACCCAAATTAACTCAATGCCCCACCTCTGTTTTCATAAATTAGTGTCTACTACTTTGTCATGAAATAATTATTTCCCTTCTGTTTTGTGGGGTTTTCCCCCTTTTCTTGAAGCAAGTTTCCTTCGTTGTTATGAGAAGCAACATTCAAAATGATGTGTTTGTTGAATCTTTCCTTGTGAACCATGCCTTTTACGGCTATATCATTTCTAAGCAAAATTAATACGATTAGTCCAAGTGTATGTGATTAACCAATTTTTAGCAACCAAGAGCTAGGCTAAACAAAGCATATCAAATATAAAGCAATATGGAAAAAAGGTAAAAGCATTCAAACTACACTAAACACTAAGATGTGTTTAGAGAGAATCAAGATCTTCTATACCATAAATTGTGTACCACTCCATGTACAACCAACAAAAACACTTCACTTAGCTGCCTTTTTAATTCTCAAACTAATGGGAGTGTCAAACAACAAATGTTAATTACTCACCGTTACAGCTGTGAATATGAGTGGTACCCTTGCCTCCAATCCTTTGTACCAACTCTCTCTCTCTCTCTCTCTCTCTCTCAACGGTTGCTCCACCACGAAGGAAACCCTCTTCGATTTAATCAGTGTTTGAACCCCAGTGGATGAGGCTTCAGGTAAAGGTAATATCTTGTTTTTGGGGATTCTGGTCCTTGTTGTGGTTAATGTCCCAATTTCTTCTCTTTTGCAGATTTTGGGGTTTGCCATAGGTAACACATTAATAACTTTTCTCTAATGGGGTATGGATGTTGATTTTTTTTTTTTTTTGGGCAAAGTTTGGAACTTTTTGGTGGTTTATTGTGTCATTTGTACACACTAGATAGTAGCACAGAGGAAAGACGCCCAGCATGAGTTCAAGGGATAATTGTTTGACTATCCAAAATTAAACTCTAATTGAAATCTAATTTTTACACTAAATTAACTCATTTGTCACAAAAATTTTAAAAGCTTAGATTAGATGAAACACATGGCGCAAAATTGTACTCTAATTGAATTTTCTCTTGGTTTTGGCTATTAATATATATGTATATATAGATGTACAGGTTAAAAGTTCCAAGGTGGGCTCCAAAAACCTTTGATGAACACAATTTAGTTGTTGGGTTCATGAAAATTTGTTTACAACGGGAGAACTAAAGAAAAAGATTCAAGAAACCAAATAACCAAGTGATGATTAAAGGAACACAATAATAGATTAGGACATGAGAATTAACACAAGAACGGATTGTTACAAATTCATTCCTTTCTCATTGATACAATACATACTTAACCTCTCTATTTTTTTGAATCCACTCTTAGATGGGGGTATTGCGCTATTTATAGTGGAGGAGTCCCCTTTTCAGTGGGTTGTGGTGATGGTGGTAGAGAGATACTTGTTCGATCAAGGTTCTCATCCCTGCTTATGTGGATCTTAATGAGATTTTAGGCTTGAGACATTATTCAAGTCTATCATTTAGTAATAAATGTAACTCAAGTTAGGTGGGGTCGCCTAATTAATGTGGAGGTGATTGTTGCCTCGTTTAGGCACTACCCCTTTTGGCTCCTCGACGTTCGTTGGGATGGCTGTGGTTCTCGGGTTTCTCCTTGGCTAGGAATCCAATGTTACTTCGATTGAGGTGGGGAACATTACTCTTTTGATTTGGACCTTCAAAGGGGGATTTTTTGAAGTGGGCCTCTGTTTCCATTGGTTGCATCCAGACCTTGTTTATTCCCTTCTCAAGCCTTTGCACCTTGGTCTGTGCCTAGGTAATCGCTACATACCCCTCCCATAAGACACATCGAGAAAACGTCCCAACCTTTTCCACTTTGTTTCAAAACTTCCACACTATAGCAACCTGGCCAAGGGTATTTTGATCTTTTAAATCTACGTTACTTGTGCGAGTCATTAAATTAATACACATGTCACTTTATAATTGGGTGGGAGGACCACAAGTAGGGGTGTTCACCAAATCACAAAAATCGCACCAAAACTTCCTGCAAAATTCATTTCACACAAAAAAAAATAATAATAAAATTAAGAGAGAAAAGGGAGGGATGGGCTCACACCATAAAGAAAAGAGAAAAGAAAGAAGAAAAAAAGGGTAAAGGGCCCAGAGGATTGGAATCCAAAGACCCACGAAAGAACAAAAAAGCCCAAACCAGATAGAACCAGCAAACCAAAGAAAGCCCAGTAAGAAGAACTGGGTCGGGATCCCAGAAGTCACCAGAGTCAGGGGATCCCTGGACGCGCGAAGTAAGATTAAAGCAAATTCAAAGAGAAATAAAAAGACAAAGGGCATGTAGATCTCATGCTCCAGACATGCAGTGGAGCCAGGAGGTACGAAGCAAAGATGCTGGAGCTTGGTTCCGACCATTTGGAGAAAGTGACAAGGAAGGGTACATTGAAAAAGCTGGAGCGCTGAGAAGAAAAAGCCAAATAGCTTCAGACCAGCCAACAAAGAAGTCTGGGAATAGAAAACTAGCTAAGGGACTTTCATTTGGTCGCACCAAAAGCAAGAAACTATGAGAGAAAAGGGAAACGACATGACCCTGAGCAACCTGGCACGGCACGAACTCTAAGGGGCAAAAGGGAAAAATCGTTAGTACCCCGGAGCCCGAAGTTGTGCTATAAAAAGAGGAAGGGGTCCATGCTACAGGGCATTCGAATTCAGAGATAGTGATTAATTTTCGATTAGATCATTGAGGCATTCATAGTCATTTTCTGAAGTCTAATAAAATTATAGAAAGAACTCTGTAAAGTTAAGAGAAAATAGGGGAATCGCTCCTGGTATCCCAGCGACAGCCACTATGGCACATGCTCAGATTCAACAAATTCAAACTTTGCAAGTCTTGGAAGCTTGAATAGCTATCAAAGTCTGTAATTTTGAACTTAGTTGAACCTTGAGCATTGTAATCATAACTAAGGGAAATCAATAAAATGCACCTCACTAATTCGAGGATCCTTAACCTTTTTCTTACATTGTATTTTACTTGTTGTGCATTCCTTTACTATTAAAATGTCATTCAATACAGATATTCTTGCTTGTTAGCTATTTGTATTGTAGGAAGCTTGTTTTGTGCACCACTCGGTTCTTAAACAGCCCTTTAGCCGCGGTGAATCGAGCCCAGTCCACCAAGAACATTTTATTTGGCCTAGGATCCTTGGGCCATAGTGCTGAAGAAAAAAGGCACTCTCACATTTTGGCGACTTCACTGGGGACTGGGTAAAGAAAAGGAAAGAAGCAATCCCTTCGCAAAGCATGCCTCCAAGACAAAGGAACAGTAAAGGTGCTAATGTGCCACCCACGGCCTTTGAGCCCGTGGGAGAAAATGAAGTGGCCTCCAGACAAAGAGGCAAGGTGCCCCTAACAGAACAGGAGGCCGTGTCAGAACAAAGAAACATAAGGCAAGAGCTAGACCGTATGGCTCAGATGACTGCAACAAGAAGTTCGCCTTCTCAAAGAAGGCAAGACACAGGAAGTCAGATACAATGCCCCCCATGTGGGCAACCAAGATAGAACCCAGCCAGAGGGAGGGTCAGCAGTGGGAGGAGGAACTAACCCCCAATACCTAACACTGGCAGATGTCAGTGCCCTTCTGGACCAAGAAAGGGAAAAACTTTCTGGGATCCCCAAGCAATTTTCTCGGGATCCCCCATTCCCACTAGAACTCCTTGGCAAGCCATACCCCAAGGGATATGAGCCACCAAAGTTCCATCCTTTTGATGGAAGGAATGGAAGTGCAGTAGAACACGTGAGTAGGTTCGTCCACACTATGGGCCCCTACGCTGGAAATCGAGAGATGTGCCTAAGAGAGTTTGCTAAGTCCTTAGTGAACAGGGCATACACTTGGTACACCACACTGAGACCTGGGTCCATTAAGACCTGGGACGAAATGATGAAGAGATTTTGTGCAAAATATTACCCTGGTGAGGACAAGGTCACTTTCTAAAGCCTTCAGATGGTAAGGCAGAGGCCTGGAGAGGATCCCGTCCAGTTCATCAAAAGATTTGAAGATGTGTCCCTAGACTGTTATGGGGACCATGAAGAAAAAGAACTCATAGAGACTTGCATCTCTAACATGCTTTTCGATTACAGACTCAACCTCGAAAATTTATGTATCACACAGTTTGCTGACCTGTTACAGAGGACTAGAAGAACAGCACAAACTATGAGGGCGAAGAGGATGCCAGTATCCCAAGCCATGACAGCATCGGTGGGAGAAAAAAGGAAGAGGCCTGATGGAAAAATGTTCGAGGAACCACCGGTGATCCCATGTACTGTAGAAGAGTTAAACCATGTCCTGGACAAATTGATCAGGGATGGAGTGGTTAGGCCATTCACTGAATCCGGGCCACCAACCGAGGAAGAAAGGAAAAATCCTTTGTTTTGCAGGATTCATAATTATGTTAAGCATTCCACCAAGGATTGCTAGACCCTCCGCAGGCTCTTTCACAGGAAGCTAAGAGAAAAAACCCTGAAGCTCACCCAAAAGGAGCCAGAAGTACAAAGGAACCCCCTGCCCAACCACAAAGGAAAGGGCGAAGTGGCTGTAGTAATCCATGGGAACCCGGCAGAAGCAGAAGAGCCAGAAGGATCCTTCCACCCGAACACAGTCAGGACCCTCCAGAAGAATCCCAAGTTCAGATCACTATTCAGTCAGCTAGGATTTGGACCAGAAGCAAGAAGGGTGGCCACGAAATCTCTCATGACTATAGTAGCAGATTCAGGAATGGAATGTTTCACAGCAGAATCACATGCCAGTCGAGCTTTCCTGGAGACAACCAATGCCAGTCGAGCATCCAGACCACCGTAGACCTCTTTATCTAATGGCCACCATAAACGGTGTCCAAATCAGAAGAGCACTGGTGGACATAAGCATCACTCAACCTCATAGCCCTGAGTACCTTGGAAGCCGTGGGCCTAACTGGGAGGAGGATCCTGGGGGCTCCTATGGAGATAACCGGATTTGGAGGATCAGCAGAATCAACCGAAGGGTATATATAGCTGGCCCTAAGAGTGGGGCCAATAGTAGCCTTGACCAGATTCATGTAATTAACTCAGAAGTGTCCTCTCATGTACTGCTGGGACGGCCATGGCTCCATAAACACCGCCTTATACCATCCACGTACTATCAGTGTGTTAAGGGGAGATTGAATGGGAGGCCTGTAAGGATCCCTGCCAACCATAACCCTTTCAGCTAAGGAGAAGTAAACTTTGTAGAAACAATGTTCTATGATGAGTTAGAACCTGACGATGAGAGTCCCATGCTAGGGACCCCAAGAACACCTATCTTGGAGAAAGAAGAAGGAGGAGGTACCCATGACTTAAGAGACCTCCTGAAGAGGAAAAGGCAAAAGAAGAAGCCCAGTACCTCAGGATCTCGGGAGTGTGTAGTAGTACGAGAACCCGGGGGAAGATTAATTTACCGCTTGTGAAGATGCGCGAGACCTAAGTGCATCGTGTAGGAAGGTCCCGGACCACCAGAATGTATGATAGCTCAGGAGGAAGTCCCAGAGGAACCAGTCAAAGAGACACAAATCCAGCCTGGGGAAGAATTGCAAGAAGTAAACTTGGGGGCTGAGTTGGGATCCCAGAAGCCTGTTTTCATCAGCAATCAGTTGGTAGCACAAGAAAGGGGGCCACTGGTGGCTTTGCTCAAAGAATACACGGATGTGTTTGCATGGACCTATGATGAGATGCCTAGTCTAGATCCTGAGTTAGTGGTCAATGCCCTTAATGTGGACCCAGGAGTTAAACCAGTAATCCAACCAGCTAGAGTCTTTCACACTGATGTAGAAGCCCAGATAACTCAAGAGGTCAAGAAACTACTAGCAGCTGGTTTTATTAAGCCCATTCAGCACCCCAGATGGCTTTCTAACATAGTACCTGTGAAGAAAAAGAACGGCCAGATCTGTTGCTGTGTAGACTTCCGCAACCTGAATAAGGTATGTCCAAAAGATGAGTTCCCTCTGCCTAATATTGACCTCCTTGTGGATTTAGCTGCGGGAAGTTCTATGTTCTCATTCATGGATGGGTATAATGGGTACAACCAGATTCGTATGGCTGCCAAGGATGCTGAGAAGACAGCATTCAGGACACCAATTGAAAATTTTTATTACACTATGATGCCCTTTGGCCTCAAAAATGCAGTAGCCACATACTAGGGAACCATGACAGCCATCTTCCACGACATGATGCATAAGGAAATGGAAGACTATGTGGATGATATTGTGGTCAAGTCAAAAACTAGGACAGGACACCTTCAGGTACTTGAACAAGTTTTCAAAAGATGTAGAGAATACAAACTATGCATGAACCTCATGAAATGTGCCTTTGGAGTATTTGCAGGAAAGTTCCTCGGGTTCCTAGTACATCACAGAGGCATAAGTGTGGATCCAGCCAAAGCTGCAGCCATTGCCACTATGAAAAGACCAACAACAGTGAGGGAGCTCAAAAGCTTCCTAGGAAGGGTCTCCTACATCAGGAGATTTGTGCTAGGACTGGCTTCGGCCACAGGAGGCTTATCCAAGCTATTAAAGAAAGGAACTGAGTTCACCTGGGGAGTAGAGCAACAGGAAGCCTTCCAAAGGGTCCAACAGATTATGAATCATCTGCCCACTCTCCAGGCACCAGTACGTGGGCGACCTCTGTTATTGTACTTGGCATCAAATGCCCAAGCAATAGGAGCCTTGCTGGCGTAAGAGGATGATGATGGGAATGAGCAACCTATTTACTATGTAAGTAGAACACTCAAGGATGCCGAGACCAGGTATCCCAGGATAGAAAAAGCTTGCCTAGTGGTTATTTACGCATCCCAGAGGCTGAAGAGGTATTTCTCAGCTCACCAAATCCTTTTAGTGACTAAGTCACACCCCATAAAAGCACTTTTGCATCAGCCCCTCCTAACAAGAAGAATAGCACAGTGGCTGGTCCTGCTTTCTCAATACAACATAGGCCTCAGGACCCCCAAGGCTGTCAAAAGTCAAGCCATAGTTGACCTCCTGGCACAGTTCCCAGGGAAGGAGGAAAGCTCACTAAGTGAAGAGATCCCAGGTGAGGTAGCAGTAGTAGAAATCCCAGGAAAGAAGTGGACAATGAGATTCGATGGGTCAGCTACAGCAACCTCAAATAGGGTGGGAGTTGTATTGAGCTGTGAGAATAGGGACACCATACCTCTATCTTTCAAGCTTGGTTTCTCCTGTTCCAATAATGTAGCTGAGTATGAGGCGTACTTGACCGGGTTGACTATAGCACTCAGTATTGGGGTGAAACACATAAGAGTACTGGGAGATTCCAATCTTGTAGTCTCTCAGGTGAAAGGTGACTTTGCACTAAAGGAACAAAGTTTGGCAGCCTACAGGACGTGGGCACTGAGGCTGGAGTAGGAATTCCTGACCTTTAACATAGAGTACACGCAGAGAAGTGAAAACAGGTTTGCAGATGCGCTTGCCACCCTAGGATCCCAAGTACCATTTAAGGGAAAAGACATGCTGGTCAGAATAGGAAGGCAGGAGCATTCTATCTTAAAAATCCTCCAAAAGATATCCCCTGGGGAGTCCAAGCAATGGGATTGGAGGAGCGAAGTGAAAGAAAAAATGAAAGAAACAGGATTCGAAGGGAGTGTCAAGGAGCTGAGGGACTACACTCTAATAGAAGGAGAACTATACATGAGACTACCCGGAGGGATCCTATCCAGATGTATCAATGAGAAGGAGGGGAAGCTAAGGTTGGAAGAGCTACATACCCAAGTCTGCAGGACCTCAGAAAAGATCAGTCTATATAGGAGGATGCAGCGCATGGGATACTACTGGCCAAATATGAACAAAGAGGCAGCAACTATACAGGAAAAATGTCAAGAATGCCAATCCTCGGTGGACAAGGAAGAAAGCTACGCTGTATTTGTTACAGAAGATTGGAGGACTCCCTTCATGGAATACTTAGCTCAAAGGATCCTACCGACTGACAGGGCACTGGCCCACCAGCTCAAGAAACTCGCTGTTAGATACTTCTTGCAAAACGGGATCCTATTCAAAAAGGGATACAACGGGGATCCCCTAAGATGCCTGGGGCCAAGGGAAGCCAGGGAGGTAGTTAGGGAAGTCTATTCCGGTGATTATGGAAGTCACCCAGGAAAAAGGAGGCTTTATAAATAGTTACTACTATTGGGGTACTACTAGCCAACAATGAAAAAGGACTCCAAGGAGTTAGTTAAAACCTGCCACGCATGTCAAGTCCTCGGAGATGCAATCCATACTCACCTAAATATGTTACAGGATATGACAACCCCATGGCCTTTCCACACTTGGGGGCTTGATCTCATAGGGCCTATAAATCCCCCATCCAGTGGTTACATATGGATCTTGGTAGCTACTGAGTACTTTACAAAATGGGTAGAGGCCATCCCCTTGAAAAAGGCCACTGGAGCAACTGTAGCAAATTTTATTCGAGACCATATCATTACAAGGTTTGGGATCCCCAGGAGGTTGATCTGTGACAATGGAACCCCATTCATAAATAAAGACATGAAGGGGTTAACTGAGGCTTACTACATCAAGCATGGAAGGTCTACACTGTACTACCCACAAGGAAATGGCCAAGCAGAGGCCACTAATAGGGTGATATTGAAGATCCTTAAAAAAATGAAGCAAGAGTATGGAGGAAAATGGAGTGACTACTTGGCAGATGTACTTTGGGTATACAGGAGCTCTGTGAAAATAGCCACGGGATTCTCACCATTCTCACTGGTCTATGGGACAGAAGCCATCAGCCCAGTAGAATTAATTGTTCCCACACTAAGAGTAGTACTTGAAGAAAGTCAGGAAGACACCAAAGACACAAACATCGAAAGGAGATTAGCAGACCTTGAAGGGGTAGAGGAAGAAAGAGAGCTAGCCAAGAGAAGAAGCCAGAGGTACCAGCAAAGAATGACTAGAGCATATGCACAAGCAGTACGCCTGAGGACTTTCACTAAAGGGCAGTTGGTACTAAGGACAACAGAACATGTGAGAAGAAACCTACCGGGGCCCTCCAAATTTGCCCCAAAGTGGGAAGGACCCTACATCATCAGGGAGGCCCATGATAGTGGGTATTACTACTTTACAAAGAAAGATGAGACAATCCTGACAGAGCCCATAAATGAGAAGTGGCTAAAACAATACTACGCATGAAAAGGGAGAGGTCTCAGTACACTGGAATCCTTTTTGCCAAACTCTCCAACCTGCTAAGTGTTTCTTTCTTTTTATATATTATCGTTTAAGTAATTTTGTTCAGGAACTCGTGGTAGAAGGACACTCTATGATCCTTACTATCTTTGTTAGATTTGCTATGTTCCTTGAATGACATTTATGTTTTAAATTCAATGAAATTTCTTCTTATTTCTTAGCTATTAAATCCTAAGTATTACAAAGTCCTAACACAGACGGAATTAGGGGAGGATACCTGGGGAAATCTTTTTGATGCATGACCCAGGATCACCCCACAGATAACTACAAACAGTTAAGTTTCAATTACATGGTCTAGGATCTCAGGCATGTACTGAGGATACCTAGCCCAGTACTTGATAAAAAAAAAATCTGCCAAGTTCATGAGCTGGGACAAAAAAAAATATCGCCCAATGTACCCAGTTCAGTACTTGCGCAATCAAGAAGAAAAGGGGTGGGTACCTGGCTGGAACCTGCAGCAAAACTTGTGGGGATCATGGACTAGGACTCAGTACAAAAGAAAGAGAAAAAGACAAAAGGAAAAGAAGATCCACATGCCATTAAAAGAGATTAGAAACAATCTTGAAACATAAAGAAGCCATCCTGAAACACAAATACATGGAAGCAGTCTCAAAGCACAAGTGCAGATCTAAAAAAAGAAAAGCCAGAAGCAATGTCCAAACAAAGAAATAGAAATTTATACAACCCCAAATTGTTCATACATATCCAAACCAGCTAAAAAAAAAAAGGGAAGAAGGCTAAGAAAGGAGGTCAGCTAACAAAGAGCCATCTGAGGAGAGAGCAAGGACAGCCGAAGAAGAAAGAACTCTCTGCCTTTTAATCTTCAAATCTTGCAAAGTATTGTGAGCATGAGCTAAAGCTTCCTCAGCAGCAGCAATCTCAGCATCAATGCTCTTAGAAGCTTGCCTTTGGAATAGCACTTGGGCCAATGACCGCAGATACTCCAGCAAAAAGGACAGGTTGAACTTGGCTTCCAAGAGATCCTGAACAACTCCCCTCCATTCCAAGAGTTTTTCCTCAGATAAAGAGTCTAGCAATGGCAACTCCCTTCCATTAGAATGTTTCCCAAAAATACTCCTCCTCTGAAACCAATGGTAAAATCCCCATGACTTTTAAACAGCCCTTCTAGCAGTGGCAGACCTTCCACAGGCACAGAGAACTGCAAGAAGCTGCCATAGGAGGGCCCGAAATGGCAAAAGTGACTGGCAGAGAGGCTGTTGAACTCCAGAAGATCAAAGCGAGCCAGAAAGGTAAGGAGCCTTGAAGTAGGATCTAAAACAACCATCTCTGGAGCCTCCCCCATTGCTGTATTACCGCTTGAAGTCCCAGAGGAACCTTCAACCCTCTGAACAGAATGAGAGCCAGCAGCCTGAGCAGATCCTACACCCCCCTCAGAAGTCACAAGTTCAGGATTTTTGACACTAGTATCAACTCCTGCAAAAAAAAAAAAGGGAGAGAAAGAGGGGGTAGACTTAGCTTCTTCTTAAAAAAAAAAAAAAAAGAAGAAGAAAGATAAAGAACAAAAGAGGGTAGAGGACAAACCAGTATCAGCCTCTTGGGGCGGAGTTTCCTCCTTTTGCTCCTCTGACTTCTTGAAGGACTCTGGGAAAGAACACATGGCAAGTTGAAGAAAAGGTAAGGAAGCCTCAGCAAAATGGCTAAAAGAAGGCAGTGATACAGGGGGCTTCGCCATAACGAAAATATAAGAGAAGGGAAGAAAGAAAGAGAGAATGTAGTAAGGACAATCAACACCCACCTTCAGAATCCTCCGATCCTAAAGAAGAAGCAGCACCAGAGACAGATCTCAAAGTGGCTTGGCTTGGAAGGATAAAGAAAAAAAGAAAAAAAAAAGAACTAAAAAAAAAGGGGAGGGGTGCGAGAGAAATAAAGTTAAAACGCTATTAAAAAAAGAAGAAGAGAAAGGCTCACCTGTTTGCCCGGATGATGATGCGCCTCCCAAAGTCCTTGCACTTAACCCAGTCTAAGGTAACACAGTCTTGACAGGACTAGGAATCTGTTCAAATTGAGGACTTGGGGACGTAGGAAGCTTGGGAGCCTCAGGATCCTGGGCAGCCTGAACATCCTACATTGGTTGCCCAGTCTCCCCAGCTATGCCACCACTGGGAGCCTCCTCTTCCATACTCTGAGGTGCAGCTGCAGCCACCTTCTCCTCCAAAGTCTCACCAACCACGGGGAGAGAAACCTCCACCTAAAGAAGGAAAATAAGGAGGAACAAAAAAGGAAGGAGGGCATGAACAACAGGGCAGCACGGATCACAACACTTGTGAAATAAATAAGGGCAAGCAATAGAAGACATAGATAAAGTAAAACCATACCACATCTTCACCAGAGGATTGGCTTCTACCATTCCTGGGATCTAACTTATGCTTAGACTGCAGGAAAGACAATCACTCATTAGTTTAAAAAAAAAAAAAAAAAAAAGAGAAAGGGAAAGAAACAACAAAACTGCAACCTAAAAAAGAAAAGAAGGAAAGAGGCCTTGCCTTTCTCTCTCTCTCAACAGGGTCTCCAGGTCTTTGTTGTTTACTACGGGTGCATCCAGAGGGTCCCAAGTAACCATGAACTGAAGGACTCACAGGAACCTGGGGAAAAGAAGACTCTACCTTAGTCTTCACCCGCCCCTTATGGCCAAAGGTTGCTCAACTTCCTTTTCCTCAGCAAGTATCAACTGTTTCTGAGATTTTCCAGTCTTCTTCTTCTTTATCTTAAGGCCAACATCCTCTACACTCTCTTCAGCCACGGCCTCCTTCAATTTTTCCTGCTTAACTATTTTTCCTTTACTCATGCCAATGGGAGTACTAGCACTTATGGCCTCTACTGCCCCCTTTTTAATTGGTACCCCAGTAGAAGCACCAACAATAAGGTCACACCCCAACCAGGTCTCTGGGAAATCTTGCGCATAAGTCACCCAGCCTTCCCTGGAAGCATGCCATTTTGCGAAACCAGTCTTGCTGCTTACAACAGTAGAAACAACGCCAGTAGTAGGCAGAGACAGATGCTTGTTGGATGTTGGAGCAGAAGAAATGCCAGAGTTGGGGACTCTCTCAATCGTGTCAGAACCAGCATAGTTAGCAAATGACTTTTGAACCTTCCTCCAATAGCCAGCATAACCATTGGAGGCAAAAACTCCTTTCTGGAAGTTGGGCACTTCAAACTGAGGACTCCTTCGTGACCAATAAGAGAAGGCCTGAAGTCTCATGAAGAGATCCAAAGAGGGAAGAGAGGGAATTATGTCATTAAACACTAGGGGAATGTCCTGATCAAAGATAAACTGCCGAAGTACTCGATGCGCCGAGTAATGGGTGTACTGTGGGCCACTCGAGGAAAGCACAGGAAGCCAAGAAGGACTAAGACAAGCCAAGTAGGCTAAGCTACCTTCATCACCACGACGTAAATCAAAAGTATTCCTTGTAGAAGTCAGGAAAGGAGATAACACAGAATCACAAACAAAACCAGGGCCAAACTCCCGAGGAGACCGCCAATGCAAATGACCTACTTGATCAAATGATTCAACTAAGTTAAGGCTGCCACCTTTCAGACTCAGCCAACGGAAAATAATAGGGTGGTTGTCAGTTTAGCTACCACAAAGCCCTTTTACAACATCAAGGGATCCCTGAAACTTATCTTTTACAAACTTTAAATTCCTACATTTTGCTAAAGTAACTGAAGAACGATCCCACATAAATACCTGGAGAATGGCGCAATGAAGAGAAGAAGTAATAACATAACAAGAATCACCTTCGGCTTCATCTCCATGAAGCTGATCCAATTGAGAATAGACATGGCCCAAAAACATAGGGGCTAGAGGATATTGAGTACCCTGAACCAACTTAATCGCCAAGGGAAAAAGACTGGACTTGATTCCATACCCGGGGAACTCGCTGAACAGAAACTTGCTAAGCCAGAATGCGAGGAACCCGACACGCCTGACTTCCTTATCCTTCTCGCGCGAAAGATTCATAACCCACCTACCCATCCTGGCTAGTTTCCCACCAGAAGAAGCAGTACGTCCACCAAAGTGAGCAAATAATTTTTCTTCCATCTCGAGATCCTCATCAGAAAGATTAATATCAAAAGGGTTTTCATCCCCAAGCACCGGAAGAAGAAAATTGTTGACCACGTCCTCCAAGGTAACAGTCAGTTCACCAATAGAAAAAGAGAAAGTGTGCAGAGCAGGACACCAACGGCGCACCAAATGCCTAAGGCCTTTGGCATCTCTGAAACCCTCAAGATTCCTGGAAATAGCCACTGCCTTCAGGACACCGGCACGCTTCAAGCAGCCCACAAACTCCCTGTCAAAAAGTTCATTGTCCACCCAAATGGGCCAGCCTTGGATCTTTCCAGCGACAAAATCGAAGAAGATGGAGACCGCCTCTCGAAGTCCTTGCCTGATCTGGAGATCAAAAATCTCCCTAGGGTCTGGAACTTGTGCAGAACCAACAAAACCAGCTTGACCAGAGAATACCCAGGCATAAGGGGATGGAGGGGTCTCGCCATAGGACACCTGAAGGAAGAATAAGCTAGGAGTATACCAGGGTCTCGCAAAGGAAAAGCAGGGCGCCCAATGACAGACTCATCTTGCGCAGAACTAGAGGAACCCTCACCTTCAAAGGGACTAGGAGTACGCTCCTTTCTTTTCGTGAAGAGGTAGAAGCCATTTGAAGCAATGGGTATTTGGAAAGAAGAAAGCAGGTAGCAGTGAGACTGATTGAAAGAAAAGAAAAAAGAGGCTGGGAATAGAAGATTCAGGCAGACAAGAAAAAGGGTAATGTGAAATGGCTAGAATGAAGAAATAAGAGCAATTAGAAAAGACAACATGTGGAAAGACGCGCCAGTTGCCAGGAATTAAATTTGAAGAGGGAGAAGTTATCAGCAGTTATTAATGGGTGTTATAGGAAATGTAAAAGTAGGTGGTGGGAGTTTTATTTCAACTCAACTGTCACGTCCCACGAAAAAAAGGAGGAGTTACAAAAAAAAAAAAAAGAAGTAAAGGAGCCAGGATACCGAAGAAGTTGAAGATCAGGATCCCCGTAGAAAGATCAAAACGAGAGAAAATCCTGCAGAAACTCACGCATGGGCTGCAGGTAACCGATGAGCTCGGAGGGCTAAATGTTGAGGTCCAAAATTAATTGGTCACAGATTAAGGCCCAAAGAAGTAAAAAGTTGGGCTCATTTCACACAAAAAATAAATAAATAATAAAACTAAGAGAGAAAGGGGAAGGATGGGCTCACACCATAAAGAAAAGAGAAAAGAAAGAAGAAAAAAAGGGCAAAGGGCCCAGAGGATTGGAATCCAGAGGCCCATGAAAGAACAAAAAAGCCCAAACCAGGTAGAATCAGCAAACCAAAGAAATCCCAGTAAGAAGAACTAGGTCGGGATCCCAGAAGTCACCAGAGTCAGGGGATCCCTGGACGTGCGAAGTAAGATTGAAGCAAATTCAAAGAGAAATAAAAAGACAAAGGGCATGCAGATCTCATGCTTCAGACATGCAGTGGAGCTAGGAGGTACGAAGCAAAGACGCAGGAGCCTGGTTCCGACCATTCAGAGAAAGTGACAAGGAAGGGTACACTGAAAAAGCTGGAACGCTGAGAAGAAAGAGCCAAATAGCTTCAGACCAGCCAACGAAGAAGTCTGGTAATAAAAAACTAGCTAAGGGACTTTCATTTGGTCGCACCAAAAGCAAGAAACTATGAGAGAAAAGGGAAACGACATGACCCTGAGCAACCTGGCATGGCACGAACTCTAAGGGGCAAAAGGGAGAAATCGTTAGTACCCCCGGAGCCCAAAGCTGTGCTATAAAAGGAGGAAGAGGTCCATGCTACAGGGCATTCGAATTCAAAGATAGAGATTCATTTTCGATTAGTTCATTGAGGCATTCATAGTCATTTTCTGAAGTCTAATAAAATTATAGAAAGAACTCTGTAAAGTTAAGAGAAAACAGGGGAATCGCTCCTGTTATCCTAGCGACAGCCACTATAGCACATGCTCGGATTCAACAAATTCAAACTTTGCAAGTCTTGGAAGCTTGAATAGCTATCAAAGTCTGTAATTTTTGAACTTAGTTGAACCTTGTATCACGTCTTAGTGAGCATTGTAATCATAACTAAGGAAAATCAATAAAATGCACCTCACTAATTCAAGGATCCCTAACCTTTTTCTTACATTGTATTTTACTTGTTGTGCATTCCTATACTGTTAAAATGTCATTCAATACAGATATTCTTGCTTGTTAGCCATTTGTATTGTAGGAAGCTTGTTTTGTGCACCACTCGGTTCTTAAACAGCCTTTTAGCTGCTATGAATCGAGCGCAGTTCACCAAGAACATTTTATTTGGCCCAGGATCCTTGGGCCATAGTGCTGAAGAAAAAAGGCACTCTCACACAGTGCACCGCTCCGTTAGTGCAGTGAAATTTGCGGTTTTATAATAAGAAAAACTTACCACATTGCACCGCACCCTCTCTTTGTATTAATATATTTACTCTTTTTATTATGAAATATATTATAAAAAGTTTAGCAACCCTAGTTTTCAAAAAAAAAAAATTTAATAACCCTAGTATGTGTTGATTAGGAAAGCCAGCCCAAAACAAAGAAAAACTAGCTCAATAGTTTAAAACTTGACACAAAATAAAGGGAAAACCAATTTAGGCTGGGTAGGAAAAACCCAAAATTTAAAAAATATACCAACTTTAAACCGCATCTTATACTGCATCGCATATTTGACCCCCAAAAACGAGGTGCGGTGTGGTTATGGTTTTGGCTAAACTCTAAACTACACCGCGCCGCACTGTACATGTGACCGCAAAAATAAGATGTGGTATAGTAATGGTTTTGGCTAAACCGCAACACAAGATGCGGTGCTAAAAATGACCCAAAACCGCAACGCACCATGAACACCCTTAACCACAAGTATAACAATTGAGTAGCTTATGCACTTAACAAAAAAAGAAAAAGAAAATTTAACCAATAGTTCATGTGAAAAAATATATATTGAAAACACCTGCAACCCAATTAATCCAATCTGTTTTTAACCCATTTAAAATACCATTTTTTATTCAAATTTGTTTTGCCCCGATCCAATTGACATGACCCGACCTGCACTTTTTGCCACATGACTTGGAGATAGATTAAGGCAGGGGTGGGATCTAGTGTGATGACAAAGGGCTCATTAGGTTGATCAAGGCAGTGATTGGTGTTGGTAGGAGGGAATCGACGGTCAGGATTTACGAGATGATGATAAGGAGTGGGTGGGGGTCCACTTTAGAGGCAAATGAGCATGTAGTTAAGGTTTTGGGTAAAGGGTTCAGAAGGCTTGGTGAATAGAGTTTGGCTGTGGATGTTAAGGGGCTCACCAGGGGCAATTGGGAGAAATTGAGAGTGTAGAGAATATTTTATGTACAATTTTGCTTCCAATTTGTTATAACATTAGCGACTAATTATATTAATTTTTTTAATTACTTTAATAAATAAGTTGAACTTGTGGTTGTGGTTTAATGTCAAAGAAAAGAAATGAAAGAAAAAAAAAAGTGTATGTGTATATATATATATATATATATATATATATATCAACTTGTGTGGGTTTTAGTTATCTCAATAGGTTAAATCTTTGATGGTTGAATGATTTGGAATTCAATTTCCGTCTTCCAAAAACTAATTGATGTCTTGGTTTGATGATAAGAGACCCAATCATCAGAAGCAAACAAGCTAGAGTTCAATTCCTACTTACACCAAAAACTGATTGATATTTTAATTTGATGATAAAGAGCGTAGTCATCAAAAGCGGATGACAACTCAGTTTTTTTTTTTTTTTTTTTTAACTTATTTTTAATGATTCTATCGGAAGTTGTAGACTAATTGTAGTTAACTAGAAATGCATATACCCTTGTTTGAGACAAAATTGATTGTCATATGTGGGTTTTTCTATTACCACTAGTTGAAGTATCATGCTTTTGATCATAAACATTACTGATCAATAAAATGAACTTTTTAAAACCATTTTTGATAAATGAATCTCTCACAAATGTTTTTAAAAAAAATTAAAAAAAAAAAAACAAAAAGCCAAATTAAAAAATTATTCATAGAACTATTGAAATGAATTGGATAAGGGTGGCGGAATTTTATATAACTCAGTTTTGATTATTATTTATTAAAATTGAAATTCTATCAAAAATTATTATGAAAAACCATATCTATCCTATCCAATTATCTATATCATTTCCCGTCTTATGATCTTAATAAGATAAGTGCAAATTATAACTATAATGGCACATGAAAATGTTGAAAATTTTCCTTTTAGTAAAAATTTCATATATATATATATGTATGTATGTATGTATATGTATATGGGTGTGTATAGTTAGGACAAAATTGCTAAATGCCCTTTTTGGGCAAACTAAGCAGCGTTTTGCCTTATTTTTCAAACTAATTAGGGAAATGCCCCTCTTTTGAAAATCGATTTTCTCAAAATCGAGTTAGGCCCTATAGCGGCGTTTTTAAGTAGCCTATAGTGACGTTTTTAGGACCTATAGTGGCGTTTTGTAACTCGATTTATATAAAATCGAGTTATAGGTTAAAAAATTAAAAAAAATTGCCTATAACTCAATTTCATAGAAGTCAAGTTACAAAACATCACTATAGGTCCTGAAAACATCATTATATGTCCTTAAAAACGCCGCTATAGGGCTCCATAATTTTTTTTTTTAATAACTCGATTTTGAGAAAATCGAGTTTCAAAAGAGGAGCATTTCTCTAATTAATTTGAAAAATAGGGCAAAACGCTGCTTAGTTTGCCCAAAAAGGGCATTTAGCAAATTTGTCCTATATAGTTAAGCATTAAATCACTATTTAAATAGAAAAGCTGTTAATGAAAAGTTGATATGAACAAAAAAAATAAATTACATTCCATGTATTAATATATTATTAATAATTTAAAAAAATTAATGCTAAAATATTTTTATATGACTTAGTTAATATGTATTGAAATGTCTAAAATTTTGCTAAATGGTATAAGCACCACAATTGGAAACCCCAAAAAAATCATTCACATGGGTTACACACAAAAGAAGAAATCCATCTGGGTAAAATAAAGTTTTTTTTTTAATTTCTTTTAATATATATTGGTAATTTCTTTTAGTTCTTAATTAAAAAGAGTTTCAACAGTACCCAAAAAAATGACAATGCACTTAGACATGCAAATCTAATTAATAAGAAATTAAAATGAAGAGGTTTTTGTATAATAATAATAATAATAATAATAATAATAATAATAATAATAATAATAATAATAATAGGTGAAATTGAAAGAAACTTAAATTAGAATTTCAAATTAGAGTTCTAATTTTGCGTCATGTATTCTAAATTATTTATTCTCAAATAGTTTTGTTTCTTAATTTTAGAATCAAATATGAGACCACATCATAAATATTCATCCAAGTAAGTTATTAAGTACAAAAACCAAAGAGTCCAGAATAAATGAATTGTAAAAAAAAAAAAAAAAAAGTACTTCACAATAATTAAAAAAAAATGGAAAATTTACATTTTAGACCTAATAATATCCTTACAAAATTTTTTAAAGAGTTAACAAAATATAAAAATGACTATCAATAGATATCAATGATAATATATATATATATATATATATAATAATAATAATAATAATAATAATAATAGATGAATCAAATGTGGGACCACATCATAAATACTCATCCAAGTGATGAATTATTAAGTACAAAAACCAAAGAGATTAGAATAAATGAATCGTAAAAAAAAAATGTACTTTGCAATAATAATAATAATAATAATAAAAACATGGACCATTTACATTTATACATAATTAATAATATCCTTACCAAACTTTTTAAAGAGTTAACAAACTATAAAAATGACTATCAATAGTATTTCAATTATATACATAGAAATTATATTATGCATCTTATTTTATATATTTAAGTATACCCATGTATATGCACGGAGTTACAAGCTAGTTTTTCTAATTGGCAAGTCCAATACCAAACCCTTTGAGCAAAGCCAATAATATGTGCAGTGTACCGAGTATTCATTCCATCCAAAAAGAGTAATGGTAGGCCTATATCTATATGAAATGAACATTAATGATATAAGAAAAAAAATAGAACAAATAATAGTACATAATATTGCTACAAAGAAATATTTTTACTATACCATGAGTTGAACTCACTTGGTAATGGTATAATGTTATCACAATACTGGGAGGATTTGTCAACAATAACAGTGGTTTATATGCATAAAACACAAAAGTGAAGGGGCAATCGCAATTCGAAATGTATTGGTCACTAAATTCTAATTTCTTAGTTTATCAACAACAAATCCATCTTCATCTATTATTAAAAAGATAAAAACTAGAAAGCACTCTAAGATGAATATTTATCTTTAATTTACATATAATTATAACACTACAAAAAAAGGGGTCTATAGCTGCGTTTAAAAAACGCGGCTATAGATACAAAAAACGCGGCTATAGCCTAGAGCCGCATTTCCAAACACGGCGTAAATACCGCAGCAACAGACCTATGGCCGCGTTTTTCCAAAACGCAACTATAGTTAGACCTATAGCCGCGTTTTTAACCGCGGCTATAGGTCAGCTTCGAGCTGCGTTTATAACTGCGGCTAAGGGTTCGGACCTATAGCCGCGTTTTTATAGGTTCTTTTAAAAACAAAAAAAAAAAAAAATTTTGGTTTTTTTTTTTCCACAAAAAAAAAAAATTTGGGTTTTGTTTTTTTCCAGAAAATTCAAATTTTGAAATTCAAATAAAAAAAATTCAAAATTAAATGCAAATCCAAAAATTTCAAAATCAAACACAAACTCAAAAAATTCAAAATCAAACACAACATTCTCACAATACAAAAACACCCAGAAAATTCAAAATCAAACACAAACCCAGAAAATTAAAAGTCAAACACAACATACTCACAATACAAACACACCCAAAAAATTAAAAATCATACACAACGTGCTCCAAAATATAAGAACACAAACTCATTTAAACATAATCACAATATTAGCAACACAGTAGCACAAATTCAAGCACAGATGCAAAAAATTCAAAATCAAATATTGCTAGAATATCCACTTCATTCAAAATTTTCAGTAGATCTAATGACAAATCAGTGTGCTTGAGATGAAGAAAAAAAGAAAGAAAGAAAAAAAAAAAAAAAAGAAGAAGCAGTAGCTCCAAAGAAACAAAGAACAAAAAACAAAAAAAGAGTTACCCATATAAGAAGAAGGAAGAAAAAAAAAAAAAAGAGTTACCCAGATGTGAAGAATGAAGAAAGTAAAAGGAAAAAAAAGAAGAAGAATAAGAGTCACCCAGATGTGAAGAACGAAGAAAGAAAAAGGAAAAAAAAAAGAAAAGAAAAGAAGAAGAGTCACCCAGATGTGAGGATGGAAGAAAAAAAAAAAAAAAAAAAGGAAAGAGAGAAGACTTACGGTGGGAGTGAAGAATGAAGAAAGAAAAAAGAAAAAAGAAGAAGAAATAAAAGAAAAGAAGAAAGTGGGGTAGGTGGGGATGTAGGTGGGAAAGGGGGCACGTGGGAAGTTGAAGAAACAAAAAAAATTTTTTTGGGTGTTACATATAGCGGCGTTTTTAAAAACGCGGCTGTAAAACGCCGCCATAGGCCCCCTTAATTACCTAGTTATACAGCTGGAGCTATAGCCGCGTTTTTCAAAAACGCGGCTATAGCTAACTTGTAGCTGTGTTTAAAAACGCGGCTAAAAGTCAGCTGTAGCCACGTTTTCCAAAAATGCGGCTATAGGTTACCATTAAAAAATCTTTATTCGACTAGACTACCTTTAAAAAATTATCCTGCTGGACCTATAGCCGCGTTGTTTAAAAATGCGGCTATAGCTCACCTGTAGCTGCATTTGAAATGCGGCTAAAGGTCAATTATAGCTGTGTTTTTCAAAAACACGGCTATAGGTCGCCCTTAAAAAAGTTTATTCTGCTTGACCTTCTTTAAAAAATTATTCGGCTGGACATAAAGCCGCGTTTTTTAGAAAATGCAGCTATAGGTCCCTGTTAAAAAGAATTATTCAGCTGGACCTATAGCCGCGTTTTTGAAAAATGCAGCTATAGCTTGAGGATTTAGCCACGTTTTTAACAAACACAGCTCAACCTGGAGCCGCTTTTTACAAAAATGCGGCTAAAAAACGCGGCTTAAAACCGCGTTTTTTGTAGTGATATTACTTTTTTTTATAAAAATTTTACAATTTGAGAGTTGTGGAAGGCATTAATTATTGGGTTTAAGTTAAACTTTATAAACTAAAAAGATAAAGATGACAATTTACTTTGAAAAATTTTCAAAAATGTATGTGACAATTAATTAGTTGGATGCATGATAAAAGTCTAAAACAGTGGAGTAGAGAAAAAGTTGAATAGGTGGTCAAATTCTCTTAATCCTAATTGCCACGGGAATTAAAAAGTTGTCTCTGGTTTTTTTTTTGTGGAAAATTATTAGTTTACAATATGTTGCTAACTCTACAACTCGGAACCTTCCCTACCTCCATGCACTTTGTGCATGAGAAGATGCCAATTAAGTTATAAAGCTCGTGATATATTTGTTCGATAGATAAATATTTTTCTTAGAATCAAAATTATCCACATGTATTTTTAACAAGATAATATACTTAAAAGGTATGTGACTTGTTTAATAATTATTGTACATGTGAATATTACCTTTTTTGGATCTGAAATAGAATATTGTACACGTTAATATTAGCTAGTAAGGAGATTCCTCCCATCTAGTTTAGGGTAAAACTTATATGAATGTTATCCGAAAAGGAGTGTGTATTCCATTCTGTCAGCTAAAAGGTTATTAATCCTACAACTTCAAAGTTCCACATTGAAATGAAACAAATTTGCAACGAACAAATAAAAACAATAAAACTAAATAAATATGTTATGAACCCAATTTGTTTCAGAGTTCTACTTCAAGAACTGCAAAACAAAATTCCATGTGCGATTCTTTTAGAAACAAGTATCCTTATTTTCACACCTAAAGGCCAAAATGGGCGTTTGCCCATTTCACCCAAAAGATGTAGCAAAATGCCAATGTTCTGAAACTATCTAGCAAAATGCCCCTGTTTTGAAACTCGATTTTTAGAAAATCGCATTTCAATGTAAAACTCGATTTGATGAAAATCGAGTTATTTGGAAAAATTCACATGGAACTCGAGTTCCATAATTTTTTTTTTTTTTTTTAATTTTGATTGCCTATTGTAGGGACCGGATTTGAGCACTTCTGCTGTTGAGAGAGTGGACTCAAGCCCAGTTAGCCCATTACAATGAATTTGTAGAGCGTGGGTAGAAGAACTAGGCCCTAGTGAGGATTATAGCAACTAAACATGGTTATAAGTGGACTAAAGTGTGAAAATCTGTCATCGACCCTCCACTTCAGGGGTGGTAGCTCTTATCTCCTCTGCTCTTTGCTACTAAGGCTTTTTATGATCATACCAGTTGCTTTGATCTTCTCCGTCCGCCATTCCAGAAGGACTTCTTACATTATATATCCCCTTTTAGTTGATCGTAGCCCTCCATTTGTTGATCAAGCAGGCCATCACTTGAGTGCTTGTCCCATCAGCCGTTTTCCCATTCCTTCTATGGGTTGCAGCAACCAAGGTTGCACTATTCAGGGGTTTTTTCCTCATTAATGCGGCCAGAACGTTAGTTGTGGTCATTTAATGCGGAGGTGACAGTTCCTCCCTGAACTGCTCCTTTAACATGCTTCTGTGGCTGCCGCGCTGTACCGATTCTTTCTCTTGAGATGCTCTGAAGACTCCCCTTGATGGTGTATTGCTCCTCCCTTCAATGGTCTCGGCTGTCCGAGGACAGAATCGTCCTCGGCGATACTTCTTGGGCAAGTGGGCTTCTTACTTTCATCCTCTGATCCTCACTACCTCCTCGGCATGGGCCCACGGGAATACCTCCTTGGCGTGGCTCTTAGGCTCAGTACGAAGTGGGCCAGGACTGTCTAGCTAACTGGCCCACAATATCCCCTCAAAATCTTGTTGTACGCATCCTCGGGCGCAGAGGAGGATTTTGACGTCCTTGGGCCTATTCCGTGTCTAGTCAAGTCTTGTCTGATGTCAGTGCCGGGGTCTTTTCGTCTGCCCAAGGTGCGTTGCTGGCGCTTTGGTGCGCGTAATGTGTCCTTCATTAAATTTAGGCGGCTCTGTGCTCCCCACGTTCAACAAGGTGATGGTGATCCAACGGTGGGGATTCGACTTGCATTTATGGGTGGGAAAACCCGCACGGTTCCTCGATTTGGGGTATAAATACCCACTCGAACTGCTTCTCCCCTTTTCTTTCGCAATCAAGAGCTCTTGCGCGTGTGTCCTGAGTCCAGCCAAATTTCCAACTACACCTCCAGCACAAAAAGCCTGTCCGAGGAGCCTTTCCTCATTTCTGTAAGTCACTCTATCCGTCTCTGAGCTTTCTTCCTCCCTACTCCTCCTTCTCTATCATTTGCTCTTGCTTAGGTCTCTTAGGCGTCATTTGGGATGGGTAGATTTAAGAAGTTAGTCTACACCGAGGAGGCGATGGAGAAATTCATCGCCGATTATAAGATACCCGCTAACGTGGGTTTAAGATATTGTAAGGAAGGGGAGTGGCTCCTTCGGAGGAAGGAAGGCAAGGTGGTGATTCCCATCATCGCCTTCCTAGAAGGTGGCATGAGAATTCCCATGGGACCGGTGATGAGGGGCTATCTTACATACTTCCGGCTAGCCCCCACCTAGTGCGCCACCAACGTCTTTAGGATTCTAGGCTGTGTGGACACCTTGAACGAGAAGATGGGGCTAAGGTTGACCCATCACGACGCAAACTGGTGCTACAACCTTTAGCACCTCAAAGGCAAGTCATATTACATGAAGACAAGGAATGATAGGGTCCGGCTTATCCAGTGCCTCCCTGAGTCCAGCAAGGGGCTGAACAAGGATTTTCTCATCGTGTTCGAAGAGTGGCACGATGGTCTTCATTGCTTGATGACGGAGGGAACACCAGGTGGGGCAGTGGGAGTAGGAAGGGGTTCAATTTTCTATTGTTGATGTAATTTGTATTGTTTGGTTACTAACACAAATGCGCTTTCTTTCTGCAGACCCGCACGCCCACGAGCGTCACTTCAACCTCGTCAATAGGGAGGACTTGCAGAAAGTGCTTAGGGTGGAGATATTTGTGAACGAAGTCGATAATCAAGTTAGGGCTGCTCACAAGATCCTGGGGTACACTCTGATCAAAAAATCGTTTGCGGTCCTTAAGTACGTGATCTGAGCAAAAGATCCTCGGCTGCAGAAAATTATCGTAGTTGAGCACGCGTTCCAATTCCCCGAGGAACCCCCCACTCCAAAAGGTATTACATTAGCAGGCCCCTCCTCCTCCCATAAACCCGCAGAGGTCACCGAAGAAGATCTAGAGAGGGAAGAGGAAGTAGCTGATTTTGGCCCTGCCGAAGAAGAGTTTGACGTTTTTGATCAAGTCCATCAGTCCGAGGATCCTCCTGGAGACTTGGGCGATCCTCGTCTAACCGAAGCAGACTTCCCAGCGTCAGAGACCTTTCCTCGGCCTGAGATGGGTTACAAGAGGAAATCTCACACCAGTCTGCTGGACCTAATTGAAGGCCAGCCGGGGAAGTCCCAGCCAAAGCTTCCCCCTCCACCTTCCAAGACTTAGCCTGCCTAGACCAGGTCGGCCTCTGCCCAGTCTAAGCCTCCTCCTCCTCCTCCTCAGGCGAGTCTGCAGTCTAGGCCCGAGCCCACTGATCCCAAGCAGAAGAAGGACAAGGGCAAAAGGCCTATTGGGGACAAGTTTGCGTCCTTGCAGGAGGGGGACGACACTCGGTGGCCCTCAAAGCAGCTGGAGATAGGCCCTCAAGGCCAAGACAGACAGGCCACTGCCCAGCCCGAGGCTCAAGCCTGGCTTCCTGCCCCAATGCTACATGAGGAGCTTCTGAGGGATGACTCCTCCCTTAGGGATTTCAGAGAGGGCGAAGGCGCGCATGTGGCCGACGTGCTGGAGAGGTGCCTATTACTCCCAGTAGATATGGCTGAGCTGGAGACTCTGAGGAGCAAGCAAGTCTTCCTCAGCCTTAAGTGGTACCTGGGAATGGTAAGTCCCCCAGCACTTGTGATTTTTCTGACTTTAGTTTTTCTTCCTTTTCTGAACTTTGCTTATTATGCATTCATTTTTTTGGCAGGCCATCCAGGCCACTTATAGGTTGGAGGCGGCGGCCAACGACCAAGGAAGAGCCCTGGATGCCGAGCGTGATAAGTGCTTGGAGGCCATTCGGACCCTCAAGACCTCTGAGGCTGACCTCGCCACGGCCCGAGAGGAGTTAAAGGCGATGACCCAGGCTTGGGACAGTGCAGTGTCCGGCCTTGAGGGTGCCCAGAAGCAGGCCCGAGACCAGACGAAGCGTCTAACTGAGACGGAGGAGCAGCTGGTGATCGCAAATGAGTTGATTGCAAATTTGACAAAGAAGGTGGCTGCTGCTGAGGAGGCCAAAAAAGTGGCTGAATGGGCCAAAGATGAAGCTGTGAGGGCCAAGGCTGAGGCGGACTTTGGTAGGGAGGAGGCCCTGGCTTCCAAGGAGGAAGCCGAGGAGCAGCTTACGCCGCGGGGGTAGCCGAGACAGAAGCTGCCTACAAAGGCGAAGTTCCTGGGGTATGTAGGCGCTACTGCTCCCAAGTTTAGGGTGAGGTCCTTAAACAAGCTGGAGTCGAGGCCTCGTCCTACCTGTGGAAGGCGGAGAGCGTGTACTACCCCCTAGCCATCCGCAAGGCTGCTCTAGATAGTTCTGAGGCTGAGGTGACTGCTGAGGAGGCTGGTGCTACTTCGGGTGGGGGAGCCTTGGACGCTAGGCTTACTAGTGAGCATGTTCAAGGGGGTGATCCTCCTAGGGTGGTTGAATCAAGTGAAGGCCCTAACGAGGAAGCGCCCCAAGAGGCTGCAAAGCCCTCCTCTAACGACCAGGTCTCTTCCACCGAGGTGGCAGCTATCCCTACTGTGCCTCTGCAGGCTATCCCTTTTAGTCAGAGCTCAAAGGATCCTAAGGCTGCCATGGACTAGCCACCCACTGGGGGGGGGGGAATTAAGTGGAAGGAGTAGGCCCCTTGGCGCCTCTGTCTGCCTCGTTCTTATTGTTTGTTTTGTTTTTGTATTGTACCTTTCTTTTTCTTTTTTCTTTTTTTAAATGTTGTATTGTGACTCCTGCCATGTAACTTTTATGGACTTAATGTAATGCGAGTCTTATTTCCTCTTTATTTGTTCTGGCTACTTATTCATTTGTGTGTTATCCATTCTCTTTCCCTTTTTTTTTTCCCCTATAATTTTAACTTCAATTGTATCTTAGCCAATCACGGCAGTAATTGTAATAACGTGAGGGCGTGCACGCTTAGGCAGACCTTTTGTGTCTCAAAGACTAGATAGGGCTCTGGTTCTTCCTAACACAGGTCCCCTTTGAGGTGGTTCGTTTCCCCCATAGGCTTGAGTCTGAGGGCTATGCAATGCCTTGGCTCTGTCTAACACTTAGAATCTTTTTTGAAGTAGTTAGTTTCCCCATAGGCTTGAGTCCGAGGACCATGCAATGCCTTGGTTCTGTCTAACACTTAGAAATTTTTTGAAGTAATTAGTTTCCCCATAGGCTTGAGTCCGAGGACCATGCAATGCCTTGGTTCTATCTAACACTTAGAATCTTTTGAAGTAGTTAGTTTTCCCATAGGGTAGTTAGTTTCCCCATAGGCTTGAGTCCGAGGACCATGCAATGCCTTGGTTCTGTCTAACACTTAGAATCTTTTGAAGTAGTTAGTTTCCCCATAGGCTTGAGTCCGAGGACCATGTAATGCCTTGGTTCTGTCTAACACTTAGAAATTTTTTGAAGTAGTTAGTTTCCCCATAGGCTTGAGTCCGAGGACCATGCAATGCCTTGGTTCTGTCTAACACTTAGAATCTTTTGAAGTAGAATCTTTTGAAGTAGTTAGTTTCCCCATAGGGTAGTTAGTTTCCCCATAGGCTTGAGTCCAAGGACCATGCAATGCCTTGGTTCTGTCTAACACTTAGAATCTTTTGAAGTAGTTAGTTTCCCCATAGGCTTGAGTCCGAGGACCATGCAAGGCCTTGGTTCTGTCTAACACTTAGAAATTTTTTGAAGTAGTTAGTTTCCCCATAGGCTTGAGTCCGAGGACCATGCAATGCCTTGGTTTTGTCTAACACTTTGAATCTTTTTGAAGTAGTTAGTTTCCCCATAGGCTTGAGTCTGAGGACCATGCAATGTCTTGGTTTTGTCTAACACTTAGAATCTTTTGAAGTAGTTAGTTTCCCCATAGGCTTGAGTCCGAGGAACATGCAAGGCCTTGGTTCTGTCCAACACTTAGAATCTTTTGAAGTAGTTAGTTTCCCCATAGGCTTGAGTCCAAGGAACATGCAAGGCCTTGGTTCTGTCTAACACTTAGAATCTTTTGAAGTAGTTAGTTTCCCCATAGGCTTGAGTCAGAGGACCATGCAAGGCCTTGGTTCTGTCTAACACTTAGAACGGCCACCAAAACGCGAGACACATAACCACGATAAACTTAGAATCCAAATCAAAATAAACTTTTTCATTAATAATAATACCTTTTCAGATTATTTATATTCCATGGACGAGGTACAGGTTTTTCATCTAAATGTTCTAAGTAGTATGCACCTATTCCTGCTACTGAGGTAATTCGGTAGAGGCCTTCCCAATTAGGTCCCAACTTCCCCCAGGAAGGGCTCTTGGCGGCGCCTACCACTTTCCTCAACACTAGGTCACCTGGTGCTAGTGGTCTTAACTTCACATTGGAATCGTACCCCTGCTTGAGCTTCTGATGGTAACAGGCTAGTTGGATCATTGCTTTCTCCCTCCGTTCTTCGATTAGGTCTAGGCTTTCCCCCAGCAATTCGTCGTTACCGCCCATGGTAAGGGAGCTCGTCCTCAGCGTTGGGAAGTTAGCCTCCAAAGGAATAACCGCCTCGGCCCCATAAGTCATGGCGAAGGGCGTTTCCCCCGTGGACCTCCGCGGCGTGGTCCGGTAGGTCCACAGGACGTGGGGTAGCTTTTCCACCCATCTTCCCATGGCATCGTCTAATCTCTTCTTAATCCCATTGACTATGACCTTGTTGACAGCCTCGGCTTGTCCATTTCCCTGAGGGTAGGCTGGAGTTGAGTACCGATTAGTGATTCCCAGTTCACAATAGTACCTCCTAAATGCCTTGCTGTCAAATTGGAGCCCGTTGTCCGAAATCAGGATGCGGAGGACCCCGAACCGTGTAATGATGTTCCTCCAGATGAATTTCTTAGCATCCACATCCCTAATGTTTACCAAGGGCTCAGCTTCGACCCACTTAGTGAAATAATCTGTGGCGACCAGCAGGTACCTTTTATTTCCTGGCGCCTTGGGGAAAGGCCCCACAATATCCAAGCCCCATTGGGCAAAGGGCCATGGGCTGGACAGTCGGTTAAGGACCCCCCTGGCTGGTGGATGTTTGGGGCGAACCTCTGACATTGATCACACCTCTTAACATACTCCAGGGCCTCCTTCTGCATCCCCGACCACCAATATCCCTGAGTGATGGCTCTGTGTGATAGAGATCTACCCCTTGTGTGGCTCCCACATATCCCTTCGTGCAGCTCCTTAAGCAATAATTCTGAGGCCTCAGGGTGGATGCATAACAAGTATGGCCCGGAATAGGAGCGTCTGTATAGTTTGTGATCCTCGGACAGCTAGAACCGATGAGCATTTCTTCGTACTTTCTTAGCTTTTGACTTATCTTCGGGCAAGATGTCATCTTTGAGGAATCTCACTATAGGATCCATCCAACTGGGGCCCATTCCAACCTGATGGATGTGAACCATGCCCTTTGTTCCATCACTTAATTTCTCTAGATGCTCAACAAGTATAGTTCGTGGTAGTTCTCCGGCCAAGGACGTGGCAAGTGTAGCCAGCGAGTTTGCATGGGTGTTTCCGCTCCTGGGGACATGTGATAAGCTGAAAAGGGTGAAGGTTGACTGTAAGCATTTGACCTGGCTCAAGTATTCTTGCATCCTCACATCCTTCGCCTCCAACTCTCAGTTTACCTGGCCCACCACTAGCCGAGAGTCCGAGAACACTTCTATTTCTTTCCCTCCCATTTTATACACCATGACCAGCCTTTGGAGCAGCGCTTTATACTCAGCTTCATTGTTCGTGGCCGAGAACCCGAGTCTTAGGGATTTTTCTATAGCAGACTTTTCAGGGGACAATAGGACTAGCCCCACTCCGGATCCTTTCTGGTTCGCAGTGCCATTGACGTACATCTTCCAGCATGGGGACCCTGGAACAGAGATTGCCCCAACTGATTTTCCATCCATGTCCCTCCTCTCGGCTACCTCTTCCATTATTGGTTCGGTAAATTCAGCCACCAAGTCCGCCAGGACCTGGCCCTTTACGGAGGTTCGAGGCATGTACTTAATGTCAAAAGCCCCCAGAATTGTGTTCCATTTAGCGATCCTTCTCGTATAATCGGCGGCCCGAAGTACCGTCTTTAAGGATAGTTGGGTTAGAACAACCACCGTATGAGCCTGAAAATAGTGGGGCAGCTTTCGCGTAGCGTGGACCACGGCAAGTATGGCTTTCTCCAAGGGCAAGTACTTGACCTCAGCTTCGTGCAGTGACCTGCTAATGTAATAGACTGGTTTTTGGATGCCACTGTCATCTCGTATCAGCACCAAGCTCACAGTGTAGAGCGCCACAGCAATGTATGCGTATAGGACCTCGTCGGCCTCCGGATTAGACATGATGGGTGGTCGGGCTAGGTACTCTTTGAGTTGCTGGAAGGCCATGACACACTCTTCAGACCACTCGAATCCTTTCCACTTGTCGATCAGGAGATAGAAGGGTCTGCACTTGTCAGCCGACCTGGAAATGAATCGATTCAGAGCCGCAATCATTCCGGCGAGCTTCTGGATTTCCTTGGGGTTTTGCGGAGGTTTTAGATTATGGATAGCCCTGATTTGGTCAGGATCAACCTCGATCCCTTGGTGGGTAATGAGGTAGCCGAAAATCTTGCCAGACCCCACGCCGAACGAGCACTTAGAAGCGTTTAGGCGTAGCCTGTGCCTTCTCAGGACGTCGAATATACAGCCGAGGTCGGCCAAATGCACGGACACCAGTTCGCTCTTCACCACCATATCGTCAACATAGATCTCAATGTTTTTGCCCAACAACGGCTCGAACATTCTCGTCATCATCCTCTGATAAGTAGATCTAGCGTTTTTTAGGCCAAATGGCATAACCTTGTAGTGATAGTTCTTAATGGGTGTCACAAAGGCTGTCTTCTCTTGGTCCTCCAAGGCTAGTGGGATTTGATGATAGCCCTGAAAGGCATCTAAGAAGCTCATTCGAGGATGGCCTGCGATTGCATCTACCAGCTGGTCTATCCGTGACATCGGGAAGGGGTCTTTTGGGCATGCTTTATTCAGGTCCGTGAAGTCCACACAAACCCTCCATTTCCCACTTTTCTTCTTGACCACCACAGTGTTGGCCAACCATTCGGTGTAGGAAACTTCCTTGATCGCCCCTGCGCGCTTAAGCTTATTGACCTCCTCCCTGATCGCATCAGCATGCTCTTTTGACAGGCGCCGGGGTGGCTGCTTCTTGGGGATCACAGACGGGTTGACGTTAAGGTGGTGGTAGATGAAGGATGGATTAATCCCCGGGGCATCGTAGGGATCCCATGCGAACACGTCGATGTTCCTCTTGAGGAATTCAAGCAACTCCTCCTTCTCCCGGGGAGGTAGTTGGGCTCCGACCTGAAAGAACTTCTCCGGGTCATCGTCGACGACCACTTTTTCAAGGTCTTCACATTTTGTTTCCTCGGCGGCCGTATCAATTGGCGCCACCGAGGTCCTTGATTGCTATAAGCTTTCAGCCGCGGCGGCCGAGGACCCTGCATCGTGCCGATGCGAGATGGCTGCCACCATGCACCACCTTGCCGTAGGCTGGCAAACCCGAATTTCGAGGACTTGGTCCCCTGACGGGAATTTTATCTTCTGATGTAGTGAGGAGGTGACAGCCCTTAGGGTGTGGAGCCAGGGCCTGCCCACGATGGTCGTGTACGAGGAGTAGGTGTCCACCACAATAAAGTTAACTTCCACTACCTCTGGGCCAGTTTGGACGGGCAACCTAATCATGCCCCTTAGAGTGACGAGCTTCCCATCGAAGCTCATTAAGGGAGAGCTGTAAGGTGTCAAATCCTTTAGCTTTAATCCTAGCCCCTTATATAGGTCGGGGTACATAATCTCGGCACCACTGCCATTGTCCACCATCACTCTCTTCACATCGTACTCGCCAATTCTGAGGGTGATCACCAAAGCATCATCGTGGGGTTAGGTGGTCCCCTCCTTGTCCTCCTCAGAAAAGCTTAGGGTTCGGTGAAAGCCTCTCCTGGCCCTCTTCGGCCCGGACTGGGACTCTTCGGCAGGCACCTAGGTCACAGACAGTACTCGCGAGGGGCGCAGCCAGGATTACATTAATCGTGCCAGTGGGCTGCCCCATGGCGGTGTCCCTTCGTGGCTCCTGGTAGGTCTAGCCCTGATGACTGCTGGAATGATGCAGGAAGTGCTTCAGCTTTCCCTCCCGGACTAGCTGGTCCAAGTAGTTCCAGAGGTTCCTACAGTCCTCCGTGGCATGTCCATGATCCTGGTGGTATTGGCAGTAATGGTTCTGATTGCGCTTCTCAGGATCCCCTGCCATCTTATTCGGCCACTTGAAGTATGGTTCGTTCCTGATCTTTTCCAATACCTTATGTACTGGTTCATGGAACACGGTGCTGACAGTCTGAGTATTGGTCGCCCCAGATTGTCCCACGAAATCCCTCATCGGGCGGGCATTGTTATACCGGTCCGACCTAAAATCCCTCCTCTCTTGAGGGATAACCTTCTCCTCCCCCTTGTCTTGCAGCAGATAACCTTCTCTTTCCCCTTGTCTTGTAGCAGATCTTCCTCTACCCGCTTGTATTTATCGATCTGATCCATCAGCTGCCACACACTAGCGGCGGGCTTACCAATTAAGGACTTCCTCAGGCCATGCCCTATTGGTAGTCCGTTCTTGAATGTATTGATGGCGACATCGTCAAACTTGCCGTCTAGCTCATTGTAAATCTCCCAATACTTGTTCGAGTAGGCCTTGAGGGTCTCCCCTTCACACATGGACAAAGACAGTAACGCGCTCATTGGCCGAGGAGGTCTGCTATTTGTAACAAAACAGGAACCAAAGGCCTGGATCAGCTGTCTGTACGAGTCTATGGAATTCGTCTTCAAGCCGTTGAACCATTTCATTGCCACAGGTCCCAATCTGGATGGGAAGACTTTGCACATCAGCGCCTCATTCTTAGAGTGAACAGCCATCCTCTGGTTGGACTGGCTCACGTGCTCTACGGGGTCCGTTCTGCCGTTGTAAACAGTGAAGGTTGGCTGCTGGAACCGCCGAGGGAGCACCGCCTCTTCTATACGACGTGTAAAGGGTGACTTGGAGAGCTGGTCCAATGCCCTACTCATGGCGTCACTCCCTAAGCCCCTAGGGGTTGGGCAATCACGTTTACGCCTCTGGTGGCACTCCTCCTCGTGAGAGAAAGTCTTGCTCGGGGGTGTTCTTGACCTTTGCCTGTAGCTGTCATCACTTTCGTTGTCAGAGGGCAAGTTAGGGCTGGATTCGGATTGCCTTCGACATGCATGGCACAACTTTCTCTTCAAATCGTCTATCTCTTGCTGCATGGCCACCTTGTCATCTTTTCTCTGGAATGCGTGACTCTTAACTTCTTCTGATCGCGTGGCCTGGCCATTATCGTCCCTACGGGTGTGGCTTCCGCTAGTTTGTGAGGTATGCACGCTTCCCTCTCGGAATTGTCCGTTCTCCTCGTTTTGGCCGCGCCCGAGGTCGCCATAGTTACCCTGACGCTGGGATTTAGCCGGTTCAGGCCAATGGGAGCTCCTTTGGTGAAGGCCTGATCCTGCCATGCTTGGCTGTTGTCCTCACTAACGCACGAGTTCTTCCCACAGACGGTGCCAATTGTAGGGACCAGATTTGAGCACTTCTGTTGTTGAGAGAGTAGACTCAAGCCCAGTTAGCCCATTACAATTAATTTGTAGAGCGTGGGTAGAAGAACTAGACCCTAGTGAGGATTATAGCAACTAAACATGGTTACAAGTGGACTAAAGTGTGAAAATCTGTCCTCGGCCCTCCACTTTAGGGGTGGTAGCTCTTATCTCCTCTGCTCTTTGCTACTAAGGCTTTTTATGGTCATACCAGTTGCTCTGATCTTCTCCGTCCCCCATTCCAGAAGGACGTCTTACATTATATATCCCCTTTTAGTTGATCGTAGCCCTCCATTTGTTGATCAAGCAGGCCATCACTTGAGTGCTTGTCCCATCAGCCGTTTTCTCATTCCTTCTGTGGGTTGCAGCAACCAAGGCTGCACTGTTCAGGGGTCTTTTCCTCATTAATGCGGCCAGAACGTTAGTTATGGTCATTTAATGCGGAGGTGACAGTTCCTCCCTGAACTGCTCCTTCAACATGCTTCTGTGGCTGCCACGCTGTACCGATTCTTTCTCTTGAGACGCTTTGGAGACTCCCCTTGATGGTGTATTGCTCCTCCCTTCAATGGTCTCGGCTGTCCAAGGACATAATCGTCCTCGGCGATACTTCTTGGGCAAGAAGGCTTCTTACTTTCATCCTCGAATCCTCACTACCTCCTCGGCATGGGCCCACGGGAATACCTCCTTGGCGTGGGCCTTAGGCTCAGTACGAAGTAGGCCAGGACTGTCTGGCTAACTGGCCCCACACCTATAATTAACTCAATTTTCTAAAAATCGAGTTTCAATGTGAAACTCAAGTTTTAGAAAATCGAGTTTCAATGTGAAACTCAAGTTTTAGAAAATCGAGTTTCAAAATAAGGGTATTTTGCTAGATAGTTTCAGAACAAGGGAATTTTGCTACATCTTTTGGGCGAAAGGGGCAAAATCCCATTTTTGCCCCACACCTAAATTCAATTATTTTATTTAGGTAATTCGGCCTTTTATGTTATCATATGAAATTTGAGGGTATTTTTTAAATTTTTATTTCTAACGAAGCTTCTCTAATACCCTAAATGACTTCTATAAATATGTATTTTTCTAAATTGATTTTTAGAAAATTGAAAAAAATACTTCTTTTAGAATTTCTTAAATTTATGATGGATTTCGGGTCTATATTTCCTTGATTCGTCAAGGTTTCTTTAAACTATAAAGAGAAATGAGGCATTGCTTTACAAGAAAGTACCCGTCCTTGGTTAAAGAACAACGAGCCAGGACATTTCTTGATGTTGTGTCACCATGCTATTGTGCTGGTATATTCATGGAGTTTACTAGCATGACATTGGTTATTGTTCCTTCTGTTTGTTCAATGGAATAATTCTAACTTAAGGCTGCAATTTTAACTCTAGTTTGATGAAATGAAATCATCCTTTTATCTCGTGCTTTTAAAATTACCAGATTAAGCAATCACAATCGTAATATCTCCTACTACAAATGCCCTAAACATATCCTGAAATATTTCATCCAAATCCTAATTCTTATGCAATACAGATCCAATTTTCCGTTTGTTCTCAAGGGAAAACCATATGTGAAGATAGTTTTTTGCATTTTCCAGTGTATTTTAGTATTAAAAAAAATTAGTTAAAAGAAAACTATTTCTTAGTTTCCCTTATTTAGCCTAACATGAGATATAGTTGTTTTCCGCTAATATGTTTTTGGAAAACAACTCTATCTCATGCGATGCTAAATAAGGGAAAATGTATCTCAGGCAAAACTAAATAAGGGAAATTAAGAGATAGTTTTTCAACTCATTTCAAGGTACCTACCAAATAAAGGAAAATGACATAGTTTTCTTGAAAATGTTGATGTCAAAACAAAGAATGTTGTACAAGTGCAGACATCCTATTGCAAAACGTAACTAGATAATATAATGTTGCCAAATTTGATGATTATAGCATTGAATGTGGGATAATATTTGGTTCTATAAAATGAGAGGCATTTAAAATGTCCATTTACCCAACAAAATTTGCATTAAAGAGTACACTATGATTTTGATCAATAGAATTGTATTGTTGCAAATTTTTTGAACAATTTTTAGATCCCTTAACAAAACCTGATTAACCTAATTAATTAGCCAAGTGATTAACTTAGTCAAATTATGCAAATCTAGGTTATCACAATCAAACAATCATATCAAGTATATAGCAGCGAAAATATAAATAACACAAAGATATGATGACCCAGGAAAACCAAACCGGTAAAAAACCTGGGGAGAATTTAACCTAGCTATCCTCAAGGTAAACTTGAATCCACTATCTTGAAAGAATCGAAGTTCATACAATAAGACTTACAAGCCCCCACGCTCGACTTCTTTTGCTACCCACCAGTAGAACTTACTGACACGACCACGTGCAAGCTCCGAGACCACGAACTTCTTCTTTCTTAGATTCTCCAGCAAGTACAAGCACCCCCACTTGTGTATCTTTAAGCTCTTATGACAGCAATTGAATGATCATCAAGTTCTTGAAGAAATCTCCTCTTGATAATCCTAAACTTATGTGAAGGAAAGCTCCTCACAGATCTTACAAGAGATTCATACAAACAACAATATGAGCAACCTCTAAAACATGGCTAGGGTTTGCCTTATATACCTAGGGCAAAAATATAAAACCCTAAACGTTTTAGGAGTTAGGGCTAAGTTGGAAATTCTGTAAAAAAAACGCATCAGCCTGATTTTCGATTGATTGAGCCTAAGTTTCGATCAATCGAGCCAGGCCGAGATGCACAGTGAATTCTGCATCAGCTCGATTCCAACTTTACATAAATACCACTACTTTGAGCAAGTCTAAACAAGACTAAAATAACTTGTTTTGATTATGGTTTGCCAACAATACATATTAGAGTTCTAAATACATGAAATCCTAAGTCTTTAGAACCTAACAAACTCCTTCTTTGGCAATCCATGACAAAACACAACTAAAAGCTCAAAGTTTACAAAATAAAGCCCTTTACATAACAAATCCAATCCTAACTACTATCCATCAGTTGCAAGTGTAGGCAGTAGCTTAATTGAATCAACCTGTATTTCCTGAAATATTCAACAAACGCATAAACGCTTATGTGACAGAAAAGCAGTAAATCAACAAATATGCAAACTAACTCTCCCCCTAAGTTAGATACATCAAAAACAATGTTAACTCCCCCTAAACAGAACATTCTGGTATTTCCCACACATGTTCCCACATTTCAAATAAATCTCCCCCTTTTTGTCACGTATTGACAAAGACTACTCATACAAAGAGTAACAAAGGTCAAGAGAAAATAGAGACAACTCCCTCTATGAACAACACCGGTTAAAAACAAGCTTCCCCCCCTATAAAAATAGGAAAAACACAACAAGTTTTGGGAAAAACAGTTTTGGGGAAAAATTAGGAGGTGGGGAAAAAAACACACAAACCAAAGTTAAAAACTAAGGTGAGGATACACATGAAGAAAAATATTATCTCTTTCAATAAATGCAAACTTGACACTATGTAACCCATAAACAGTTGCATGAGTAGAGAAAATATTTACACATTGATTATCCATCATATCTCTTAAGAAAAATATTTTTTGCAGTTCACACATAAAAATAGCATATACTAAAATGTACAAAGGACTCAAAAATTAATCAATCAATTTTTAAATCAAGTTGAGTACCCAATTTAGTAAAGTGTATGCATGTTATGTGTGAAAACAATGAGAGATATGACTACAAAACTGCAAGATGGATACAGAAAATAGTGCAATGCATGTGAATCCTAAACATAAATGATGCATGAAAAAAATATGTCATGATGCCTGCTCTAATGCAGTGAAACTAAGTTCAATATAAATTCAAATTCACAAAATTGGTTTGAGCATAGAGTTTCTAACAAAACCCCAAAAATTTGAAAAACCACTTGTTTGTGTTTTAAAAAAATTGATCAATTGATCATCACAGAGGATAGAGAACAGATTAGAATGATCAATTACATCAATCCAACAAGCCAATTTCATCAAATTTGACCTAATCGAACAAAATCCCCAAATCGGGTACATACAAGCCCTAGAATTTCCAATTTCTCAAACTTTAAACACATTTTGCATTAAGATCAAGGAACTTTTAATCTTGGATGGCTACAACAAGATCACACACAATAAAATGTACCAAGTTTAGTAAAGAGTAACTTGTATAGTGTGTGCAACTAGCAAAAGCTTAAGATACATGTGAGGTGATATGCAAATAGAAATCAAGCACAAAGTCTACACAATTCATCACATAGAATTTGAGAGAGACTATCACCTAAAGAGTTACATCATATAACTGCCACATCTCCTAGAATAAAAGTTTGCAGTCATGTAAGTTTCTTGATTTGCCTCATAATGTACATACTAATTTTATTTAATCATAAACTTATTAAAGATAGCCGGGATAATGTACACACTAATTTTATTTTATTTAAAGTTATTATAGCCCAATAATGTACACCAATTTTAAGCATTTAAACCAAGGCTACACCTTATGTTCTTTTTGTGCATGTGCTACACTTTCTCGAGCACAAAATCTTACGATATGCACTAAGGTGTTCGTGATTGGCTAGTGAATAGTGGTGAGATGGTTATTTATGCCTTCTCAAAAGGATCAAGTTCGACAATCAAAGGCATGTGATTTCAAGATCAAGACAAAGTGATCAAAAACTATAAACATCTTCCCACACAACATGCACTACAAAGCTCAAACTAGTAGAGTGCAATAAAATAAGCTCATCCAAACTAAACAAGTTACATAAACCTGTTATATAAAGATAATATGGCCAATCCTTGATTATAAATCCAAGATGTGAAATACAAAACACAAAAATCTTTTTGGTTTTAAAAAAGCTTTATGACCAAAAACAAAAAGCACATATTATGCTAAAAGAACAATGCAAATGCAATTCATGACAGTGCTTAACTAAGCTACAGAGGGTACACAAACAAGAAATATTAATTTCTTAATTAACCCTTGAGTACATGTAAACACTAGTACATACTCACACAAAATCATAAATAACTTAGCATACTATTCAAGTTTCTCCATAATGTCAAGCATGTTCTAAATCAAGAGAGATATCATAATTCATGTAATCCTCAAGAAAAATAAAACTAGACACAAAATAAAATATTTTTGTCTTTTTGAAAATTTTCAATGTTTTTGGATTTTTTTTTTTTAATAAAAAACAACCTAAAAAACAAAACAACCAAAAACAAAAACAAAACATGTCCACAAACAATTGAAAGCATTAAATCAGGGACAAGTCAGCAACACTCACCTTAGAGAATTTTTTTCTCACCCATATAGCACGAGTCTTCGGCTTTGTAGGTGAAAATCCATGAGAAGCAGAGTGTATTTGAGATATTACACCAATCTTCTGAGAAAGACTAAAATCCTGCAAATTCCTTTCACAATCCAACAAGCTCAAATTTTTCAAAAGAATATGAAACAATTTATATGGACTTATGGCAGGAGAAATATCATCACATATCCTAGATTGAAACACAGAATGCTTAAATTTCAATTTATGACAATTAGGACGAATGTGACCACGGACACCACAAAAGTGATAGACAAGAACAAATTTAGGAACATCAGTATTCCTAGTGGGGTTTCCAGTCACAGGCTTTGGTTCTTGCCTTAACAAAGAACAATTTGGTCTAATATGACCAACAACACCACAAAAGTGACAGGTAGGCACAAAAAAAGATTTATTATGCTCTCTAACAATAGGTTTAGACATAGGTTTAGAAACTTTAGCGTTTACATCAAAACTTTTACATTTGTCTAACTTAGCAAAATAAGCCTTTTCTTTATTATTCCTCTTGAAAGGAGGAATATAAAATTTTTTAGCTTTAGGCTTAAGAGAAACAGAAACACTTCTGTTATCAACAGCAGACTTGGTACTAGTCAAGTTTTCAATTTGGGCTTTAGATTCAACTAACTCTTGTTCCAAGCTTTTCATCTTCTCATCTTGAGAGGAAATTTGATTTCTAAAAAAAAAAAAAAATTTTATTAGACTCATTCAATCTCATAATCAATTCCTCTTTTTCAAGATTAGCCAATTTTAACTCTTCCTTAAATTTCTTAGAAATTTTCAAAGATTTAGATAATTCCTTACGAATAGTTTCACAGACATCAATAAAATCAAGAGAAGCATGAGCAGAAACATGATCAGAAAGATACTTCAAATTATCCATGACAACAGGGGTCAAGGATCAGCTCTTAGATCAAAAGATCTAAAACAAAAGAGCCGCTCTGATACCACTTGTACAGTTTTTAGACCCCTTAACACTACCGGATTAACCTAGTTAATTAGCCAAGTGATTAACTTAGCCAAATTATGCAAATCTAGGTTATCACAATCAAACAATCATATCAAGCATATAGCAGCGGAAATATAAATAACACAAAGATATGATGACCCAGGAAAACCAAACTGATAAAAAACCTGGGGAGGATTTAACCTAGCTATCCTCAAGGTAAACTTGAATCCACTATCTTGAAAGAATCGAAGTTTATACAATAAGACTTATAAGCCCCCACGCTTGACTTCTTATTGCTACCCACCAGTAGAATTTACTGACACGACTATGTTCAAGCTCCGAGACCACAAACTTCTTCTTTCTTGGATTCTCCAGCAAGTACAAGCACCCCCGCTTGTGTATCTTTAAGCCCTTATGACAGCAACTAAATGATCATCAAGTACTTGAAGAAATCTCCTCTTGATAATCCTAAGCTTGTGTGAAGGAAAGCTCCTCACAGATCTCACAAGAGATTCACACAAACAGCAATATGAGCAACCTCTAAAACGTGGCTAGGGTTTGCCTTATATACCTAGGGCAAAAACATAAAACCCTAAATGTTTTAGGAGTTAGGGCTGAGTTGGAAATTCTGCAGAAAAAACACATCTGCCCGATTTTCGATTGATCGAGCCTAAGCTTCGATCAATCGAGCCAGGCCGAGATGCATAGTGAATTCCGCATCAGCTTGATTCCAACTTTACATAAACACCACTACTTTGACCAAGTCTAAACAAGACTAAAATAACTTGTTTTGATCATGGTTTGCCAACAATAAATATTAGAGTTCTAAATACATGAAATCCTAAGTCTTTAGAACCTAACATTTTTCTTGTTTTGCCTTTGTCTAGTTTTCATGGTTATAGGAGGGCTTTTTGAAAGGAGTAGAGTATATGTAGAATTGTTTAATGATTTGGGCATGAATGTTACTGTTCATTGTAAATCTAGGGATGGCGATCTTAGTCCTCATTTCATCCAGTATCCAAAAGGCTTCTACCAATTCAACTTTAAACCAAATCCTTGGAGCACTACTGATTACTATTGTAATTTTCAATAGCTAGATAATTTCCATTGGTTTGATATCTACCTATTTGATAGAGATCACCCTCAATGCAATAACTGCAATTGGAAGATTAGGCCTGCTGGTGTTTGTAATTACGAGACCAATGATTATGATCTTTGCTACCTGTGGAACCCAAATTAACTCGATGCCCCACCTTTATTTTCATAAATCAATGTCTACTAATTTGTCATGAAATAATTATTTCCCTTCTGTTTTGTTGGTTTTTTTCCCCCTTTTCTTGAAGCATGTTTCCTTTGTTGTTATGAGAAGCAACATTCAAAATGAAGTGTTTATTGAATCTTTTCTTATGTCAAAAGTCAAATAAAGGGAAAACTTCCTTTTTGTATTGTTGATCTTCTTTTTTTATTGTCCTAATATTAAGATTTATGCATTATTTATTAAATTTCAGTCATTAAATTTTAGTTTACCATGATGTATTGTGAATGATGTTATAGCAACCCTAGCAAATTATTCATAACCCTAAACCATACTTTTTACAACTATATCATTTCTCAGCGAAACTAATACAATTAGTCTAGGTGTAAGTGATTAACCCTTTTCCGTCAACCAAGCGCTAGCCTAAACAAAGCATATCAAATATAAAACAATATGGAAAAAAGGTAAAAGCATGCAAACATAGCTAAACACTAAGATGGGTTTAGGAAGAATCAAGATCTTCTGTACCATAAATTGTTTATCATTCCATGTACGACCGATAAAAGCATGACACTTGGCTGCCTTTTTAATTCTCAAACTGTAAAGTTGTGATTTCCAACTATGTTGTGTTGGCTTTAATTCCGTGCCAAATTTGATTGTAATTTCATCAATCATTTTCCCTATATGTATGTGAGATTATTTGTAAGGGATAAGGGTGAGAGATCAGTGAAGACCCAAGCTTCAAAGGATATACAAGTGGATTTTGTGACTGGCTCGCGATTGTCTCGCTAGAAGTTTACCCACGAAAAGAGCCGCGTGCAGAGTACATGACTGGAAGATGAAGAGTCATGCTAGGCTAGATGTTTCGCGAGTGTCTCATGGGTAAGGCCAACCCGCGAAAGACTCACGAAACTCTATGTTTGGCAAAAAGTTATGTTTTGTTTACCATGTCTTTACCCACACTATATATACCTTTATTACTCACAAATTGTAAGGAGTGCTTTTAAGAGAGAAAACCCTAGAAAATACACTTAAGAGTTAGAGATTGTCATACCCATAATCATCTACACATTTCCTTGTGGTTTTCCTCAACTCCTACCTCTCCATTTCTATATCTTTGAGAGGTTGCTAGCTCAAACACTTACCACACCCATCCTGAGTGTAAAGTGAGACTTTGGTTCTATTGGGAAGCATTGAAAGGAGCCATTCATTGGTGGATGCAATTGGGCTAAATTGTAGGATCTGGAAAGCTAGAGAAAACAAGGCTCCGAGAAGTTAGTTGGTAGCAGGAGCTTGGAGGGCTCAAGTACATAGGGTAGACTAGGCTTAGAGGGTCTTTTGTTATTCGTGTACTCCAACTTTATTCTCTAATGGATCGATTTTGACTTGGAGGGCAGTGGAGATGTTTTTCGCCGAGTTCTTTGATTTCCTCTTCGACAACATGTCTTGGTATTATCTTGTGTTTGTATCTCTCTTCCCTACTCTTTAATCTTTATTTTTATTGTTGATAATGGATGAATATGGATTAGGGTAATGATAACGGTTCTTTGCGCTTATTTACTCTTGTTCCGCACTTAGTATAAGTTAAAGTAAAAGCTATTTAGCCGTAATTTTTATTTGGGGGTCTGAACAAGCTATTGTATTTTTGCACAAATCCGAGCTTTCAATTGGTATTAGAGTGGGTACACTTATCGGATTTCATTATCCTAGTGTGATCCTAGACCCTAAGTGAGATGGATAGATCTCAATCCCTTAATGCTCCTCTATACTTTGATAGGAGTAACTATGCTTTTTGGAAAGTATGTATGCGTGCTTTTCTTTATGCTATTGATGAGACGGTGTGGGATTCTGTTGAGAATGGGTATGTAAGACCCACTACTACCAAATCTGAATGGGATAAGGTTGTTCTTGCTTTGGCAAACGCTAATAACAAAGCGATTAACGCTATTTTCTATGGTGTTTATACTAATGAGTTTCACAGGATTTCACATGTGAAGACCACCAAAGAGGCGTGGACCATTCTTGAGACAACCTACGAAGGTACCAAGAAGGTTAAGGACACCAAGCTTCAAATGCTCGCTGCTCAATTTGAAGAAGTAAAAATGAGCAATGATGAGTCGTTTGATTCCTTTTATGGGAGACTCAAAGAGATTTTGATTTCCATGCTCAATCTTAGGGAGAAGATTGAAGATGCCAAAATGGTGAGGAAGATATTGAGATCCTTACTTGAAAGCTTCTGGGCTAAGGTCACAGCCATAGAGGAAAGTAAAGATTTGGATGAGATAAAGATTCAAGAACTCATTGGATCTTTCCAAACCTATGAGCTCGGATTGCCCTCTCACAAGTCCAACAAATCACTTGCTCTTAAGACTATAAATAAGAGAACGGGTGATTCCTCCGATGAAGAAGATGTAGAAAAGGAGGTGGCATTTCTTACGAAGAACTTCTAGAAATTTCTTAAGATAAAGAACAATGGGAAGTCATTTGGAAAAGGAAAATTCTCATCTTCAAAAAATGACAAGAAGGAGTTCAAGAAGAAGGATGTGAAAGACTCTTCATCAACTCAAGGAATCGTGTGCTATGAATGTAATGGGCACGGACATCTCAAGAAAGAATGTCCAAACTACTTGAGAGGAAAAGGTAAAGTGTTTGCAACCACCCTTAGTGATTCAAAAAGCTCAAATTCCGATGTGGAAGGAGAATGTGATAGTGAAGGAAACTATTCAACTTTCATGGCAATTACCACAGCTGACTCTAGAGATGAGTTGAGTAACTTGGTTGATGAGCTAGGTGTACATTCCAAAGGTGAAGAAGTTGATGATTCAGGAGATGAGGATGTGTGCCTCAACGAAGGTGAGAAGAACCTTCAAGAAGTGTACGATGCGTTGCTTGAAAATTGTGGCAAATATGCCAAAGTTGCAAAGAATGTAGTTAAGAAGATGAAGAAAATTGAAGAGAAGCATAAGTACACACTTGTGCAACTTAAGGAGGCAAAGTGTGAAGTTGAAGGGCTGAAGGAAGAATTGTTGAATGCCTACTCGAAAAACAAGTTCCTTGAACTTGAAATCATTCAAGCAAATGTTAAAGTGGAGCGCATTTCCACCAAGAAACTTGACAGTGTGCTATCTTCTCAAAAACCTTCAAATGACAAGACTGGTCTAGGCTATATCGGTGAAGGAAGCTCAAGCAGCGAACCCAAGAAGGAAGTGAGGTTTGTATTCGCCAAAAATGTAGAAAAGTCTAAAGTAGAGAAGCCCGAGATTGAGACCCCTGTTGTTGCAAAGAGAACCATTGGTGCAAAACCAAAGGAAAAAGGGAAGTCATTACCCAAAAGTCAAAGGGGACCTCAAGTGAAGCATTTTTGTCTTCATTGTGGCGTGCAAAGGCACACAAGACTAAATTGCTTCAAGTTTCAGGCACTCAAGAGGGCTAATTCTTTGCATAGCCAAGACAACTCAAGAAGAATGCCAAAGGGAATTCAAGCTAAAGGAGAAAATGAGGGACAACTCATTGGAGATGTTATGGAAATGTTGAAGAACATTTCATCATGCCTTGCTAGCTTTACCCCAAGGTTTGAGAGTTATGTTGGTCATACCCCTCCATCTAAAGATCTCATCCAAAACACTCATACAGTGTGGGTGAAGAAGGGTACTCATGCATGATCACTCACTATGCCCAAGCATTAATTCTTCCAATGTATTTGGGTTATAATTCATGCATCATGACATGCAATCCTCTTGTGTCATTGCTTTTGTTTTAAGCATGTTTCTTTTTCAAGCCTTTGTTTGTTTTCCGTGTTTTTTTTTTCTTTGTTGATCTTGCTTTGTTTGTCCTGTTTTTGAGTGCGTTGAAAAATTCAAAAACCCATAAAAAGTGAAAAATCTTTAAAATCTTACAAAGTTTGATCGTTTGTGTTTTGTATATCACATGTGAGTTTGGCCTAGTACCTCCGTACTTATGGCGTAGTGCATTTACGAGCTTAGCTTGTTATATATGCACATTCTTTAAGTGTAAGCAACATTTGGAAATCTATGTTTGATTGTTGTAAATAGATCTTCAAGCTTGTCATGAATGATTGGTCAATAGTCTTGCTTGATCTTGATACATACATAGACTTGTGTATATATATCTCCTAACATTTTTTTTTTCTATTTCAAAAGAACTCTACAAATGTCAATCTCTAAAAAGAGAAAGAGCTGAAAAAACCTTGCTTCAAAAACTAATTTGACTAGGAAAATGTGGAGCAAATATGTACTAAAATGTATGGTGCCAAAGCCAAAGGTTTATTTGTCAAAAATATACCAAAAAGTTCATGGCATCGTTTCTCAAGAATTTGAGTCTTATTTGATCAAGAGTATGAAAAATGGAAGCCAAATGAAAAGCTTTCAATCAAAATGTAAACACATTGGCGAGGAGTCATATATGTTCATTTCTACAAGTGAGATAGATCACTTGACTTCATATTAGTTGTGTATAACTTGATTGAATTGATCATTGAAACTTCATACTAGACTATGGACTAGTTCATACTTGATCCACCCACACAACACACAATTCTAATGCTCAATGAATGCTTATTCCATTTGTGTGATTGTACGTGTTCAAATGTGATGTGTATACTTAATTGCTTGATGATCAAACCCAAAAAGATTTTTGATTATTTTATATGTTTTTGGAGGTGTTTTTATGTTTTTGTGTGTTCAGAGTTTTTCCAAATTGTCCATTTCATTTTTTGTTGAAAAACTCTTTCAGAGGCATTTTCGCAAGTAAATCACGAGTAAGAACCTACCCGTGAAAATGAGGAAGTAAATTTCAATATTTTTTGAAATTTACATAGAGTTTTGCGAGTAGAAGCTACCCGCAAAATCTGTCAAGGCGCTTCAGAGGCCATTTTGCGAGTAACTTAGCAAGAAGCTTACTCGCGAAATGAGCAGTTTTGCAATTTTTAAAGCCAAACAATGATCGTTTTTCAAATATCTCTATTTTGCCTCCTTCATGCGTCTCTCAACCCAAAACACTCTCTCTCAAAATCTCACCCAAAACTCAAGATCAATCCTTCCTAAGACTCATCTAAGGTATGTTTTAACATTTTTTCACTCTTGAAAAGGGTTAGGAAAACTTACTTTTTTTGCAAATTTTTTTAATTTTCTTGATTGGGCTGTGTCCCATTTTGTTTGTTTGTGTTGGCCCCAAATGACATTTTTAACATGTATTTAGGCAAGATTTCATCATGTTCATGCATTGTTTTACATGTTAGTGGTTTGTATGCACTCTAAGTGTATGATGAAATGTCCAAATGGCATTTTCTTTGGACTTCGATGAGCACCAATTTTTAGGGATTACTATGTTTTTACATTCTTAACATGTTTTAAACATTGGTTGTGTGTTTCACACACTTTATCCCATGAGTGCCTTGTCATGCATTACTCATGCATCTCACATGCACACTTAATGCACACACTTGATCACTTGACATGTTTTGCATTTCAATCATGCTAGGTAAGTCTTGTTAGACGTATAGCACCTATAACATGATCTTGTGACTTTGTTTGCTTATGTTTATATGCTTTTTAGGACTTTTGTTCGTCTTTGTGGACTAACTTGTATCTAATCAAGTTTGTTTCCTTGTTTGTGTCTGTCTTTGTTTCTTTGTGCGGTTATTCTTTTTGCAGATGTATCGTCATTCCTCTCACCGTAAAGAACAAGTGATTGACTTCACGTCATTCCCTGTATCAAAGAGAATCGTCATTCGTCCGATGACTTTGACAACAAGAGATTCAAGACTCTCTTGGATTTTTAGTCTTTCTCCAACAACTTTGAGAGTGCACCTACTATGGTGGAAAGGGTTGTACGGTTTGAGATCCTGGAATCCACTTTCATCCCTAAGATATTTGCGGATAAAAATTGGGCAAACCAGTTTGAAAACTTTGAGGATTCTGTTGATGAATTGGTCAAAGAGTTATACTCAAACGCTTAGTTCACCGAAGCTGAATTGAAGTGTTGGGTTTGAGGAAAGGATTTTATCATCACTCTGAATTATCTTGCAAAAATTCTTCACATCAATCGTTCGGCGAATGTGGACATTTCACCATATGATGATAGACTAGCTCCAGTGATAGAGATTCTTGACATTTTACGAGCTGATCATGAGGTCTCCTCCAAAGGTACTTCCATTGGTACTGCAAACTTTGGACCAAAATTGAAGACTCACTGATCATGTTTTCCAACCTATATCGTCTGTCTAACACTGGTTTCATCAATCTTGGAAGAGCACATTTTTTGTGTGATCTAATCAAAGGAGCTCAAATTTACATTTGTGCTTACATATTTTAGACCATGGGGAGAACAACAAGACGATTAGTTGCACGAATGTGTCTTCCCTTCTGTAGTCTTGTCATGAAGATCATGGTTTTTAAAGGTGTTTGTCTACCGAAAGAAGGAACTATCTTGCTTCATCAATGACCAATTTCAATGATGTCACTCCAAATGAGCAAGATTCACTCTTTTACTGAAATGGCAAAGCAAAGTCCCTCCAAAACTCCAAAGAGCAACTCCTTCCATCATGCCACTCCTTTCAGACAATGATCAGCTTCTCCCACTATCCCCGGGCATCCTGAGACTGCATTTCCTCACACTCCTGAGCCGAAGCCTACTAACACTCAGCCGAGACCATATAGTTCTCATTTTGATAGGTTGACAACCTTGGTTGAGGGATTGCATGGCGTATTTCAAGTCTTGCTAATGTAATATACTCTACCAACAACCAGGTTCAGATTCGTCTAACCACCATTGAGACACAGTTGGATGAGATTCAACGCAAGCTAGAGGAAAGCCTTTAGCTATTTGTGCCAAAAAGGGGGAGAGCAACTCATTTTATATCTTTGACTATAGCATATAGTAAGGGGGAGTGCATCACATGAAAGGAGGTGTGCATATTGAAAGGGGGAGGTTTATGGGCTCAAAAGGAGGAAGCTTACCTACAATCACACACTTTTGGATAGTTTAACCATTGTTTGGCTAGTCTAGTTTACTTTAAGTCTTTATAGCTTTTGGATATTTACAATGCTTTCATTTAAAGCTTTTAAGTACTTTAGTTTTAAACGTCATTTTCTTTAGTACTATTTTGTACCTTGGTTGTTATAGCCGTTTCTTGATGCTTATCGCTTTCTATTGCTTATAGCCGTAGTTTCTTTAATTCATTATGTGTTTGTTGGACATGCAATTGATTTTAGTATTACTCTTAATTGCATTGCGTGTCCGGATGATCATTTACTTGATAAATGTTCATTGTGGTCATTTCTTAATGACTGTTCATATTTGATCAAGTTATGCTTTATAGCTTACATTTCTTTCAGTATCTTGATCACATTTTACTTGTCGTGAGCTTAATGAAATTTTGTTGTATATGCAAGTGTTTCAGGATACAGGTGTATACTATGCAAGTGCTTCACAGCTTCTAGAATTAGGTGTGAATGAGTTTTGCCTATGTTCCCAAAATCACGTTTATGTCTAGAGTCTGTTTAGGGGTTTTGTCATGGAATAGCCAAATGGGGAGATTGTAAAGTTGTGATTTCCAACTATGTTGTGTTAGCTTTAATTCTGTGCCAAATTTGATTCTAATTTCTTCAATCATTTTCCCTATATGTATGTGAGATTATTTGTAAGGGACGAGTGTGAGAGATCAGTGAAGACTCAAGTTTCAAAGGATATACAAGTGGATTTTGCGACTGGCCCGCAACTGTCTCACGAGAAGCTTACCCACGAAAAGAGCCACGTGTAGAGTACATGACTGGAAGATGAAGAGTCATGCTAAGCTGGATGTTTTGTGAGTGTCTCGTGGGTAAGGCCAACCCGCGAAGGACTAGCGAAACTCTCTATTTGGCAAAAAGTTATGTTTTGCTTTACCATGTCTTTACCCACACTATATATACCCTTATTACTCACAAATTGTAAGGAGTACTTTTCAAAGAGAAAACCCTAGAAAATACACTTGAGAGTTTGAAATTGTCATACCCCATAATCATTTACACATTTTCTTGTGGTTTCCTCAACTCCTACCTCTCCATCTCTATATCTTTGAGAGGTTGCTAGCCTAAACACTTACCACACCCGTCCTGAGTGTAAAGTGAGACTTTGGTGCTATTGGGAAGCATTGAAAGGAGCCATTCATTGGCGAATGCAATCGGGCTGAATTGCGGGATCTGGAAAGCTAGAGAAGACAAGGCTCTGAGAAGTCAATTGATAGCAGGAACTTGGAGGGCTCAAGTACATAGGGTAGACTAGGCTTGGATGATCTTTTGTTATTCGTGTACTCCAACTTTATTCTCTAATGGATCGATTTTGAGTTGGAGGGTCGTGGAGAGGTTTTTCACCGACTTCTTCAATTTCCTATTCGACGACATGTCTCAGTGTTATCTTATGTTTGCATCTCTCTTCCCTACTCTTTAAGCTTTCCTTTTATTGTTGATAATGGATGAATATGGCTTAGGGTAGTGATAACGGTTCTTTGTACTTATTTACTCCTGTTCCGCACTTAGTATAAGTTAAAGTAAAAGCTATCTAGCCGTAATTTTTATTTGGGAGTTTAAACAAGCTTTTGTGTTTTTGCACAAATCCGAGCTTTTGCAAACTAACGGGAGAGTCAAACAACAAACATTAATTACTCACCATTACAGTCGTGAATTTGAGCAGTACCTTTGTCTCCAGCCCTTTGTACCAACTCTCCCGCTCTCTCTCTCTCTTTTTCTCAACGGTTGCTTCACCATGAAGGATACCCTCTTCAGTTTAATTAGTGTTTGAACCCTAGTGGATGTGGTTTCGCGTAAAGGTAATCTCTTGTTTTTTCTGGATTCTGGTCCTTCTTGTGGTTAATGTCCCAATTTCTTCTCTTTTGCAAATTTTTGGGTTTGCCATAGGTAGCACATTAATAACTTTTCTCTGTTTGGGTATGGATGTTGATTTTTTTTTTTTTTTTTTTTTGGCAATGTTTGGATCTTTTTGGAGGTAGTGTCTTTTGTATACACCGGATAGTAGCACAGAGGAAAGACGCCCAACGTGAGTTCAAGGGATAATTGTTTGACTACAATGAAGAAAGATTGTTGGCCGGAGATTGCCAGTTTCATGAACCCCTGTGGATGAGATTTCAAGTTCAACGTGAGCTATAAATTACAAAAAAACAAAAAAAAAGCTGCATTGACAGACCAAATTGAAGAGTGATGACCAAACGTGAGGAAGCCGTATAACAAAGAGGAAAAAAAAACTGTTGAAGTTACACTTCCTAGCTAGCGTTCAAACTTCAAATACAAGAAAGTAATGTTATCCCGATGTTAGTACAGAAGGAGAATTAAAAAGGTAGCCAGGTGTTATATTTTTATTGGTGGTACATAGAGTGGTACACAATTTATGGTACAATAGATCTTGATTCCTCAGCATTTTTTATTGCCAATAGCTCTAATGTAATTGATTAAGGTGAAAAATTGAGGGAATAATAGTGATTTTATCAAGTTGGTAGGTTATGACCAAAAGTCAAAATCACATTGTTTAAAAAAAAAAAACCACAATATTATCAACTCAATTAGATTTGATGAGGTCAAAATAGCTACATACAATATGCTTCGATACAATCTAATATTAAAATTATTCTTAAAAAAAAAAAAAAAACCCTATTTCTATTGTTTATGTCATCATCTTTTTTTAGAAAAGTTGGAGTCTATTTAGATACTGTTTATTACTGAAAATTGAAAACTAAAAATATTATTCCAAAATAATTTTTAAATGTGTAAATAATGCCGTGGAACCCAGTTTTAAAGTTATTTTTACTGAAAAAAGTACTTGCGAGTCCCGTGAACAGTGCACGAGACCCACCATTTTTCAGCAAAATGCTGGAATGCATGGTAAACATGTGTTCCAAATGAACACTTAATGGACACCTTAAGGATATTAGTTTATAAAATATTTTTATAAGAAATTGAACAATAATTAATATATTTGTTTAACTTTTTATATTTCTTATAAAAGTGATATCAAAACTTTTTTAAAATAATGCGAGAAAAAATGCGCTATGACACTCATTAAGAGGACCCATCTTTTTCTTAAAGAATCATTCATGTCATAAATTCATAATCTACGACAGCAACATTGGACTTCCAATAAATTGGTCATACATGGTAGGAGACGTGTGAATAGTTTTACTATAATAGTATAATATAATAGAGACCACAGACAAAACAAGTTGACTGAGTTCACCAACATTACAAGTTGATTGTGAATAGAGATTCATCCACAGAAAGGATCAGAGAGAAAGATATGGGAGGCCATAGTTTGGTGGAGATATCCCTGAAATGGCTTGAAGGTTTGTCAAGTGGTAAGATTTGTAAAGAGGTTGAGACCATAACTATGGAGGGCCTCAAGGTCGTCCATGCTCAAAACGGTTTTATTCGATGCCATGCATTTTCTTGTCCCCAGTCGCCTTGCAGTAAGTTTTACTGATTTTTCATTGATAATCAGTAATCACTCACTTTAATCCTTCTTTTTTTACCTAATATATATGTTTGTGAGATCAAAATAATGATGAAAGCTATATCTGATTGTTTTAGGATAAAGATGGGGGAATTGGCATGTGGGTGCTATGGCAACTTTAATCGACAACGTTGGTGCTGCCAGCCTGCCACCATATTCTCCTCAATTAGTCTGGTCAAAGCTTCCGTAGAGCTCAATATCTCATACTACTCCACGGCTAAGATACAAGTTCGCTCTCTTATCTTTCTACACTGATTTTTTTTTTTTTTTTAATAAATTTAATAGGTGCGAGTGGAGGAATTTGAACCATAAATATTTCAATTAAAAAGATTAAAAAATGTCAACCAGTTAATCTTGACATTTTTTATTATTAATAATTTGATAGTTGTAACGAGAAATGATGAGTTCGAATCTTGAATGTATATGTTACAAGTCTCTTAGAATTTTTTTTGTTAATTTATTCATTTTGATCATATTTTTAGTTTATATTAAGATTTACTTTTTGGTATGTGGAACCAAACCAAAGATATTTTTATCATCGTTATTAATACCGTTCCGTTCCGGCCGGAACGGTCAGAAAATTTCGTACCAGTCCTTAAACCGGTATGAATCACCCTCTTGTTCCACATCAGACCAAATTTCGGTTCGTTCCGGCCCGTTCTGGCCATTTCGGCTTGTTTCGATGAATTTCAGCCGGTAGACATATTTCGGCCGGTACTGAATCTACTGATAAATGCAAAAAAATTTTGCCTTTTCAAGTTTTAATGGCTATTACCTAAATAGAGCCACCCATCACAGTTCATCTTACTTTCGGTCTTTACAAGTTGAATGGCTCACGTATTCATCTCTTTACAGCAAGTTTCCACCACGTCAACGATTGCCGGAATGAACCCAGGCCATGGCAGAGGCAGCAGCTGCTGCTGCTTCATCTTCTTTTTCTTCTTCTTCTTCTTCTTTCTTTTCGTCAGCTGGTCCTTCACTCCTTCTTCAATTCTATTTTGAATTTTCATTGCCTAGTTTTGTGTTTTTCTTTCTTGTTTTGTGAACCTAGCACGTGACTAGGTGTTGGAAATGATAAAGAGACTTGACAAAAAGTTGCTTTGTTTACGTGGATTCACACGTAATATATAAATAATAAAACTATTTTAATATTTAACTTTAGCTTTTATATTTTGGTTTTTTAATAGTAGTTTTTTTTAAAAGAATATTTTAATAGTAAAATTGTTTTAATAGTTTATATATATATATATATATATATATATATATAGAATCAATAGTATTATTATAATTATTGGGTAGATTTTTAGACTTGAAATTGATATATTAGCTAAAATATGGACTTATAGTTTTAAGACTCAATAAATTATATAGATTTTGACCAATAATATATAAGGAAATATAAGTATATAAAATTATAAATATAAAAAATATAAAAAAGGTAACTCCGAAACGGTATGCCGAAACAACCCGGTACCAATCCGGTACCGAAATATTCCATTCCAATAGGCAAACCGAAATGAGCACCGAAACGGTATTTATAACATTGATTTTTATAAGATTTTGTGAATCTTGAATGTCTCTATTGGAAACACTAAAAAATATCATTTCTTTTTTAGAAAAATTCAACCCAATGGCATTTACTAAAAGGTCCCATTTTTTTTTTTTTTTTTTTGAGAAATAGGTAAGTCCATATTATTAAGGCAAATCAGATTGGAATACATTCTCCAAATCACTAGGTAGTTCTTCTACCCTTACATCAAAATCTGCAGATAAAACTGCTCTCCTAGCTAGGGCGTGAGCCAACTTATTACCCTCTCTTTGGACATACTGAAATTGGCAAAACTATAAAGAAACACCTTGATTGTGCGCATCCTCAATAACAGTCCCATACAAAGTGTTGCATCTCTCCTTCGCTTTCAAAGCCTGAACCACCTTCAAACAATCAGCCTAAAAGGTCCCAATTAAGTTACAATACTTAAAATTTTAAAATTAAAAAAAAAAAAAAAAAAAAAAAGGGGGAAAGAGTTGTTTTAAAGGCTTTTCCTAAAACTTTTTTTAAGCGGTCCACACTAGTTGACTTAAGATTATGAAGCATATCGAAATAGCCAAGATTTTTTTACCTAATAATACAAAAATAGGAATATATTGTAAATGTTTGGTTTAGGTTGTAGTTTACCATATTTATAGAAGAAGCTTGTAAAAAGTTAAAAAAAAAATTTTTTTGAGGTGGGGGTAATTTTTATTTTTATTTTTTGTAAAAATGCTTGCAAATAACAGAACAGGAAGAGGTTGAGATAGAAGCAAAGGTTGTGGCGAACAAAGAAATATTAACATCTGTGGTGGTGGAGGTCAGAAAGAAAGATAATGGAGAACTAATTGCTTTGGGTAAGGAATGGATGGCCACACCCACACTAAAGGTTAAACTTGGTGAAATGAGCAAGCTTTGAGCACAAACCAACAAAACGCAGAATGCATTTTTTTTTTTTTTTGTTTGACGAATAGAATGCATGTTGGTTTTAGTTCTACAAATCAATACAATGAATTTATACATTTGAAAAACATTGGTTTATGCGAAAAATAATTTTGATCACATAATGAAATGCAATGCATTTCACTAATTCAGTTTACAATTTGTTCTCTCTCATATGGGTTGCCACAACTTAGGACAGGAAGATTGGTCAATTCTCCGTGAGCAAATAATCATGATTATAATAACTCAAAGTTGTTCTTTGACACACACACACTCTCTCTCTCTCTCTCACTTAATAGATGCATCATACTTGATAACATTTAAAATTAAATGGTATTCAATTTTTTTTATAAACACAAAAGAGAGAGAGGAAATGGAATATATATATATATATATATATATATATCCTTCTATGGATGAACATACTTATGCAACTTCTGCTTAGGGGATATAATTAGTCAATTAAAAGCAAAATTAAAGGTCACTGGCGAGAGTTGAAGCTTGAAGGTCACTAGACAATGCCGCAGTTGTTGCAAAAATCCAAAGCCCAAAATTATGCATTGTGCCATAGTTGAGCTCTTTATAATGGAAGGTTTTTGATAAGTTTGTTCGAGAAAACTTGTAGGCATTCTAGCTCAAAGGAAGCACCAAATGAAAATTTCAACGTAGCTTAAAGGTTTTTTTTTTTTAAATTGTATATTATAGTATATCTAGTTCAAATATGAAGTTTAGATTTGAAAAGGCAAATTAAACAACCAACCCACATCTATGGCCTTCCTGTTAAAACAAAAGAAAGATAAACACTTTTTTTAAGTAATAAAAAATTAAACTTAATCGGTGCAATCTTATTTAAAGAGTTAATAATTACATCAAGAAATGTTAATCAGTTTGTATACAAACCACCCATACTTTATGCTCTCAATCATTGGCAATCAAATAACAATACAAAGAGGAGTCAACCCTACAAATTTTAAATATTTTAAAATTTGGGCCCAAAATAACAATACTGGACCCCTCAAAAATTAAAAATTGGGCCGAGGAAACAAATGAATTAGTAATCTGGTCCATTCGTGTGAGTATGCATTATAAGACCTTGTGTACCTATGTGATGTGTTATTTTTTACATCAAAACATGTTTGTTAATTGTTGATTTTTAAAAATAAATTAAATTAAATGACAGTGTGTTTAAATTTTTTAACTTTGGTTGCTACCCAAAGTTTAAAGTTGGTACTTTGGGGGATTTGGGTACTATCGTGATGTTGTTTAGATATAACGAAATGACTTATTTGTGGTTTTTCTTTTTCTTTTTCTTTTTTTAATTTGACAATACTTTTGAGCTTTTCAATTAAAAGAATATTACTTATAGTTTTTTTTATAGGACTACTTATAGATTTAGATAATAGATATAACTTTTATTTGGTTTTTAGATTATGGAAAAACTAGCTACAAGCCTACAAATAATTCCGAAACTTTTTTTTTTTTTTAATACCAAGTAGATGATAATTTGAATTTTCATAAAAATCTATTAGTTCATGCTTGTACCCCTAAGCTGAAATCTCAATTCCATTCTTGATAACTTTCACGGAAACCTACAATTGACAACATTTTTATTAGTGACAATCATAATATGCCACCTCATGAATTATGAAAAAGATTGTGAAAATTTGTGTTTCTATTCATAGTACGTATAGGTAGAAAAGTGTAAAGAATTATATAGCTAATAGCTTGATCATTAACTAAGCCAATTTACTCTAAAAACTCTAGTTTTATTTGATGTACACAAATTATGTATGCTGGTGAGGAATATTGTAGATAGTATATATGAAATAAAATTGAAGATTATCTTTAATTGGAACTTGAAGTTATATCATAGATTCAAAGATGATAGTCTTCATTATATTTCACTACATAGGCATAGCTCACAAATATTCACAAGAAGCAGCACAAAATGGTTAAACATACATCAAGCTAATTACTCTAAAAGATATCAAACTGTGTGAAGTCTTGGATGGAAACTTTATTAACTCTTATTTGACCTTTAAACCTTTCCCTTGCTCTTTAACTTCATTCGCCAATTTGTCCATCCTTAATTTCTGATACTAATTCAACAGCTGCAGGTCCATAAATCCAACTACAAACAAAAAAGTACAGCAAATTTATAAAGCTTAACACAGCAAGAAGCCAATAGTAATTGTCATAATGACCCTTGTCAATATTCTTTGAAACCCAGCTATCTTTTCCTCCACTTGAAGTTATTTTATTAACAGTGCTCAGTATAGCACTAGCTATCAAGCTTGCAAACCCCATTCCTAATTGAAAGAGAGCCATGGCAATACTTGACATACCCTTTGGCAACTCTGCATAATAAAACTCAATCTGGCCTATTGCATTAAAGGCTTCAGCTAATCCAATCAAGCAATATTGTGGCACAAGCCACAAAGCAGACATCTCTGAGTCTTCATTTGCATTGTTCATAAACCCTTCCTGTATCGCTCTTCCACGTCGAATTTTCTCTACATTTGCGGAAACTACCATGGCCAAGCATGAGAGAAACACTCCAATTCCCATTCTTTGCTTTGCACCTAGCCACATTGGTTTACCTTTGATTTTTGACGCTAAGGGAATGATCACGCAGTAATAAAGAGCAACCCAAACTATTAGAGCAACGATTGAAAACAATCCAAAAGAGGCTGGTGGAATTTCAAAACTTGAAGTGATGTGTCTGTTCATGGACTTAGCTTGAAGCAATGGAAATGAGCTCTGAGTAGTGCTTATTGACACCATGATCCCTGAAGACCACAATGGTAAGACCTTAATCAGTGCTTTTAGCTCTTCCACTTGCTCTACTGTGCAAAAATTCCAAGGATCTGAAGCTGCTGATGCATTTGGTGCTATCTCTTTTGCAGTGTTTCTAATGATGCACGCTCTGTTTAAAAACCTAATAATAACAAAGAAAATCAACAAAGGTTTATGAATGTTTGGAATTGAAATGTTGAAATTGAAACTATGTTAAATATATGATACCATAGCTTGTTGGTTGGCAGGACAAGCTTTGAGCCCTTTTGATAATACCACTTGTAACTTAAGTCCATGTGTGGCAGTGGGAATTTTCTTTTTCTATAAGCAGCTACAAGCACGTGAAGAAAGCTTGTGAAAATGCTCTTGCTGGGTTTCTTCATGACATATAAGGGTGAAGCAAGGAAAAAGAAGAAAGCAGACAAGAACATAAGAATGGTAGGAACTCCAAAACCCACTTTCCATCCTAGATGATCTTGAATGTAGACTATTCCCGTGAAGGCAATCAAGATTGAAAGAGCTGCAGAAGCATAGTACCAGCCAAAGAAGCTTCTTAAGACTCTCTGGCTTTGGGGATTATCTCTCTTTTCTAACTGATCTGCACCAAATACTAAAGAACATGGGCTAGTTCCACCCGCTCCAATGGACATGATTGCAAAGGAGGAGATTAGAAGAGTCATTTGAGCAGTTGTTGGAGATTTGCAGCTATGTGTCGTAAATGGGTTGCATGGAGGAGGCCGTGCTTCTGGAATCATGGCTGTCAAACATAGGAGTAGCATTCCCTACAAAAATGAAAACTTCAATGTTATTTTTCTTAATAAAAGCACAGAGAAAGTTTGCTTTTTTTTTTTTTTTTTTTTTTTTTTTTTTTTAAAGGATAAAGCTTGATAATTTCATTCTACCACATAAAGTATACAACTGGAGCAACCAGTACAAGCTAGAGGAAACACCTCCATCCAAAACCAACAATAGAGACAACAATACAAAGGCTTCTGCTATATCTAAATCAGTTGTCATTTCCATTTAATTCTCCAAAGCAACTAAAACAAAGAAAAAAAAAAAAAAAAGAGAAAGAATTCCAGTAGAGAACAAAACAACAAAAAATATTAGGAACTCAAGTAAGACTACCAAAATTAGCCTCTACATATTCTAAGGTATGGGGGCAGTAGCTTTTCTAGCTAGGGATGCAGGGTTAGGCCTTGGAATGCCTAGGTGAGACTTCACTCCGCTTGTTCCAAATCATCCGGCTAGTTGTAAAAAATATTGTAATTTCCGGCTCTTTTAATCAATTTATCACTTGGGCATGTATTCGTTGAACATGTAATCACATTGATCCTAGAGCAAATTAATAAACACAAAAGAAATTTCTAATTAAATACATACTGCATAATCTGCATTAATTTAAGAAATCATTGACCTCTAGTTAATTTCTAATGATTTGTGCACTCTTCATCGTGGATTCAATAACTTGTGTCATGACGCAATATAAGACCAAGAAGACCTCCGACAACCAAGTGAAATATAGCTAAGCTGCCAGAATCTCTTCCTATCACGCTGACCAGTCCTGGTATGGCCTAATAAGCTCCTTAAGACACACAATATTACAGCGCTCTATAATTTTTTATTAAATGGGTATATTGACAAATTAACCATTAAATTATATTTCCTTGTTCTATTTTACGTGCTTACAAAATATCAAACTAATCAAATATTAATAACTATCTCATCAATTCATGTTTAAATTTCAAGTATGTTTAACTTTAAAATTATATGCAAAATATGAATTTATGAATCAAATAATAAAAGACATCCAATTAACATAGAATTTGGCATAGACATTAAGAACAAGAAGAATATGTGATCAAACAATGGAATTCTCAAAATATTAATATAATAAAAATTTATGGAGTGGTTGATGGCACAACTCTAGCGTGGTTAGAGAAGCAATATCTTGTGGAGTGGTTGATGGAGCAACCATAGTGTGGTTCTCTCCTCCAAGACGAATTGTGCTATGCCCCCATCCCTATAGAGGGAAATAGCTGCGTGTGGCTGACGGAGCTAATTGTGTTTTTATATTTTATTTTATGCTTTATTTGATTATTTCTAAAGTCAAGGTTATTTTAGTAATTTTCCCATTGTTGGGATGAGCCATAGTTGTGGTCCTTGGGTTTTCTTTCATATATTAATAAGTGAGTCCTACTTAATTTAGTTTAATACTCTTGATGCCGTTGAGCCAATTTTTTTTTTTTTAATACAAAATAGAAATTCTAATCTAGCTTAATCTAAGTATATATGTGTGTGAAACTCACTCTTGAAGACTTAAACCCTAACCCTTACCCCTCACACCTCACAAACACTTATACTTGGAAAGTGACCATCACACCAAGGGTGTGCAGTAAACCAGTAATTCTTGAGCCAAATTTTAACGTCTCCTACTAGAACACTTATACAGACCCTAAATCTTAATATTGTGTTACTTCTAGAATAACACACTTATATAGACCTTAAATCTTAACTACTCCTACTAGAACTAAAACCTCTTCTTTGACTAGTAAACCAAACCCTAATGGAATTGAACCAAATTAAGCTCACACATAAAGATACTCCTAAATCCTAACATGCTTATGTCAAATCTTAACTTCTCCTACTAGAACACACTTATAATTAAAGACCCTAAATCTTTATAGTGTGCGTTACTTCTAAAAATACCACACTTAAATAGAGACTTTAAATCTTAACTTCTCATGCTAGAACTAGAACTAGAACCCCTTCAAGTAAATTGAACCAAAGCTCACACATAAAGATAAACATATCTATAAAATGAGTGTATTGAAAATGAAAATATTAAGATAGATAAATATCTCAGCAAAAAAAAAAAGATAGATAAATGAGAATATTTCAGTTTAAAGAGACATCCATGTCACTATAGTCTATGGCTTTTGTCCCGTATGTGATGGGTAAGATCTATGATTAATGCACAATATCATGAAAAGTGAAAACAAATTTTTTTTGTTTGCTGCAAGCCGTATCGGCAATAGGTCTACGGGGTTAAAGTACCAGGAGATATTGCCTTAAATTATAATCTATTAGATAGAAAAAGAAATGTCATAAGAAAGTTAGAAGATCAACAAAAATCATAGTCAGTACGTACCAAGAGACTGGCAATTGAACCCAAGGCAATGGTGAGGAAGCGACCCAGATATGAATCAGCAAGGAAAGCCCCGAAGAGAGGCATGAAATGGGTGGCAGCTAACCAGTAGAAGAGTATGTTGGCCCCTTCGGCTAATCCCAGATGGTACTCTAGCATCAAGTACATTATCATATTTGGAACCAGCCCACAGCTTGCCACCTTCTCAAGTGCCTCATTTGCTGCAATTATTAATTTCAACAAAACTTCATCATAAAGCTGCAAGATCATACAACATATAGTATACTTCAAATAATACTAAAAATCTAGCGAAGACATTAAAAAAAAAAAAGATTCTCTTCTCTTTCCTTTTTGCATGTACCTATTATGAACGGTATGGTTACCAAGCCTCCCTTTGGTCTTTTAGCTGGAACATCCTGGTGGGTATTCATTTCTGTGTGTGTGAGAGAGAGAGAGAGAGAGAGAGAGAGAGAGAGAGAGAGAAGAGCAACTAGCTATGTGGCTTCCGATATTCCTTTTGATTCTTAATATCTCTTTGAATATATATAGTAACGTAGTGCTTGAAGATTCAGCCAAAAAAAAAAAAAAAATTTGGTTGATATGGAGAAGGCACTTGACTAAGCAAAACATATATTTATAGAGGACAAATTTTGGATTTTCATACCATGGAACTTCCAAAATTATAATATAAAAGATGCAATATTGGAGTATTTGGTAATCTTCCAAAAAATAAAAATAAAAACCCAACCCAAACATGCTATCAACGTATACAACTAATCATCAATATATATATATATAAAATAAGAGACCTCATGCAGAAGTGCATGAGGTTTTGTCATGTGGCACTTTGTATGAAGACTTTTTCGTTTAGCCTTTCATCTTCCATCTTTTTATCAATGATTAGTTTAAGTTGTAAATGTAGAAAATTAAAAGATTTGGTTCTTCTCCCTTTTACAACTTCTTGAAACTCTTCCACTTTTAATTTCATTAATTTAAAAAATGAAAGGTTTTCTTCATTCAATGTTAGTTTTTATGTTCTTTTATATATATTCCAGTTTCACAAAATATCAAAAGGCCAAAACAAAAATAGGACTAGAGAGATAGAGAGACAAAGAGTGAGAAATTAGTGTCAAAAAGAGTGAAATTGAATTTGGTTTCAAGTGCATACGCTCTAAACTCCTTAACAACACTATAAAATTAAGATTGATACAATGCTTTCACAACATATGGGGTTTCTAAAAGGTATGTGTTTTTTGTTTTTATTTATATTTTTGGAAAGTGTTTAATCTTTGTAAGTGATTAAGGTACTTAGATGTAAGTAAACTCATTAACAACACTATCAAAGCTTGATACAATCTTTTCACAACATATGGGGTTTCTAAAAAGTATGTGTTTTTTGTTTTTATTTATATTTTTGTAAAGTGTTTAATCTTTGTAAGTGATTAAAGTGCTCAGATGTAAGTAAACTCATTAACAACACTATCAAAGCTTGATACAATCTTTTCACAACATATGGGGCTTCTAAAAGGTATGTGTTTTTTGTTTTTATTTATATTTTTGGAAAGTATTTAATCTTTGTAAGTGATTAAGGTACTCAGATGTAAGTAAAATTATACGTAAGATATGAAATAGTATAAGTTTATATTTCCCTATTCAATTATTGTTTTATTTTTAATCTCTTGGCATGTATATTTAGTCTTAAGAATTAGAAATTATAAACCTTAAATCTTAGATGTTTAGCCTTCAAAATATCACATGTTTTCTCAAAAAAAAAAAAAAAAACTTCAAAAAAGAAAAAGAAAAGGAAATAAAAAAAAATAATTATATTGGAAACAGTCAAATGTAAGAACTAAATATACATGTACACTTGATCAAACGAAAAAGGGCATATAGTGACATTTTTAGAGTCTAATTAATTATGGTTACTTATGGATATATTGTGTTACAAATTTTTTTTTTTTCATTCATTATTTTAGTGACGTATATAGTACATAATCGAAATTAATTTTCCAAACATTATAACACATATGAGTATTATAAAATAACTAATAACGAACACGCGCATCGCACTGGACATCCACTAGTTAGTTATAAATAAACTAAAGACTTTACTGGTTGTAAGTTGTAACTCAAGCTTATTATAGGATTATTTAAACTAGTAAACAAAAGAGAATTTCATAAAAACAAATAGAAGAAATATAAATGACAAAAGCATTAATTCATACTTTTGTATACGATGTTCACATCTTGGAATAATTAAACAATGAGTCAAATTTCAAAGTTAAAACCTAAATAAAATTTTCGATAAAATATTGGAAAAAAAAATGAGATTGAGATTGAAAAATATTGATACCGTTTATTTAAAGGTGTATCAGTGTATGGAGTCTTTGGATCTAAACACATAAAGGAAGAGACTTTTTTGGTTTAACAAACTTAATACAGATTAAATAATGTAGTACAATTAATGAGCTTGATGACTAATTGATTTTCTTGAATAAAATCTCTAAAACAATTGTGCAAAACTAGAATAGCGCCATGTGGTAAAAAATAGGTCATTCTAGAGTTTATGGACGGGACTGTTTTCCAGCTTATCCCTTTTATATATTTTGTTAGGGTTTAAAATTGAAAGATGTTCTGAAAAAATGGTGTGACTTACCTCTAATACTTTTTTAAATGGATATAATTTAGATACAATACCTTAAGTGTTGTTTCTTAGATTTCCCACTTAAGATTGAGTCATATGGCTATTTAACTAAAAAATACACTTCAATTCTGTGAGGAAAAATTCACATAGCAGAATATTCTTAAGAGAGGAACCTATAAGGAACAACACCTATGTACTGTACCTAAGTCTTGCCCTTGTTTTAAATATACAATAACACATGGTAGTGAATTTTAATCTCCACCTTTTATTTAGTTAGTAGATGATGTAGCAGTCTCTCATTAAAACAAAAAGATATTCATTTTTAAAAAGTACTAGAGATAAGTCAAACCCCTGAAAAAACTGATACCCAAACATACTAAATTTTAATTGAACTAGAAAATTAATGTCAACACATATACATTTGGGTTGTATCGATAGAATTATATTATGGTTGAGTCTGGGTTAAATGACGATTGAAGACGACAAAGTTTCTATAGGCTCAAAAATGAGTAGTTGATAATCTTTTACCCATGTATTTTAAACCATAATGAATTTTTAAGTAAAACTTATAACAATCAAAATTAGGCAACCAGGTTTTACACTTTGGGATCATGTATATCGACTCAAAATCTTATATTGTGAAAGAAATGGAACTAGAAGTTAGACTCTTGTGGTGCATGCTTTGGACGACTAGAACAAGTGGAGAGATGATTTGGGTAATTAATAAGGAACAACCTCAATTTATGGTGTTTTCTGATCATGCGAGGTATATCACAATCTTATATTTTTCACTACCATGATTTCTTACCGTTCTAGTTTGTGCAAATAAAGATTTCATGGATGAAATCACTGTAACTGATTTCAAAAGTTCTTGGATTACTACAATAGAAAGGCAAGCAAGGCGTTTGTAGAAGTTACGATAGTGAGTCTAATTGTATAGAGGTCTTATAAGTAGACTAATATTTTTATAGCAAGTTTTCTATAAGACCAACACCCCCAAAGTGTTTTTCTATAGAGCAGTGACATGGCCAGAAATTTTTTATAAAGATGCCAAACTAAATATAATAAAATTCTTAAGAGTTTTTTTTTTTTTTTAATGATTTTTTTTTTAATTTTTAAAAAAGAAATTTTTTTCATAAGATAGTTCTTTTTTTGAGAAGTCATAAGATAGTTCTTGATTAATGAGATATTCAATGAAACAAAAAAATATAAATAATAATAAACTGTATGCTTATCAAATAATTAAATTTTATGCACTAGTTATATATTTATTTTAAAAAAAAAACATATAAATAGCCTTAAAATAAAAAATATAAAAAATAAATTGTATGCTTATCAATCAAACAAAATAAATTAATGAAACCTTAAAATTTAGCTGTAACTCACAAATGGATTCAATTTGCAAACATATTAAACAATCTAGTGATCTACAGCTACACGCCAAGCAAAAAAAAAAACAAAACAAAACAAAACACAAAAAAAATTATATTAAATAGTATTATTTAAACATTACGAGTGCAAGCCAACTGTAAAACACAAATCAATGCACATTTAACAAAAGAAGTCTTTCATTTTTTTTTAGATATACACGGCTAATCACTTTAACATACATGATAGTATGATACATCCCACTCCCACCCAACTAAAACATAAACAAAGACAAAGAAAGAGCACTTATAAAATAAAATTAAAAAAAAATAAAAAAGACAAAGAAAGAGCGGATTTTATTAAAAAATAACTATAAAATTTAAATTATATTATTAGTTAAGCAAGGTTTCAAACAAATTTTATTTCTAACAAATCGAGTCTAGAAGACTTGATTTTGCCCTGAGAAAATCGAGTGTCAGACACTCGATTTCCAAGTGCAAATTCACTGGGCAAAATCGAGTACAGAGAACTCGAATTATTAGAAATCAAATATGTTTGAAACATTGTCTAACTAATAATATAGATTGAGTTTTATAGTTATTTTTTAATAAAATCCAGAAAGAGCAGAGAGAGATCTACAGAGAGCAACTAAGCAAGAAAGAAAGAGAGTCAGAAACAAATATCAGTGCCGATTGATCTGGACAGGGCCAGTGCCAGTCATCCAGTGGAGGCTGGAAGCAGGTCGTGGTGGAGACAACGGCATAAGGTTTTTTTTTTTTTTTTTTTTCTTTAAATAGTAGATATATGTGATATGTTAAAGCAATAAAGCCGGTTCTTTTTTTCTTCATATTTTTTCATTACTGGAGGAGTACTTCTAATTGGAAGATAATTCTTGATTAGCTAAGAATTTGTTTGTTTTTATTATTATTGTTTTTTCTTTTTCGGGATATTTTATCTCGACCATTGAATGAACAAAGTGAGAAAAAGTTAAAAAAGTGAAACTAGCAAAAAACAATTTGTGAGTGGGGAGAGGGTAATTGCACTAAGTGCACACGATCCTATCCACTATATCCGACCTTTTTCTTTCTATTAAGGTGTTTACTTTGTCTATGCATTTTTTTTTTTCTTTTACATATTTTATTGGCAATGAAAGAAAATCTTGAAACTGAATGATCGAAATTAATTAGCTTTTCATTTTCGTTAACGAACAGAAGAACTGCCTTCTATTTGTCAATTGTAATAACTAATAAGCATGACTGATTATGCAATTTCCATATGAAAATTGTCTCCATTGATCTGCCCCCTCTTCCTCCCTAATATTAAATAGAATCTTCTTAGGCACCAAGTACTGCTTTCCATTTTTTGGGTTCACCAAGGAGAATTAATAAACATTACTCTTCTTACATACCAAGAGATAGTTTCTTCAGATACATCAAAAGCTAAACATTAGAGAAACATCAGGGTGGGTTGCTCAGTTGCTGTGAAGACCAAAAACTCTCATATCGATTGCACTTAATGGCGGCTTTACATGTATGTCAGGGTGTTTAGACTTGAAAAAAAAGTATATATTGTACATAATTATTTTTAAATTAACTTGTTTTATCTACCTTTTAAAAAAAAATATTGAATTCTTTACTTGAGAATCTTAAGGCCTGTTTGGTTTACGCAAAAATTGGTGTATTTTATATTCATTTTAAGTTTTTTGTGGGATTCATCACTAAAAAACTTGTTTGACTTTGTATTTGTATTTAGTTTTCATTTTCAGTATCCAAAAAAATTTTACTATATACACTCAAAACCAAGCAGCCAAATTATCAGTGGCAATATAATCATTAGACAAGATTTCCATGCTGTTTCCTAAAATAAAACCTCATTCTACAATCCCATTCAGTCCTATCAGAGCAAAGAAACAAATAAAAAGAATTAATTGGGTGTTGGAAACACGACTAAATACCAAGGGAGTCAATATCGTACCGAAGGCTATACCGGTTTGGCCAGCGGTATGATATATTTCGGATACCGGTCAATACCGGTGTACCGTTTCAGGTTTACCGCTATTTTTTATATTTATAAATAAATAAATAAATATATATATATATATATATATATATGTATGTATGTGTGTGTGTGTATATATATTATAATAAATATAAAAGTTTACCATAAAACATTTCCTCAATTCAGAACTAATTATTCATGGTTTTAGACTTTAGTATTAATTAAAAAAAAAACACACACACAATATAAAAAATAGAAAGCTTAAAAGTTATCATTGCATACTAAGAAAACAAATAATACTAATAAGTTAATGCAAATAAGTTACCATTCTGCTCTAACAAAAATTCAAAAATTACAAAACTAAAAAAAAAAAACAAAACAAAAACTTTTTTCTGTACCAGCCGGTATGCCCAGTATCGGCCGGTATTGCCCGAAATTGGCCGGTATGGCTAGTACATGGCCGGTACGGCCGGTATTTAAACCGGTATGAAATGTTGATGTTTCGATACCGGTATACATATCGGTACGATACATACCGGCCGGTAACGGTACGGTATTAACTACCTTGCTAAATACTAGAGTTCCAAAAGAAAAGGAGAGGAAGAGAAAAAAGAGAGGGTAGGCATCGCGACAGGGGAAAAAAAGGAAGAGGTACAGACTATAATAAGATCCATATGGTCCTCAAAAGATGAAACACGCATATCCTGCACCCCTTTTTTTTGGGTAAAATCCTGCACCTTTTTTATCATAGGCACATCCTTCTTTAATTGCTTTGACAGTGATATGCACATCCTGCACCCATATAATATATGAAGTTTTATCATATGCACATCCTTCTTTAATTGTTGTTCTTTAAAAACTCAAACAAGTGCAAGATTAGGCCAATACAACAATAAATGAACAACATATTCAACAAAAAGCTCATTAAAATACAAAAAATAAAAACCCCTAATCATTCATAATTGTAACTCATTCAACCCATTCCATAGAAATAATCCATAATTTCTTCTTTTTTTTCCATAAAAAATGGAACCAAGAGATATACTGTGGCTGTGAGTTTTCCTTAATGTCATTGGTAGTTCTACTCTTCTCAGCTTTACAGTTGCAACAAGTATCATCCCTCCATTTTTCTTCTATATCATTATTTCAAACTTTCTTTCACTTTATTACTCTAATCTCAACATTCTCAGTTCTCATTTTATCTCTTATCAATTTCTTTTTGCTTTTTCATTTTGTAAGTAGAAAATATTGTAAAACTTCATATATTTATGTGTTTTTTTTTTTAAATGTCAATATATTCAAGTTCTCTTTTTATTAAATTTTGTATAATTTAATATTTTAAAATACTATCCTGAAAATTAGGGTTATATTAACAGGTGTCCTTAGAACAATTGTAATAAACCATATTAAAAAAAATTTAACACTAATTTTATGTGAAATATAAAAAGTTGTCAACAATATTAATTGTTTTATTATTTTCCCATAAAAACATTTCTAAAAATAGTTTCTAAACTAATGCCCTTAAGGCATTCATTAACATTTCCCTTATTATATTAAGCTTATGCTACAATTCCAGTGGCACTGTTGGCTTCCCTGCCTTGGGACAACGAAGTTACAACTTAAAATTTTGAGAGAAAAATGCCCACACACCCCCTGAACTTTAAGCTAATGGCCATTACACCTCATGAACTTTTTATTATTATTATTATTATTATTATTATGCAAAGCTTTGAATTGTATTCAACCAAACAAAGAAATTGAAATACAACAAAGATGATAGATTTGTAAAACAAGAACTACTAATTACAATTAGCCTGAATCATCTCTTGCACAATTTGGAGGGGAGACCCCCACCCACACCTGTGAAGCTTCACTAATTCTAGCTAGTTAAGCTAGCTCATGGGCAGTTCTGTTGTATTCCCTTTTCAAATGTTTGATTTTCCAGCTTGTGAAGGAGTTCAGCAAAGCAAGTATACTCCTTAAACTTCACATATTTGCCAATTCACTACATCTGTTAGTTTGCTTTCAAAATACTAACAGAATATGCACCTGAAACGTACGTGATGTTAAAATACCAAACCAATAGTTTGAACCCCAATGGAAGAAGAGAGAGGCATGTTTTGAGTGTAAGAGAGAGATATGGTAAGAACCAACGCATCATCCCTCTCCAGTGCCAGAAATTTTTTTCTTGCCTTTTGTCAGTTTTGTGGTCCCACCATGCCTTTCAGCAACATATGTGGATCGCTGTTTGATAGCCACCATGCCTTAGTTTTGGAACTCTATTTTTTATAATGCGCTTGATTTACAAAGCTAGAATGTCGAAGTTCACTGATGTTTTACCCTTCAAACATTATGTGGACGAATTCCTTGCAAGTTTTATTTAACAAACATATCAAAATCCAACAAGTCCCCATCTAAATTAACAATCTTTACTGACCCAACAAAGAAAACTAACCAAAACCCACCAATCAATTCCAAATCCCAACAACACAAACAATGAAATTCATCAAAACCCAATTTTTTTTTTTTTTTGGTAAAAAAAAAAAAAAGAAGAAGATGCAATTAAATATAAATTCCTTCAATCAATAACTAGAAAAAAAAGTACCTTAGTTTGTTTGGGTTTGGAGATCAAAGTTTGGAAGCGCAATCCCTTATGTCCAGATCCATTATAGCCTTCTTAAAATTGAAGCTAATTGGTTTTAGAGATTTGAGACTTTTTTTTTTTTTTTTTTTTTTTTGGGTGTGTAAGGTGTGGATCCATATAGACATGGCAAAACGGGCGGGTCGGGTCGGGTTCGGGTCGGGTCAATCGGGTTACGGGTCAAACGGGTCACGGGTCAAAAACGGGTCATTTTAAGCGGGTCAAAATCGGGTTCGGGTCAATTGGGTTGCGGGTCGGGTCGGGTCGGGTCGGGTTGACCCGTATTTTTCACATGAATTTTTTTTTTTTTTTATAAAGAAAACAACATGTATCTGTCATTTGAAAAGCTTTGCAACAAATTACTTGATATAAAGTGCATTATTTTGAATTCACCACTTATATCAAGAATGAACTCAGTTAAACTTATTAATACTTATTCAACCTTTTTAAAATTATACAAATCCTAACATTACTATCTAAAACAAAATAACACAAAGATAAGTAAAACAAATACACAAGTTTTATTTCTAAACAATATCAACATTTCAAATATAAAACAAAATTACAAATGACTTATTGGATAACTCATTTGATAAAGAATAAAAATATATAAGAAATTTACAATCTTGAAAATTAATTTTATAATATATTATTAGTTGTGGTTGACACTCTATTTCAATTTGAGATATACTTTAAAATTTGATTGCTTACTTATTTATACATGGTCTCTTTTATGAATATCATATTATTGTTAAGTAACACACACTCTAGGAAATATCATAATTTATTTTGAAAAGCCGTTTATTTTGGACATAAATTATTAAAAAATAGGTCTAAGTATTCATAATTTATGCTAATTTGATACTTTAGCTTCACTATTTTCACACTTGTGAATATTTCTCACATGTTTACAATTTTAAATTTATGTTTTTAACTCTACTGTAATCAAATTATCTTGACATGTACTTTGCTATTTGATATCTAAAAATATTTACTCATTACAGAATGTTTAACCATTTATCTTTCAATTAATTTGCATATAGTTATGTAAATGTATCAATTATTTCCTTAAGTTCACAATAAACAATTAAACTAATATTGTCTTAGTTTTACTATTTTTTTACCAAAAAAAAAAAGTTTTAAAAAAATGGTTCGGGTTCAGGTCGGGTCGCAGGTCGGGTCGGGTTGACCCGCAAAAAACACGGGTCGGGTCACGGGTCAACCCGTTTTTGCTTCGGGTCAAAAAAATCGGGTTCGGGTCAGGTATTTTTCGGGTCGGGTCGGGTCGGGTCAAAAAAATTTGACCAGTTTTGCCATGTCTAGATCCATATATGCTGTTGAAAGGCGAAACAAGAACTTGAATGGCAGGCCAAAAATTTCCGACACCGGAGAGTAATGATGCGATAGTTCTTACCGTTTTTCTCTCTACTTCCATTGGGGTTTAGACTTTTGGTTTTGGAATTTTAATATCACATGAGTTTCAAGTGCATATTCTGTTAGTATTTTAACAGCAAACTAACAGATTTAGTGAATGGGCAGATGTGTGAAGTTTAAAAAGTAAATTGGCCAAAATAAAAATTCAGAGGAGTGTAATGACCACTAGCTTAAAGTTCAGGGGAGTATTTGGACATTTTTTCCAAATTTTGATAATAAAGTGAATAGGGAATTTAAAATTTTAACCCCTTGCGAGAGAGAGAGAGAGAGAGAGAGATATATATATATATATATATATTAAAGTACTACACTCATTTAAGGATCAATATGTCTTCAGCAAAAATAAAATAAAGAAAAAGGATCAATATGTCATATAACATTTTTTTAGGGACAAAATTTGACCACAAACTTGATTATAGCCTAAGTCTACAACTTCAATTAATATTTTTTATTGGATATGAATTTTCACAAATCTACCGTTAGATTATATTTTTTTTTTTTTCTTCCTTATATTCTCCATGTTTTCAAAATTTCCAAAACATCAAAAATCAATGGACAAAATTTAGCTACAAAATTGGTTGTAGTCTAAGGCTACAATCTTACTCAATATCTTCTTATTAGAGGTGAATTTTGACAAATCCACCGTTGGATTACATGTTCTTCTTATATCTTTCATACTTGCAAAATTTCTAGAAATTTAAAGATTAATAGCTATGTCATCAATAAATTGTTTAAAATGAAAGTTTTTGTAGTTTAAAATTATGCTTAAAATATTAGCTTATATATCATAGAGTAAATAATATCTGATTGACACAAAATTTGATATGTGTATTAAGAGTATAAAGAACATGCAATTCAACGGTCAGATTTTCAAAATATGTAGTAATATTTATTTTATTGAGTAAGGTTGTAGAACATGCAATTCAACGGTCAGATTTTCAAAATATGTAGTAAGATTTATTTTATTGAGTAAAGTTGTAATCTTAAGCTACAATCAATTTTGTAGCTAAACTTTGTCAAGCTATGTCATCAATCAAATGTTTAAATTTTAAATTTTTGTAATTTAAAATTATGCATAAAAAATAAGTTTATGAATCGAAAAGAAAATAACATCTAATTACACGAAATTTGACATAAGTGTTAAGAACATAAAGAATATATAATCCGACCGACGGTTAGATTTTTAACATATGTAATTATGCTAATTTTTTTAGTGAGAGTTATAGCCTTAGGCTACAACCAAGTTTGTAGTCAAATTTTATCCCTTTTTTTTTAGTGCTCTCAGTATAGCTCATTAAAAATATTGGAAGTATATGACCTCAAATTTAGATAAGCAAATCCCTTTAGCAAAGGCAAATTTCTATCTATTTTCAAATAAAGACCCTTAATTTAAGATGTTTAATAATTTCTGATAGCTTTTTTTATGGGAATAATTTCTAATAGATAAACTATTGTTATGTTTCAATATTGTGCAATTTCTAATTTATTTAACAAAAAAAAGACTTAATTTAAGATGTTTGATGATATTAATTGTGATTAATGTAAAAAAAAAAATTCAAATTTCTTGGATTGATTTGATGAAAGAAAACATTTATCTTGAGTTATGCTGACTTGATGCAAACTATTTTAGAATGAGAAATATGTAGTGCTACATAGGTATTGATTTAAACCCCGCCAAAACTTAAATTAAGGTTTAAGAGCAACCACATCAGTCCGTTGTAGACGACTAAATTTCTTAGTTCGAAATAAATCAAACAAGTAAAATATTTTCACAAATGCGAATTTGTATTGATGATTATGCGGTACAATTCTCTGTGATTACAAAAGAGTGACCCTCTGATTTGATCTCCTTACAAGACTTATTGATGGGATTTGTGGTAATGTGATTTTGACTTGAACACAAAATATCCTTCAATTTGGTTGAGGGATGGATCGAAGATTGTTGAAAATGAATTACAACGAATCTCAGGCTATGAGCTTGTTAGAAATCCTTTGTTCTTCACGATCTTCGTGTTCTTCATGTGTTCTTCGTCTTTGAAGATTTGTGGTGGAAGTTCTTCGGGACCTTAGGGGCTTGAATCCATAGAGCTTCACTGATTTGTGATTTGTTGATGTTTCTGGAGGCTTTTGAGCTTGATTCCAGCAAACTTTAGGATCTAGGAAGATGATTTGGATGATTTTTCTTCGAATGTTCTTCGTATTAGAAGTTGAAGTTCCTAGAGGCTTTAGGGCCTAGTTCCGGCAGAGCTTCTGGACTTCTGAGTGCTTCAGATGGCTTGGTGTCCTCCTAAATGTCTTAAGAAGGCTTCTATTTATAGGACTTTGGGAGTGGATGAGCAACACGTGGCAGAGTCTAATTGGTGACACATGTCACAGCATTGGTCCGCTTATGTCATCATTTACACATGCGAAGCTGATTATGTCATCGCTTACACGCGCTGATGCGTGATTGGTTTTTGCATGACACTTGGAAAATTTTTGTTGGTTTCTGAGTAGTGATAGCAAAACCTAGCAGTAATACATGGAGCTTTGTAACTAGTTGTATTTTGTGAACTTGGTAGTATGACGTGTCAGCTTGTGATAGGTCGGGAATTTTCCCTCTCTACAAATGCCCCCTCAAGACTCATTCACGCGCACAGTTTCAAAATGTGGTGTGGGAATGAGTTTCTAAAACAAATTTTTACACTTGACTCTTTAAGTGAAGTAGTTGAAGGTGGTGGAGCTTTCAAGAGGATGAGATAATTTCCGAAGAGTAGACCTACCCATATGAAAGGCTTTGATGAGACCGAAGAGGGGTCTGCAAGTATTTGAATGTACTTGCGTGATCGAGCCTTCTCAGCAGATGTTAAGTTGAAGTAATTTCAGAAGAGTATTTTGGATCGTTGGCAGCGATCATAGGGTGTAGAAGATGGGGAAGATGTGAAAATGTTGGTTGGGTACAGCATGCAGAGTCATGGGGCTAGCCTCGTGTTTTTAAGAACTTCTGGTGAAGTTATCTCGGAAGAATATGCTTTGGATTACGACGAGGACATGTGGGAAAGTGGTTGAATGCAAATGTGTAATTGTTTCACTCAGGTTAAGTTAAGGTAATTTCAGAAGCTTATGGATTCTGGGGATGCTGATGTTGGTGGTGAAGAAGACGGAGATGAAGCAAAGTGAATGGGTGAAACACACGCCACCATGGTGCTGGCCCTGTACGTTGGGGACCCTCTGGTGTAGATGTTTTAGGGAAGTATACCTTGGGATCCGGGACTGACTGCATGCTGAATGAGGTCCGGCGGCAAGTCATCGAATGTGCGTGTGTGATGGAACCATGCCGATGGACATTAAGTTGAAGTAATTTCAGAAGATTACCTTCTGAAATACTTCAAGCTGAATTTAAGTTGGAGTAATTCCAGAAAGTGTGTTTTGAGATACCAACAATGATGACCTTTGGGTCCCACACTGGTGGGGACATGGAATATGGCTTTGGCGACCATTTACCAGCTCCAAAGGCTGAATTCTGATGAGCTGGTGCCTTGAAGGTTGTTTTAAGTGTTGGATGAAAGAAAATTTGTAGGACACCCCAACATTTTTTACCATCTTCACCTACTGTTACTCGTTGGAAAAGCATAGAAAAATGAAAGATGGAGCCAACTTGAGATTCTGGTCTTAGAAACCAGTCAAGTTGCTGTTTGTTCCGAACCGCTGCTTCTGCTGGAAGGCCAAACAATTGGAAAGAGACCACGGGAGACCTAAGGTTAGGAACAGGTGCCTCTGCTAGACTTGGATTTCCTGGCCAACCAAATCCACGGAAGCATGGAAGGACGATACAGACCTTGTTATGAGTAATTTTATGGACAAAGGTGGTCGTTAAATGGAGAAACAAAATTTGTTTGGATCTCAAAACTACAATGATGCTATGAAGAGGGTTTCTACTGAACCATGAGAGGGTTGATTTCAAACTGATTATGAAGCAATATTGGTTACTAAGTGTTGAGAATGATGAAGTCATAGTGAGAAATGGCTGTAAGAAGGACTTGAAAATTTGAAAGAAGCAAATCTTCATTTCATGACTCAGTGTGTTTTTACTGATGAGTTCTTAATGAATCCGGCCCTTCTATTTATAGTGGAGAGACGAAGAATGGTAGATGGGTAGTTGAGAATGGCGGTTAAGAATTTTTGGTGAGAATGGTGGCTGGGAATAGTAGGTGGGAATGGTAGGCACCGGACGAGAATGGTAGGTTGGAGGCTGGTAGGCACCGAACTGGAATGGTAGGTTGAACTGGTGACTCAATGTAATTTCAAGTTCAAAACACACTTGTGAGAGTTCATTTGCACTTTAAAAGGAAAGCCTTGACGAAGTCTGGAGAATAACCCTAAGGGGATCCAAACTAAATGGATGAATCTCAAATTTTGATATTGAGAGCTTTAGTTTTGGACACTGTCAGTACTTCGGAGATGTGGGTTAGATTGGTGATCTCCAAGTCGCAAAAAACTATGCAAGACAAGTCTGGCTTGAAAATCTTGACTTTAGGTTGATTTCAACACAAAAGACAACTATCTTGGAATTGAGTTATTTGTGCAATTTTCGAGTCTCAAATGACGGAACGGGCTCCAAAATTGGAATGTATGCGAAAAATTGAGCAAGATAGGTCCATCTTAAAAATTTTGACTTTTGGTCAACATTTACGCAAAAGTCAACTTTCTGAAAATTGGACGTTTGCACAATTTCCGAGCTTCAACTGAAGAAACGGATCCCAAAATCAGAATGTACTTGAAAAACTGAGTGGGATAGGTCCATTTTGAAAATTTTGACTTTTTGGTCAAGGTCAAAGGTCCACTTGGTCAAAGCATTTTCTCTCTCCTTTTTTTTTTTTTTTTTTTTTTGCAGGCAGTTCGAACCGGGTTAGATTTCCAGGTCGGTAGAATCGGGTAGTGGAGGATGACGTCATCATGACGTCATATCGTTGGAGGGCGCGTGTGGTGCTCGCAGTGCGTTGACGCTTCAAGCTCATAGCAATCTGCGTCGGCGCGTGTGAGTGCGTGAAATGACGATGGTGATCACCGGACCTTCTGGTAGTGCATGGCGAATCGTTTGGGCTTGAAATTTTCAGGTTTTGTAAATCGGGGCCCATTGGATCGAGTGGTAGCTTTAGTTTTCTGAATTGGTGGCTCGATTTGCACAAATTCGAAGGATTAAACCATTGGTCATCGCGAGTTTATGGCGGCGCGTGGTGGCTCCGTTGTTGATAACCTTTTTGGGTTTTTTTCATCGAGGGCTGATGGATCTAGTGGTTGCATCGGTTTTGTAAAAAATTTCTCAGATTTGTGCAGATTTGAATGAAAAATCGGCGGGTTGTTGTGAATTTGTGGTTGCGCGTGACGGAGCGTTATGGCTCCACTATGCATGTCGTTTTCTGGGTTTTATTGTTCGAAGTCCTTAGAAGATTTCTGTGGGTTGATTTTTTGTAAAATCTTGTCAGAAGTTTTAGAAATCTAGAAGAGGAGATGACAGGTATTGTTGGACTTGTAGCCATTTTAGTCTACATTGTGGTTTTGACAGCATTTGACATTGGTAAATCAGCAAGTGTCTCTGCTTTCAAGGTCGGCAGCACAAGTTTGCTTTGAACAATACTCGGGCTAGAACTTCATCCCAAGTCTAGTGCAGTAGTTTTTTTTATGACATGTGTACTTTTGCAAGCCTATAAGCGTTTTTTTTTTTTTCCTGAAGTCTAGTGCAGTATTTTTCTTTCTGACACCATGATGCATTTATGGGCTCTTATTTTTTTTCAAGGTTGGTACAGGATCTTTTGTAAATAGGATATTTTAACTGCCTAGAACTCTCTCTCTTTTTGTCTATTAGTTTCAGAAGTTTCTCTATATAAGGCCATTTGGGGCATGCGTTGAGTTGCACAAGTGTAACTTTTAGTGAGTATCGTAATACTGTGTAGAGAAACTCTACCTTTTTACTTTTTTTTTTACTTTTTTTTTTTTTAATGTTTTGTCTGTACTAATCTTATTTTTTTTTTAATGTTTTGTCTGTACTAATTCTTTTTTTTTTTTCCCAGCTATCATGATGCTCTTTTTTAAGGATTCGAAGATTGGTCAAGAACCAACCTTGTTCATTTGTAAAGAGAAAGACGACAAGGATGCAAAGGCTACGACTTTGATTATTCGTTCGCCCATAATTGGAAGGTTTTTAGAGAGATGGGGCCGTAACTCTTATCCTATCAATTTGCCGAAATGGTCACAGGTCGTTCCTTCTGATGGCGACTCTAACTTGGAGACAACTATCCTTCTTGCTTCGCATCACAAAAATGTTGCTAAATCAAAGCCGTACAATACTTTGGGACGAGAGATAATTGCACAACGTGCCAATTGGGATTCATCTTTCAGCGCGAATGGAGGGTTTTCCTACTTCTCCCTTTATTGGGATTGGTTAGAAGATGCTCTTGGTCGATGTAACCACCTCCTTGATGCGACCCACCTCTATAGTGTTGTCTTTGCCTCCTTGTTCATATACGATTATGATGAGAATCTCATGAAAGCATTTTGTGAGTGTTGGAGTCCGTCAACCAATACCCTTCATACCTCAGTTAGGGAAATTGGGATCTTTCCATTCTTGGTGGACTTCCTTGCACAGGTGCATTTTATGACGAAGTAGTACCCAATGCGTAAGAGCTAGATGGAACCAACGACCAAGGACGACCCTACCTGCCACGCAGCTGTCGCTACCTTTTCATGGCGTATCACCACCTTCAAAACCGGCTGAAGAGACAAGGGAAAGTGAGTGTTTGCGACTGGATTACTTTTTGGTATAGAGGAAATAGCAGGTACCCGGCTCATAGGAAACCAGCGAGACGGACAACCATTCCCAAGTGTAGTCAGAATCCTTTGGGCAAGATAAACAAGCATGGACCATGGTCTGATAAAGAACACAGGGTCTTTGCGGATCTTCAAGTTGAGGGTGACTTAAAGGAGGAGACTTACTTATCGGCACTTCTTTCCTGTTGGTTGTGCATATTTGTCTTTCCTATCAAGGATCAGAATAGCACCCGTCCAGGCACTTTCAAGATCGCTAGTTCCATGGCCAATGGTCGTTCATTTGGCCTTGCTACCTCAGTATTGGCTAGCATTTATCGTGGACTTAACACCATTTCTTCCTCTCCTACTCGAGCAAGTCTAAGGCTAGTTTTGCCATTCATTATGTTAACGCCTGGATAGGTCATTTTTTCAGAACCAATCGCACCACCCATGACAATCTATCTGATCCTTTGATGACTAAATATTCCGGTGTAGGCTATACCTCTCTGTTCAGTGAATTCTCCGCACGAAAGCACATACAAACCGCCACCGACTTCTTTTGGCACGAGACTGCTTTCAAGAAAAGCTATGACCAGACATTCATTGTCAACGATCATTTATCCATTCAGAAGTTTGAGTACTTTATGAGCCTTTGCTCGGGCTACTTGTCACTTCGATGTGAATACCAACATATTGTAGAAGCATATAGTCCCCACAGATTCAATCGACGCTTTGGATTTCATCAAGACATTCCAAGTGACTTGAAGGAAGAAATTCATACAGGCTCTTTAAAAGATCTATACCAATTCTACCAATCTTTCACTTGCTGTAACACAAATTCCAATGTACTCATTTTGGCTTTTGCAACAGACTTTGGAAGCCAGGTCAAACATAGCTACAAACAATGGTGGGAAGGAGTTTGTAGAGATGATTTTACCAGAGGAAGAGACTTTCTAGCTGAAATTGCCTCCTTCCATGTTAAATCACTAACATCCAACAAATCTCAAAAAGGAAAGAGGGAGCTACAAGACCCATACATTCCACAGCCCTTGTTAGAGTTTGCACGACGTCGTCTTGAAGATGATCATCATTCAAAAGACTCATCTCGACATATCGGAGTTGCTCAAAGTCAAGGCCTCAAAGGTTCGCTTGTTGTACCGGTTAAGGATGCCATTAAAATTTCTGAAGAGGAGGTATGTAATGATCCGGATTACAATTGGAAACATTCGAAGAGTCCAATGAAGGGTGTTAATGCAGAGACTTCTACTGATCATGTGCATCTTCTTACAAATAGTGAGTCTTCTATCTCAAAGCCATCTGCGAAGAGTTCGGATCTTAAGAGGCGTAAGTTTGCTAATGTTGGTACGTCGTCCAAATTTTTGATGGAGATAGAAAGGGCACCACTCTCATTCTTGCAACCGACTAACCCTCCGGAAGTCTCAATATTTCAGGCCAAAGCGCATATTTCTTCCGTGCGTAGGAAAGGGGCTTCTATGCTAGGAGATGTTCTTTTAAACAGGCTTTCGAATCTTTCCATAGACAACATCCTCCCACAAGCTGAAGTACATGAAATTTATAGTGAGGTTAAAAGTCTTGGAGTGGACTAGACATGGCAAAACGGGCGGGTCGGGTCGGGGTCGGGTCGGGTCAATCGGGTTGCGGGTCAAACGGGTCACGGGTCAAAATCGGGTTGCGGGTCGGTCGGGTCGGGTCGAGTTGACCCGTATTTTTCACGTGAATTTTTTTTTTTTTTTATAAAGAAAACAACATGTATCTGTCATTTGAAAAGCTTTGCAACAAATTACTTGATATAAAGTGCATTATTTTGAATTCACCACTTATATCAAGAATGAACTCAGTTAAACTTATTAATACTTATTCAACCTTTTTAAAATTATACAAATCCTAACATTGCTATCTAAAACAAAATAACACAAAGATAAGTAAAACAAATACACAAGTTTTATTTCTACACAATATCAACATTCCATATATAAAACAAAATTACAAATGACTTATTGGATAACTCATTTGATAAAGAATAAAAATATATAAGAAATTTACAATCTTGAAAATTAATTTTATAATCTATTATCAGTTGTGGTTGACACTCTATTTCAATTTGAGATATACTTTAAAATTTGATTGCTTACTTATTTATACATGGTCTCTTTTATGAATATCATATTATTGTTAAGCAACACACACTCTAGGAAATATAATAATTTATTTTGAAAAGCCGTTTATTTTGGACATAAATTATTAAAAAATAGGTCTAAGTATTCATAATTTATGCTAATTTGATACTTTAACTTCACTATTTTCACACTTGTGAATATTTCTCACATGTCTACAATTTTAAATCTATGTTTTTAACTCTACTATAACCAGATTATCTTGGCATGTACTTTGCTATTTGATATCTAAAAATATTTACTCATTACAGAATGTTCAACCATTTATTTTTCAATTAATTTGCATATAGTTATGTAAATGTATCAATTGTTTTCTTAAAGTTCACAATAAACAATTAAACCAATATTGTCTTAGTTTTACTATTTTTTTACCAAAAAAAAAAAGTTTTAAAAAAATGGTTCGGGTTCGGGTCGGGTCACAGGTCAACCCGTTTTTGCTTCGGGTCAAAAAAATCGGGTTCGTGTCGGGTATTTTTCGGGTCGGGTCGGGTCGGGTCAAAAAATTTTGACCCGTTTTGCCATGTCTAGAGTGGACCCTCAACACTTGCGCGAACATGTTGACAAATATTGCGAGGGTATCGCAGAGTATGTGAAGATGAAAGAATCTCTGAACAAACGACCGAGTCCTGTTATCTTTATTCAACACGAGGCTGAAGTTGAAGTCCTCCTTTCTGAAGCATCACACAAGAAAGCATCTTTGAAGACCGAGCTTGATACTGTTAGATTGAGGATGGTGGACCTGCAAACCGAGCTCATCCAACTAGAACAATCACTGTCTCAAATTGAAATTCATCAAGTTGAACAAGACAATGTTGTGCAAGCCTTAGAAGAACAACTTGAAGAAGTCAAATCTGCCCCCGTTCTTGAAGAGCAGGACATGGAGGCTTTAGAGAAGATACGAGCGCTTCTGAAAGATAATCGCTCTAGCTTGAAAGACTTGAAATGGATGTCGTAGTCTTTTTGTTTTAATTCCCTTCATATGTGTCATCATGCTTTCCTCTGTACTATTTTCCTTTTGTGAATCAATAAAGAAGACTTTATTCTCTGCTCCTCCATTTTTTTTTTTTTTGTTCATAATTTGATAATAATAAATTTTTTTTTTTTTTAGTGCGAGACTGAACTTAGCAAAAAAAAATACTAAGTTGCCTATGTACCCTCGAGAGGGATCAAGTCATCACGTAGTTCAATATTTTTTTTTTTTTTTTTTGCAAAAAGGAGGGCTCAGTTTGTAATAGTGGGTATCACCACTAATCGAACCCGAGACCCCTCAAGGGCGACATGGGCATCCAACCACTATGCCACACCAGCAATTGGTGACATAGAGTGGGATTAATTTCTCCTTATTGGTACGCTTTCAGAGGTAATGGGAAGACATCATGTACTCTTGCAGCACTACAGTGGGCAGTTTAAACTCTTACCAAGGAGCAATCCTTGACTTTCAGGCATAGAAGCGTTTGAGAAACTTCCCATTAATGGGGCCGATCCTTACACCATCATTATCAATCAACTTGTAAGCTCCATTGGTGTAGACTTCTTGCACGACATAAGGTCCATCCCATTTTGAAGTGAACTTATTGCCTGTACGATGAGTTGTGATGATAGGTCTTCGAACGGCGAGGACTAAGTCACCAACTTGGAATGATCGTGGTTTAACTCTTTTATTGAATGCACTTGAAAGACAAGCTTGATAGCACTCAAGGCGTTGTTGGGCCTCGAGCCTTTTCTCATCAAGTGCCTCTAATTCTTGCAATCTGAGCTTGGCATTTTCTTCTCCAATCAATCCTTCTTGAATGGCAATCCGTAATGATGGGATTTGACGTTCCAAAGGAAGGACGGCTTCCACTCCATAGACAAGAGAATATGGCGTCGCTTGAGTAGGCATTTGAAATGTTGTTCGATATGCCCATAATGCTTCTCCTATTCTTTCATGCCAGTCTCGCTTTGTCTTGGATACCACCTTCTTCAACAAACTGCCAAGTGTCTTGTTAAACGCTTCAGATAGTCCATTTCCCGGGGCATTGTACATGGAGGAGTTATATTGTTTAAATTCAAACTTCTCGCATAGTTCCATTATCAGTTATGATATAACGAGGGACACCATATCGATAGATCAAATGAGTTCGAATGAAATTGAACACCGTCTCTTTTTTCACTTCCCTAAGGGGCACAGCTTCTACCCACTTTGAGAAGTAATCAGATGCGGCCAAGATGTACAAATGGCCACCGGATGACTTTGGTAATGGTCCTATCGCGTCAAGCCCCCATGCATCAAAAGGCCAAGAAGCTACAGTTGGGTGTAGAGGTTCTGGCGGCTGGTGGATGAAGTTCGGATGATACTGACAAGCTTCACATTTCTTAGTGCACTCCATGGAATCTTGCACCATTGTAGGCCAATAGTAACCCATTCGTTTGATCCTATAGTGTAACTTAGGACCCGACTGATGGTGCACCGCATATTCCAGAATGGGCCTCCTCTAAGGCTTGTTTAGCTTCCTCCTCTCCTAAGCAACGGAGAAACAATCCATCAAATGAATGGCGAAAGAGAGTGTCTTTATAGTAAATGAATCGAGCAGCCCTTCGCTGAACTTCGGTCTTATGGTGTTTATGATCTGGGAGTCTTCCATGTTGAAGGGATTCAATGATCGCTTGTTGCCAATCTTCTTTTTCAACAAGGCATATAGAAATAATGTTGGCTTGCTCTTCTTCTTCTTCAACCACGAGAGGTACCACCCACCTCTGGGAAATAGCAACTTTGGTTGTCTCTTCTTGGGACAATGCCAAGGCGGTAGCCAAATTAGCTAAAGCACCGGCCTGTCATTCTCTTTCCTTGGTATATGCTCCAATGTGATGGCCTCAAAATTTGCTAGTAGCTTCTTCGCATATTTGTAATAGGGGATGAGGTCTTCCTTCTTGATGTCATACTGCTCCAAGATTTGGTTGATAATTAAATTGGAATCCCCAGAGATCTCAAGTTGCGATATGCCCATCTCAATAGCCATTTGTAGACCAATAATCAATGCTTGATATTCGGCTACGTTGTTAGAGCAAAGTTCGCTTAACGAGAACGAGCATAGAAGTATTTGTCGTTGTGGAGAGACAAACACTACACCTGCCCCCGCTCCTTCTCGACGTGCAACCCCATCGAAAAACATCATCCATGGTGGCATCACTTCAATGTAAAACACGTCTTCATTTGGGAAATCATCGGAGAACTCCCAATCAGATGGGAACTGGGTGATCAGCTAAGAAATCTGCCAATGCTTGTCCTTTGACAGCTTTTTGTGGAACATATGCAAGGTCAGATTGTTGTAGCAAGACCCCCCATCGAGCTATACGACCCGAAACCACTGGCCTAGAGAGGACATACTTAATCGGGTCTGCTTTTGCTATCAAATGAACTGTATATGCTTGCATGTAGTGCTCCAGTTTGTCTATGGAAAAGAAAAGAGCGAGACACATCTTTTCAATAGGAGAATAATTTAATTCAGCCCCATTGAGAGTTCGACTTAGATAATAAAGGGCTCTTTCTTTCCCTTCTTCATTTTCCTGTGCCATAAGAGCACCCAGAGACTTTTCTTGTGCCGCGATGTACAGCACCAGAGGCTTTCCTGGAATAGGAGCACCTAAAACTGGAGGATTAAGCAAGTATCTTTTGATGCGCGCAAAAGCATTGCTACAAGCCTCATCCCATTCAAAGTGCACATCCTTCTTCATCAATCTATTGAAAGGTTGACATCGACCAGCCAAGTTTGAGATAAATCGTCGTATGTAGGCTAGTTTTCCTTGCAAGCCTCTAAGTTCTCGTAGATTCTTGGGCTCTAGAATTTTCTAGATAGCTTCAATTTTGGACTAGTCAATTTCAATACCGCGGTGCCTCGCAATGAAACCAAGAAATTTCTCAGATGTTATGCCAAAAGTACATTTGCGATGGTTCATTTTAAGCTGATACTTTCTTAGGCGGTTGAACACAGAACGCAGATCTACCAGATGGTCTTCCCTCCTTTTTGTCTTAACCACCAGATCATCGACATAACACTCCACTTATTTATGAAGTACATTATCAAAGATCTTTTGCATGGCACATTGATAAGTAGCACCAGCGTTCTTTAGTCCAAAAGGCATCGCTTTGTAACAGTAAATGCCCTTAGGGGTACGAAAAGCTGTAAGCTCCTCATCCTTAGGATTCATTCGAATTTGGTTGTAGCCTGAAGAACCATCCATGAAAGATAAAACTTCATGACCAGTAGTGGCGTCAACCATGACCTCAGTGATGGGTAATGGAAAATCATCCTTGGGACATGCATTGTTTAAATCACGGAAGTCAACGCACACCTAAATTTGTCCATTCTTCTTTTTGACAGGAACGATGTTAGCGATCCATTCTGGATACTGTACTTCACGAATGAAGCCCGCCTCGATTAGCTTATTGACCTCAGTTTCTATTTGAGGGATAAGCTCTAGCCGAAAGCGTCTTTGGGCTTGTTTAACTGGGCGCACGCCCTTTTTTACTGTCAAATGGTGTAGAGTAATACTTGGATTGAGCCCGGGCATTTCCTTGTAAGTCCAAGCAAACACATCTTTGTATTCTACTAGGAGCTTGAGGTACCCTTCTTCTTCTTCAAGGGTGAGAAGCGCACTGATGAAAGTTTGCCGGGTTTCTTCAACAATTCCTAAATTGACCTCTTTAAGTTCATCAACTGTAGCCTATCCTCCATCTTCCAAGGCTAGAGGAGCTTCATCGACCTTTTCATTGGCTGCTTCAGCATCTGAAAGTGTATCCTCTTCTATTGTAATATGAAATAAGGATGATACCTCTTCTATTTGCTCATTGTGGACGAGTGACTGACTTGTGTGTACAATCGTTCGTCTTTTGACTTTGAGCGATCCTTCAGTGTTGATATCTAAGATAAAGTTACGTTTCATGCGTGAACGAATGCTACTGCGAATCTCATCATTAGCTTTCTTCTCCCCTTGAACCTCAAAGTTTATTAAATTTTGAGAATGACTATCAACAGGCCTTTTTGTTGCCCCCAATCGATCAAAGACTGATTTACAAGAAAAAATGTCATGATTGTGTGTTAAGCAAGTTGTATTTAACCTGTCGAACATTGTGACTCATGACAATGAGACCTCAATGCAATCAAACACCGAGACACGCGATGAAGAGTGATCTTTTATTTGATTCAAACTTTCGCCGACCTCCACTGTTATGTATTGGGAACTTGAAGCATCGCGTCTTTTCTTGATCCATATCTGAGTTGGTTATTCTGGAGTATAACCTAATCCGGTCTTTGGGATAGGAATTTTATGCCCTTCAAGCCGCATTTTCCTTTGTGTTTTGCTAAGACCATGCATCTTTTCTCAGGTGGCTTCTAGAATTAGTTTCCCTAAGTCCCCTTGTTTTGAGAAATCGTAGCCTGCTCTGGCTAACAGTCTAAATGCATTTAGGTCGAACCATTCTTTCGTCCGCTTACTTGGTAGAATACTATGCCCTGTCAGACTTTGTGAAGACCTCACGAATCCATTTAGTGGCTTCGAGGGCAAAAGATTTGTGGATGAAGTTAAAGGCATGACATGATTTTCTTTCAATATGGCAACATCCTCCATTGTGAGCTTTGTAGGAGGCTTTCCCATGTTTTTTGTAAGTTGAAGGCATTTCGCGAATGGTGATTGTCCATTCTTACAACGTGATAATGGTACATAACGGAGGAATTGAGGGTTATTGGAAGGTGTTGAAATTTTCGCTCTCACTGAATTACTGGTAGATTCACTAGAATGATCATTCCCACATTCTGGACCTTCCTTTGGGGAAGGATTATCCTTTTCAGTGATGAATCTAACATGCTCCTTTTCACCCTACTTGCTTTCCATGGACAGGATCTCAACTGGGAGAACTTCATTAAGAATTTCATCTTCTACATAAAATTTTGCGTCAGCAAAGTGAGCTTCAGTCTCGGCGAAAGGATTCAAGTCAGCGTTGACCTTTTTTATTCCACTTTGAAGGAACTTGAAACATTGATGCAAAGTTGACGGCACTATTCCGTTTCCATGGATCCATGGATGCCCTAACAACATGTTGAAGGTTGTCTTGGCATCAATGACATGGAATAAAACATTGCTTGTCAATTCTCCAATGATTAATTCCAAATGTATCATGCCGATTGCGCGTTGTCCTCCTTGGTTAAAACCTTGAATGACCAAACGACTGTGCGATAATTCCTCCATAGTAAGACCAAGTCGTCTCATTGTCATTTTTGGTAGTATATTAACAGCTGAACCTCTGTCAATGAGAATATGATCGATCTTTTGTTCATGAGCATAACCAGAGACATAAAGTGGACGATTGTGGGGCTTAAAGCCTAACAACAGATCCTCATCAGTGAAAGTTAAGTTTGGAGAGCACACGTAACATTCTTGGGTTTGTTGAAGCATGTTGGTAGAAGGAGTGTACATTTCTGGCTTTTCAAGAGCTTGAGTGAGCAATCCTTTTGGTGAAATGGAGGATTGCAAGGGTTTAACTTCATCGACCTAAGATTGGAGTTCCTCCAAAGATGACAAAGTCTCATTTGGACCACCATGGTCAACATCCTCCTTTTCATCCTGAATTTCGCAACGAGATACCATGTGAACGGCCTCGGCTGAGTCATTTTGAAAGAATTTTCTGGGGAAGAATTCTTCCAATGTGATGAGATTTCGAAATTTTTGGGTTTGTGCTGAATCGTCAGACATTTTTGTTCCCAGTCTTTCTTGCCTTTTATCAATCCTTCTTCTTGACCGAGGCTGAATCTGGTTTTGTGCTCTTCTAGACTTTTGGGTGATCAAATGAAGAGGGAATGTTCGTCTCTTTTTCCATCTCTTGCGAGTAACCACCGTCCAGCCTTCTTCCTCATCCATTGTTGACCTCTTATCATCATTTGAATTATAATCAGATGCTTTTTGTGAGAGCTGAACTTGAGCAAGTTCTAGAGAACCAAACTAGACGAGAGTGGTATTTGCCCCCTGCTTAGTAGTTGGAGACATGAAACTAGGTAACCCACAAGCGAATGTTGCAAGGTTTGACTGAGCAACATCATTAAAATCCAAGTGGATTTTCCTTTCCTTGGCGAGCTTCATGATGAGTTCTTTAAGAACAAAGCATTTTTGGATTGGATGGCTTATGATGCGATGATACTTACAATAGTTCGGGTTATCAACTTTTCCCATCTCTTCAGTCGTTTGCATTCTGGCAATTCAATTAATTTCAACTTGAGCAATTGTTCTAGCATTTCGGCATCTAGGAAAGGATACACCTTTTGTTCCCATTCCTTAAGTGATGAGCGACGCGTCTCACGTTGTTGGCCTACCTCGAGCCTCTTCTCATTGGCCTTCACATTTCTTGTTGAAATTTTGACTAAGGCAGGGTCAACATTCATTGAGTCTTTGACATTACTTTTCGCATTCCTATCATTTTTCCTTATTTCCCGTCTTTCTTTCCTTTCCTCAGGTACAGGAGGTTTCGTATTTCCATGGCTAGAGATACTCAATTCCATGTGCTCGAATAGTGTTCGTTATCATGTCCTGCAATTGTTGGACAGATATCGAGGCTATTTAGGTGGAATGTTCATGTTGAGAAGTGCCTTCACCTCCTTTTCCCTTCTCACCTCTAGCGTTTTCTCCTTTCAAGGTAAAGCCAAGTGGGTGCTCAGGGCCAAGACTTGATTCACCCGAATCTTGTACCTCCAGCTTGTTCATTAGGGTTGCAATTTTGACGTCCTTTTCTTTAAGTGCTTTGGTGAGAAGGATGACCCTTTGCTCCATTTCCGCCATCTTTTCTTCCATGGTAGAGGTGTTAGTCATCATCACTGGCATGACCTCTAGATATGATGGAGAAAATGATGAAATAGGATGAGTCAAAGGTACTTCATTGCTTAAGTTTCTCATCATGGGTGAAGAGTTGATAGAAAAGGTCTTTGTTGGGGATGAATCTTTATTGATCTCTAAATCTTTTGAGACAAATGAATCCTTAGTGGTAGCTTTCCTATTTGCAAGAAAGTCTAGGGAGATGGTAGTATGAAGCTCGCCCTCTTCGGTTGGTTGGGGTTGAAGTCGATCAAGAGCTTTGGATTGACTGCGAGTGATTAGGCCGACATAATCATCAGCACTGGAAGCATTAACTACTGATTTTCGGACATTCTTGCTAGAGGCCATTAAAGCTAGTAGCAAAATGATGTCGAATTTCTTTTCTTTTTGAAGGAGAAAGAGATGAGAGGCAGAGATGTCCCACTGAGCGTGCCAGACTATGTAGACGACTAAATTTCTTAGTTCGAAATAAATCAAACAAGTAAAATATTTTCACAAATGCGGATTTGTATTGATGATTGTGCGGTACAATTCTCTGTGATTACAAAAGAGTGACCATCTGATTCGATCTCTTTACAAGACTTATTGATGGGATTTGTGGTAATGTGATTTTGACTTGAACACAAAATATCTTTCAATTTGGTTGAGGGATGGATCAAAGATTGTTGAAACGAAATTACAACGAATCTCTGGCTATGAGCTTGTTAGAAATCCTTTGTTCTTCACATTCTGTGTTCTTCGTGTGTTCTTCGTCTTTGAAGGTTTGTGGTGGAAGTTCTTCGGGGCCTTAGGGGCTTGAATCCGTAGAGCTTCACTGATTTGTGATTTGTTGATGTTTCTGGAGGCTTTTGAGCTTGATTCCAACAAACTTTAGGATCTAGGAAGATGATTTGGATGATTTCTCTTCGAATGTTCTTCGTATTGGAAGTTGAAGTTCTTGAAGTTCTTGGAGGCTTTAGGGCTTGGTTTCGGCAGAGCTTTTGGACTTCTGAGTGCTTCATATGGCTTGGTGTCCTCCTAAATGTCTTAAGAAGGCTTCTATTTATAGGAGTTTGGGAGTAAATGAGTGACACGTGGCTGAGTCTGATTGGTGACACATGTCACAGCCTGATTGGTCCGCTTATTTCATCGCTTACACGTGCGAGGCTGATTATGTCATTGCTTACACGCGCTGATGCGTAATTGGTTTTTGCATGACACTTCGCAAATTTCTGTTGGTTTCTGAGTAGTGATAGCAAAACCTAGCAACAATACATGGAGCTTTGTAACTGGTTGTATTTTGTGGACTTGGTAGTATGACGTGTTAGCTTGTGATAGGTATGGAATTTTCCCTCTCTACATCCGTGTATTTACACATCCATTTTTACACTAAAAACCTAATTTTTCTATTTCACACATCCATTTTTACAAAATATCCACATCAGTTCATCTATTTTATCACCTCTTTCATTTAAATAATAAATTTTCTCAAATTTTTTATTATTTCCTCAACTAACCCCTTATTATACGCGCGCACTCTCTCTCTCAACCCATTTCTGATTTGTTGCTCTCTCTCTATACCCATCTCTCTACCCATAACCCATCTCTATACCCATTTCTAAATCAACTCTTCCTCTCGGTCTAATCCACGCCATCTTGGTCACAAGCACCGATCCACAACTCCGATTAGGCAAGCACCGATCTCCTTAGCTCTGATCCACAAGCACCGATCTCCTTAGCTCCGATCCACAAGCATCGATCAGTTAGTGTATCTCCCTAGCTCCGATCAGGCAAGACCCATACCCACGAGCTTCAATCAAGTGAGACCCACAAGCTTCGATCGTTCCAGTCAAGCTCCGATCATTCCAGGCAAGACCCATACCCACGAGCTCCGATCAAGTGAGACCCACGAGCTGCAATCGTTCCAGTCAAGCTACGATCATTCCAGGCAAGACCCATACCCACGAGCTCCAATCAAGCAAGACCCACGAGCTCCGATCGTTCTGATAAGCACCGATCTCTCTTTGTTGTTTGTCCGTTTGGGTTTTTTTGTGTGTGAGTGTGTTTGTGTATCTCTGTGTTTTTTTTTTTTTTTTTAGCAAGTGTATCTCTGTGTTGATTTCTCTGTGTGGATGTGTTTGTGTGTGGGTTAATTTTCCGTTGATTTTGGTTAATACTTTGTGCTAGGTTGCGGTGTTTGGTGGTGGCGCTGGGTTTGGTGGTTGGGTGGTTATTCTGGCACACTAGGTTGTTTTAATTGTTAGGGAAGAGAAATAGTTTGATAGAGGAGAGAGAAAATAAAATTAAAAAACCGTTTACACATGAACAATAACCATGTATATATACATGGTTACTGTTCATTTACATGGCCGGGTGTATATTTTGCACAATTTTACACCCACTGATGTGGGTTTTTTTTGGCCAAAATGTGTAAAAAAAGGCTGCTTTATATATTTTGCAAGACTATCCATGGACTGATGTGGATGCTCGAATAATCAATTAAGTCGTGATCTTTTGATTCAGGGAAGACGGTGGAGAGTGGGGAATGGAGCAATGATCAATATTTGGCAAGATAAGTGGCTTCCGATGGATTTTAATCAAAAAGTTATTTCTCCTTGAACAATTCTACCTTCGGAAGCTCGAGTTTCAGATCTTATTGATGCCTCTTCCTTTCAATCGAGATGGAAAGTGACTCTCATTGATTCTATCTTTTAATATGATTGCCCCCAAATTCTCCGATTTGGGCAAAAAATAAAGCTAGAATTTTCAGTCCGTAGTGCCTATTTTCTCCAAATAGAATTAGAGGAAGCCTCCACTGTAAACACGACATCAACTTCTAGTTCTGGTCGATTGCACTCTTTTTGGAACAACATTTGGTCTTCATTAATCTCCCCCCCCCCCCCCCCCCCCCCCCCCCCCCAAGATCAAATGTTTCATTTGGAGAGCTTGCACTGATAGTCTTCCTCTTTGCACCAAGCTCTTTGATAGACATATCTCCAGCACTTTCTCTTGTGTGCTATGTTCTGATGCAGCTGAATCATGCAGTCATCTTCTTTGGGAGTGTTCCTTTGCTCAAGCTGTTTCGTTTCAAGCTCATTTTGGAACTCTTTCAAACTTCCTCTACATACTCAGTTTGTGGATATCATGGATGCTGCCATTCATAAGTTACATTCTCCTGAATTTGAAATCTTGTGTATGGCATTTTGGATGATCTGAAATTGTCGTAATAAACTCATTCTTGAAAGTAAATCTCCTTGTTCTGTTGGTCTGTGGTCTTGAGCTTCGGTGTATGCATTGGAATTTATTGAGATCAATAAGATTGGCTCTACTGTACCGAAAGCACCCGTTAGTAAATGGTCTCCTCCTCCCTCAGATTCGTCATTCAAATTGAATTTTGCTTTATCTCAATCTTAGTCCTTGTCCTCTGTTGGTGTGGGTTTCCTCATCCGGAATTCAAACGGAGAAGTTATGGTGGCATCGCGTGAGTGAACCTGGAAGGAACTTCACTCTCTTTGGATAGCAACTTCTGTTATGCAAAAGGCTCTTGTGTTCTGTCCAAACACCTGATTTTCAAATGTCATCGTTGAATGCAATTTTGCTAAATTGGTGGATTTCCTTAACTTTGATAGGATTTGTTACCTAGAAGTGGCTTTTTGGATTTTGGAGGATATTAAGCTTATTTGTGAACAATTTGTTAGTATATCATTCGTTTTTATTCCTTTAAGATGTAATCGTGTTGCTCTAGCTCTTGCTAGTGCTACAAAGGAGAATGAGGAAGTTATTGTTTGATTAGAAGAATGCCTCTCATCTCTCTTTCCCATTATACAGCATGATATTGAATGGATAAAGTCTACTATCATTTCTTATAAAATTAAAAAAAATTAAAAAAATGCTAATCTATTAATTAACATTAAGTTTATGTAATTAACCATTTGATGTAAGCATGGATACCAACATATGCATGGATAAACACATTGTAGCATATAAAATGTAAGACCCTTTAGACAATACCACAAGATAACATCAAATATGTTATCAAAGAGGAAAACTCGAGAATTGAGCAGAAGAACCTCTCTACGACACCGCCACCAAAAACGATCTACTAGAATAGATAATTGCAGTACAAATTACACTCACAACCCTCCAAGTAATGCAGTAATCTTGTACTCAAACCCTCCAAACTCCTATTCACAATTCACTTCTCGAGCCATTTCTTTGCTCTAGCAAACAAATCCATAATTGAGCTCAAATTGCATTTTCAAGCCTCCATGGCTAATTTGTGGTTGCTCCTCCAAACAACACTCACAACATTGATATGGTGATGGGTGTGAAGGATCTAATCTCCTCATAAATTTGGCTATAGTGAGAGGGACAAAGTAGAGAGAATGGGTAAGTGTTTAGCTCTCAATTTTTGCTAGGTTTCTCTCAACTTTCATATGGGAATTAGGGTTTAAATTTTGGGAAATGAGGCTTATAAAGGAAGGGTAAAGGTTGAAACAACAGGAAAGTTTGTAATTAATTTCTCTCATGTTCAGATTATTTCGGTTGATCAAGGGTCCAGTCAAGGTCAGGTGAAATTTTTCCCAATTAATTTTCAAATGCTTGACACGCGCTAGTTTTGCGGGACCGTGAATCCAGTTCGTTTGATTGAAACTCCTTTTGCAGCAACTTCAATTTTCAGCACTAGAACCGTAACCCAATTACAAATAGACCCACATACAACATAATACAATATTTTTTTAATGTTAATTACATGAAAATTTTGACATGAAATATGCCAACACAAAATATAACCTATCATAGAAAATACTAAAATATTTTGAATTATCTTTAGATTTTTAATATTCTTGACATTTAGCTTCGCTTGTGAGTGCCTTTCAATTTTGGTGCTCAAATACAGAATGGCCTAGGAAGTTGCTCCAGCCATGACTTTCACTAGAAGAAATATGTAATGTAAAGTCACTCGAAGTGGCCGGCCCAAAACTTGCTAATTTGAGTATTGGACTCTAGTAGTCCTGTCCAAGATATATTGTCATTTGCATCAAGTGATAAGGAGGTCCAGCAATGCAGAATATATTTATTGGTATACACCACTTGATGGGTTCTAATAGCCAACCCAAATGGGACTTGAAGTTGAAAATCAAGAGGAATAATTTCAATTACCACTTCAAGCACAATTTGCTCCAGATCCAAACTCTGATAATGATGTAACTACTTTGTAAGTATGCATCTGAATGAGTGAAAGGTATATGGTAACTTGTAGGGAACATTGAACTGAAGAAAAAGAAAACTTGTACATAATAGTCAATAGAGATCATAATTGCAAGAATTCTAATCCAAATAACCAATCTCCCAAATAAGTAGGTATTAGCTTCTTGCAAGCTGGTAAACATACTACAACATTCAAATCAATATTGTTACACAATCAAGACATGTAGGCCTCTAATACACTGAATATATACATCTTTCCTCTCACAGTCTGTAGGGCACACAATAACAATGGGGTCCACATATTGTGAAAATGAGGATGCATTGATCAGCGCATGAGAAAATTATGATTCAAGACAGCAGTACCAGTTATTGCAACTCTTGTCCCTCCTTAAAGCCTTCTCCCTCCTCCTCAGCCCCTTCCTCTGTGCAAGGGCCATATGTCCAACTACATACAAGGAAATAAAGCAAATTGAAAAAGCTCATTATAGCAAGAAGCCAATAGTAATAGTCATAGTGACCCTTGTTAATGTATTTTGAAACCCAGCTCTCTTTTCCCCCTCTTGAGGTAAGGTTATCAACAGTGCTCTGAATAAGACTGGCTAATAAGCTTGCCACGGCCATTCCTAGTCCAAATAGAGCAGTAGCAATGCTTGACATACTCTTAGGGAACTCTGAGTAATAAAACTCTATTTGGCCTATTGCGTTAAAGGCTTCAGCTAATCCAAGCAAGCAATATTGTGGCACAAGCCAGAAGGCAGACATGTCCAAAACTGCATTTGGATTGTTAATAAAACCTTGATTGATTGCTTTTCTACGTCTAATATTCTCAACCATTGCAGAAGCTACCAAGGCCATGCAAGAGAGGAATATCCCAATTCCAATTCTTTGAATTGCACCAAGCCGTACTGGTTTCCCTCTGATTTTTGATGCCAAGGGAAGGATTACTCGGTCATAGAGAGCAACCCAAATTGCTAGAGTAATGATGGTAAAGAACCCAAAAGAGGCTGCTGGAAATTCAAGGCTTGAAGTGATGTGTCTGTCCATTGATTTAGCTTGGAGCAATGGGAATGAGCTCTGGCTGAAGCTTATTGCCACCATGATCCCTGTAGACCACAAGGGGATTACCTTAATAAGAGCTTTTAGCTCTTCTACTTCCTCTATTGCGCAGAGACACCAAGGATTTGAAGCTGATCCATCCAGGGCTATTTCTAATTTAGGATCTCTAATGATGCTAGCTTTATTTAAACACCTAACAAGAATAAAACAATGAAGGGTTACCACAAAATTTTCTGCATAAAATAGGCCTACAAGTAAGATGATTATGTTGACATTACCTTAGTTTCTCAGTTGGTGCAATGAGACACGAGTTCTTTCCGCGATGATACATTTCACTTGAGCTCTTATTAAGGATTGCAAGTTTTCTATTTTTATAAGCAACAGCAATAACTTGTGCAAAACCAGTGAACAAGCTTTTCTTAGCTTTCTGCTTGATATAGAAGGGGGAAGCAAGGAAAAAGGAGACTGCGGAGATGAACATAAGTATCACTGGAATTCCAAAACCCACTTTCCATCCGAAATGATCTTGAATTGGAACAATAATTGTCACGGCCAGCATGACAGAAATAGCTTGAGAAGCATAGTACCAGCCAAAGAAGCTTCTCAGGACCCTTGCATTTCTGGGGTTATCACCTTTGGCCAACTGATCTGCTCCAAATGATAAGGAACATGGCAGAACGCCACCAGCTCCAATAGACATGACAGCAAATGATGATACTAGGAGAGCCATTTGGGCTGTTGTTGCAGATTTACAGCTGCCTTTTAATTGGTTACATGGAGGAGGCTTTGCCTGTGGAATCATGGCTGTTAACCAAAGAAGCACTGTACCCTGAAACAATGACAAAATTAATGTGACTTTCCTTGATACAAACTGAAGGCCTTTTTTTCTTTTGTTTTCTTTTGACTTGTTAATCCTAGTAGTTGACCATGGACTTCATTAAACACATATTAGCATCAACATGAGAAGTTTACTGCATCTATTCATACATGTTCCTTGCACAATTGTTAATGTTTCATAGTTTGTATTTTATTAATTTGATTGTGTCTTCTTCTCGCAAAATGTTATTACATCCACTCTATATGCATGACAGTACTAGTACCCCAAAAAACCATGTATCAAAGAGAAGTTTCTAATGCATCAATTTCTTTAACCTATTTCCGGGCGTGCAGAAGGCGATAATGACAAAAGCAACTCAGAAAATCAGGGAACTCCTAATGACCTGGTATCCCTATTTGCCCATGGCTTGTGCAGATAGTTCCTACACACATCCTTATCTCACGAGTCTTGACCATTTGTTTTGAAATTAAAGTACAGTTGTGACAATTATGTGCACAAATTATTGCAAATAACAGATCCCCAAATTTATTTTGTGCATAATAATGAACGGTGAAGCTCCTATTACCACTCTCGACACCAACAAAATGATCAAATAAATGTAATTCTTTCTTTTCAAAATGTCCCCCATTCCTTCAAACAGTGAAAAATGAGAATCTGAAGTAATCATATTCATAGATGTCTAGGAACAGTATATCTTCTAATTGAAATTTACAATAAAACAGGTGTGCTTAGATCATAACTAGACCAGCCAAAGCCAAAATCAGACTGCAAAAATCACATGGATCAAGTATCTCTCACAAACAACTTTCTTCTTTCTTTCTTTTTTAAGATTTGCAAATCCCAAATACAAGGACTATATATATGAGTTGTCTACAGAAAAAGGACAATATATTCACTTAATTATTGAATTCGGAAGATTAAAGCAATGCCCCAAAAGAAAAAAAAAATGGAAGATAAAATTACCAGCACGCTGACTATGGAACCCAAGCCAATGGTGAGGAAGCGACCCAGATAAGAATCCGAGATGAAAGCCCCCAAGATAGGCATGAAATTGGAGGCAGCTGACCATAAATAGAGGATGTTGTTCCCTTTGGTTAATCCCAGGTTGTACTCTGTCATCAAATATACTATCATGTTTGGACTTAGCCCAAAGCTTGCCACTCTCTCAAAAGACTCATTTGCTGCAATGAATAATGAAGAACATCATATACTTCTAAAAAATCAGTAAAATCTCGTAAACCCAGTTCACATTCTAAAAGAAAACAAAGTCTTTAACGTTTGCATGTTACATAATACATGTTTACCTATAATGGATGGCATGGTTATAATGCCTCCCTTTCGTCTTCTTTTTGGAACTTGATGGGTTGTTAGAGTACTTTCCATTTGATCTGACTCAGTGATCTCTACTTTGTTTTCCTCCATTGCTGAGCTCTAGTTTGCTTCTCACAAAGAAGGAATGCCACAACAAGAAAGAAAGCAAGGCAGAGAGTGGAACAAAATCTTTTACTGCGATTTCTTTAAAAAGTCCTTTCGATTTGGTACTTTCAGACAGACAGAGAAATGGAACATAGAAGTGACTATTGCATAATTGAGTGCACTACACGGTGTCGTTACTAAAATATCGAGTTTTATACATCACACGTTTAACTTACTTCCAAATATTATTCACCAAAAAAAAAAACCCAAATATTAAATGAAATTAGCTTGATTTTTTTTTTTTTTTTTTTGGATAAAATTTATCAATTTTGAAACTGAACATTCATTTCATTCAGATGGAAGGCAGAAACAGCCAATACAAAGCTCAGAAACGACAGAACCAAACAGCAAAGAAAAAGTAACAAGACAGACCACAAACAGACCAGCCCACAAGCTAATTCTTTTAGCTGAACTTAGCTATACCAAGAAGATTAGCTACAATATCTGGTGTTGTACCAGTCCAACTCTTCAACTCTCCACCTCTCTTAGCCTGTTGAGCAAGTTCTTGGGCTATCTTGTTGCTATTCCTATTTATGTGTCTAGCTCTAGCCTCTGTCATCCTAAATTTGGACATTTCAAGGATGATACCAAAAATGACGTGACCAGCCAAACCTTTACAATCTTTGTCTTTTACTGCTTGGATAGATTGCAGAGAATCTCCTTCCAAAATGACATTCTCCAAGCCCAATTCCATAGCTAGGATAAATTTAATAAATTAAATAAATTAAAAAAAGCTTGATTTCTACTTCTATAAAGTTTAGCTGGGAGATAATAATAAGACAAATTAGTGTGACACCATCATTTGAGAGTGTTGAAATCAATGTGCCAGTTTGGTATTTGCTATGGGAAGTAGTTAACCAGAGTCTGAGGGCAAAAATAGCTAAACACCACTATTTTTGAAAATTAGTAGTATTTTATCATTGATTAAAAAATATTTAGTAATGTACCACTTTTTCAAAACTCGAAGTTCGCTTGAAACTTGAGTTCCTTATAATATATAATTTGTTACCTGTGTTTCAAACTCTTTCTCCTTTTTCACTACATTTTCCCACATGACCCTGACAAAAGAAAGAAAAAAGAGCCACAATTGTTGACTGTGTGAGTGCAATCACACAGCCACAATTGTTGAGTGTGTGAGTGCAATCCCTGTCACAATTGCTGACTGTGAGTGGTGCGGAAGGGAAATTTATATATTACTAAAAACTAAAGCGTAGTATTTAATGTTGTAACATTTACATTGAGCCATGTCAGCAGTCATATTATTTCTATAATATTTTTTTTTCAACAATTTTAAAATAGATTTTATCAATTTTAAAATAATAAAAGAAATCTCACCTCTATCTTCATCATAAATGCCACTTCTTATTAAATTAATTCCCACCACTATCTCCACCATAAAGCTCATTTATTAGTTCCCACAACTATCTGCACCACTATCTCCACCATAATTCCCACTACTATATCTATATATCTATATCTATATCAGTTTCTCTCTTCATCTTTGTCAAAACCTACAATTTCAAACTCTTAATCTAATTCTCACTAGCATTTTCCCTTAAAAACCAACAAACACAATATTTCGGCTTTAGGAAGTTACAAATCTCACCTCTATCTCCACCATAAAGCCCACTTCCTATTAAATTAATTCCCACCACTATTTCCACCATAAAGCTCATTTATTAATCTCCACCACTATCTCCACCATAATTCCCACCACTATATCTATATCTATATCTACATCAGTTTCTCTCTTCATCTTTGCGAAAACTTACAGTTTCAAACTCTTAATCTAATTCTCACTAGCATTTTTCCTTAAAAACCAACAAACACAACGTTCCGAATTTAAGAAGTTACAAATCTCACATCTATCTCCACCATAAAGCTTACTTCTTACTAATTTAATTCCCACCACTATCTCCACCATAAAACCCATTTATTAATTCCTACCACTATTTCCACCATAATTCCCACCACTATATTTACATGTTTATATCTTTATCTATATCAGTTTCTCTCTTCATCTTTGCCAAAACCTACAATTTCAAACTCCTAATCTAATTCTCACTAGCATTTTCCCTTAAAAACCAACAAACACAATGTTCTAGCTTTATGAAGTTACAAATTTGTACCTTTCATATTCCTTCTCCCTCAACTTCTTTCTTTATCTCTCTCTACATTCTTCTCTTTGTCCCTCTATCTAAAACACCAAAGCAACCTTCTCTCATTCTACAACCCTTCCTTCTTCTTACCTCCCGACTTTCTTTGAATCGAACAATGATGAAGAAGCATGACGGTTGAATCCAAACTGTTTAAATTGGAGCTATTGACAACAATGTTGTTGAAGGCAAGAGTGGCCTTGATGATCGCCTCCTAGGCTGTTCGTTTCTCCAACCCAGAAGATTGAGTCATCCTGCACAATGATTTAAAAGCTTCCCCAACAGGTTTATAGCTCCAAAGATCAAAACCTTTTTTTTTCTTTTTTGTTTGGTGGGTGTCGTTGAAATTTACTATATGAATGAAATATTTTATTTCTAAACGTGGGATTTGAAGAATTTTTACTTATTTTGTAGAATTACATAAAGCCCATTTCATGGAAATGCAAATCGAAACATATGGGAAGAATAGAAAGTAGTTTTTATTATTATTATTATTATCAAGAAATGGATGTGTGAATATATATGGAGACTATGGCAATAATTAGTTGGTTGATAAATCTTTAATTTGCAAATAATTTGGAGGCCGTGCTTAGCAAGTTGCTATATTTAAAGTTGTTTTAATATGTGGTTAAATGGTATCCTTTATTTTGAAGCAAACTGGTTGTGTTAGATAGTGATTATTTAGAGTTTTGTTGTTACATTTTGAATTATGCATCAATTCATAATTTTTGTGCTACTATTTAAATCCCTACTTTAAACTTAGATAAATTTCACAGTGTTACATGTGCACAAATAGTTTGATAAAATTCTTAAGTGATGTTTCATTGGCCTTTTTAAAAATGGCATTTTTCATACAATATAACAAAAGTTGCCAAAAAAAAAATTTTATTTGGATTATGTTTCTCCAACTTAAAATGAATTACTGGCTTCTATGGATGGCTCCTATTCTTTGAACTTGATTTTAGGTTTCTTTTGATTCTATTCTTTTAGAAAACATATACATTCTCCAATTGTAAGTTTTGGTTTGGTTGACAGAACTTGAATTGGCAAGCAAGCAGATGCTACCTTTAGTAGTTTTAACTTTTAAGGTTGGTAATTAAAGTCATTCATTAACCTAGCAGATGTTTAGGATTGTGTTTGGTTTTAAAGGGCTGGTTTCTCTCTCTACTATTCGATGAAATTTTTTTTTTTAATTTAAATTTTATTTTATTTTATTTATCTTGGGTCTCACATTGTTTTTCTCATTATTTAATCAAAATGCATAAATTCAATTTAATTCAAGGTCATCACAGCTATTGGCCAATATCCTGTACTCATGGGCCTATCTGTTGGGAACTTAGTTGCTTGATGAGATGAAATTGTAAGTGTTTTTTCTTGAATCGTCTTTTTGGGTTGTTTTGAATTAATCTATTCTATAGGTGTTCTTTTGGTGTTGCATAACATATGCTCAATGAAATCTCTTTTAAATTTGATGTGAAATCTTTCCATTCAAAGTTTTTTCCCCTCCCCATGTTGTGATAAATCTAAGTAGCTATATTATGGTTGTAAAAAATTAATTTTTCTATGCAAATGATTAATTTAGTTATAATAGAAATTTCCCAAATATATTTATTTAAATAAAAAATTAATTTGATTGTAGACAACTTAACTACTTTTATGACTCCATGAATTGACTAATATGTCATTTACTATGATATACAACAATTTTTGTGCATATTTTTTATAGGTTTCATTTTCTTTCTTGCTTGCTTTGCACTTCCTACGAATGGTTTAAAAAAAAATTCATAGCTTGCTTTGACTAATTTTGCTTATTGTTGATTTCATCAAAGAGCAGTATTACCAACAAAATAATGAAAAAAAGAGAAAGGGAGAATTGAGGCTGTGGGTCATAATAGGTAGGCTTTTTTTTTATTTATTTATATTTTTAAATGTACTGTTATGATTTTATGAGATTGTTATGCCCCTTTGTAAATTATTAGCCATTTGCTCTAACCTCTAAATTTGGAATGATGTCCTTGGACTATATAATGGTTGTTGGAGCATCAAAGCCAAATGCAGTGGCTGATGCTGATAGGTTTTCTAGTATGAAAAGGTAGAATGTTGGTGAGTTTTATTTAGTTTCAATTTATTTATAATGTATAAATTGTGTTTCACATCTCTGACCTTATGAAGTTTGACAAGTCCAAACAAGTTCCTATAAGTACTTTGGTGGGATTTTTTATGTTCAAAGAATTGGCATAACAATGATCATGGAATTTATTGTAGCATAGGAACTATAAAGCAATCTGCTATACATAGCCATGAATATTGATTGGGTAAAATACTATTTTGGTCCCTAAACTTTGACAAAAATTTGTTTTTCATCCCTAAACTTTAAAAAGTTCTTTTTTCATTCCTAAACTTTGTAAAGAGTTTTTTTAATGGTTTAGAGACAAAAATAGGGATGAAAAAGGAACTGATTTCAATAATTTAGGAATGAAAAGTAAAGTTTAAGGACATAAATAAAATATTTTCAATAGTTTAGGGATGAAAAACGAACTTTTCCATAGTTTAAGAACAAAAAATGAACTCTTTAAAGTTCAGGGATGAAAGACAAACTTTTGATAAAATTTAGGGACCAAAATAGTATTTTACCCATTTTGATTCTACATATCTATTATACCAAGCAATGATTAATGCTTTTGAATGCTTCAAATTCTATCCACAATTTGTTCGGTTTTCATGGATATTCTATTGTTTCAGGTTTAGGTTATTCATGATACTCAGATTCAGAGTTTGAACTTTTGGATTAAGAGCATGTTTGGTACACTGTAGTGATTATTATATCGGAATAAAATAAGTATTACAAGGAATACATTAAGTTGGAATGTAATAAGTATTACTATTCATTAATTTGGTGACTATTTAAGAATAGAATCTTGAATATGCATGTACAATTTAGTAGAGTATAAAAAGAATGTGTAATTAAATCATTTTAAAGTCAAATTTCCTAAAATACACTTATTTTATGGTGTTCAAAATAGAGCTAATAATTAACAACAAGAAAAATTTATTTTCTTTCCTTTTGAAGATGTGGCAACTAATGACTTTTTAGGAAATTTTTTCAAAAAGTTATTACATAAGGTGAATAAATAGATATTGAATACTTTTAATAAGGAATAGTTATTCCTCATTTTGAAGAATAGCTATTCATAAGGAATAACTATTCATTGTAATAAAAACATAACCAAACAACCAAATAGTTATGTCATAGGAATGTCTATTACAGTCTATTACATTACAATGTCTATTACAGTCTACCAAACATGCCCTAAGTTTATTATAAATGATTGCATCATTGTGGTGTCCTTCATTGCTTTGAGAAGTAAATTTTGACTTGTGAACTAAAGTATATATGAATGAAATAATATGCATGTGATTGTGTTGTCAATTGCCATTACTCGTATTCTATACCATATATAAACTCTACAATAACGTAGCTCTTCATCATAACGAATGGTCTTGGTTGATGAAAGTGAAAAATCATTGTAGACAAAGATCAAAACTGCTATCTTTATTTTGAACTCATATGTGCTCAATTAGGATCGATATATATTAGTCATGGTGAGCAAAGAAAACAAAACTTATTTTTTGTTTTGCACACATGCATGCAATAAATATATGAACAGGATGGCTTCAGTCAATTTGCCGAATAATATCTTCCAACTCTTTTTCACATTGCTTCACAGAATTAACATCTCATGCTGATGGTGTTTGATGATGTGTAAGGCTATAAGATGTTGAAGCATAAGAAACTCTAGGATCTTTTGTTTTTGATTTTGCATAGTAAGAGCATGCAATTAGAAAAGGCAAAACCCAACCACACTCCAAAAGGAGAAAAAAAGGGCACTTAGATTTGGGCAAAAGTGACTTTTATTTACTCGAAATCATATGCAGGTTTAAAGAAAAGAGATGGGACTCTAGGAGGATGCTTGGGTGAAGATTGCTAGGTGAATGATCTCCAAAATCATATAAGTGTAGAATATATTTATGTAATGAGGTTTATTTATATGTAATAATTTATAATAGAAAATAACGTTAATTTATATGTAATATGAAGTCGGATAGGTTTGTTGGTGCAAAAATGAATGTAGATTTCGCATAAAATTCTCTCATTGCCTTGATTTTTTTTTTTTTTTTTATAAAAAAAAAAAAAATTACCATCTTTATTTTTATGTTGTATTCTCTTTTTTCTTGTAGTTTATTTTTGTTGGGCTAATTAGGCTCTTATTGATATTTGATTTCCTTTAAGCTCATATTCCATGTTAATTAGAATTTAGAGGTGCATGTTTAAGAAGAATAAAAAGAATAGATGGGATTCTAGAATGATATTTATGTTAAAATTTGAAAATCCTTTATTTTTTATGATGGCATAATAGTGTTTTAGGTCTGACTATAGTAGATAGCATGCTTGATCTTAAGAAGTCACAATTATTATTTTTTAGACCTTAATAGTATCAAATTGGTCTCTTCAATTTTTGGGAAATTATTCTAAAAGCCTTTCTAAGCATTTAGATTCATTTATATTAATTTATCTTTAATGCAGTCACACATTTTTTTTATCTTTATTATTATAAATATAAGTGATTTTAAATTTAACTATCCCGTGTATCGCACGGTTTTGCGACTAGTTGGTATAATACTTGAGTGTCTTAAACTCGAGTAGCACATTGCAACAAACTCGAGTTCCACATAATCAAGTTCCGTGTGGCATTTTTTATGGTACTCAATTTTCTTAAACTCAAGTTCTATGTCAAACTTGAGTTTCATAAACTGGAGTTTTAAAAAAGTGGTAGATTATAAATATTTCTCAAACAGTGGTAAAACATTACTAATTTTGAAAAATAGTGGTATTTGGCTATTTTTACCAGCGTTTGAGTTATAAAACTTTAGGAGCAGAGCTTTTCCAAATATAAATCTTTATCTGAAAAACTAGTTGACATTTAAGTAAGTTCTTTAAAACTCTGCAGAGTTTTCTTAAAATTCTGAAATTTCAACTTTAAAAAACCGCTAAAACTCTTTAATAATAGATTTTTAGGACTTTTAGGGTCTATTTGGAATCTGTTTATTTTGCTGAAATTGAAAATTTTTTGCTAAAAATACTGTATAAAAAGGTAAAAGTTACTGAATTAGTACAGTATGACTCATAAATAGTATCAAAAAGTGAGTGGGGCCCATGAATAGTAAGAAAAATAAGTTGAATTGTAAAATAAGTTGGTAAAATTAATCATACCAAATGGACACTTAAAGTACTTTTTTTTAAGGGGGGCTTTTAAAGTACTTTTATGATAACTCTAATGCATTACCTGTCACACCTAATATCCACCCCATACCAAGACTAATAGGGTCATATTTTCTATGTATTAGTTTATCATTTGACAAAATGCAATTTACTTATAATTGGAAAGATCTAAGTTGGATTTAATGTATCATCAAGTGTGTGAAGTTTACTTTACAAGTGGTATCATTAAAGACATGAAGATTAATTCAAGAAACAAGTGAAGAAAAGTTGTTTCATTAAAACTCGACACTAGCATCTATCGAGGGTTAATGAAGGAGCTCGACACAATTCTCAGATCTGAATTATAGCCCATGGTAACTTGGATGATTAGGATTTCTCTCTTTACAACCCTAGACATATAAAAGGCTTATTTTAAAAGTCATCAAGTACAAAAACAGAAGCTCAGAACTCATATACTCTGTGAGAAGCTACTGCATTTTGTGAGCCTTAGAGTTTTGTAACCAAGTGCTACCTGATCTTCAACGTCTTTGAAGTGAAGAACTTTGCAGCCAACAAAAGTCAATCAAGTTGTTGGAGTTAGTCACGTACTAGGATTTATGCATGCGAAGAAGTCTATTACAAGATCAAGTCCAATTGTTTATTACAAGATCAAGTCCAATTGGGTATTGGAGTGAAAGTTCAACTATAAGTTGGTATTTTGGAATAGGGCAGGGTAGTGGTAAGATTCTTTATACTTGTAATTGCTTAATTATTGATTAATGGATTCTTAGGAGTAGTTTTTTCCTTGCGAGAGGTTTTCTTCATTCGTCAACAAATCACCGTGCTATTTATTTTCCACTACATATTAGTTTATTTGGTAATTTGTTGATACTTCCCAATTTGCATGTAATTTAACCTAATTAATCAACTTTGATAATTGAATTAATTAACTAGGGTCAATTTATAACCCAACAAAGACCTTATTTATTGTACCACAAATTTGGACCATCTTTTTTATTCACTTATTTAATAAAAAAAATTAAATAAATATATAATAAAATAATAAAATCTTTTAACTAAGAAAACATTTAAGGGATTTGTTTTGTCTAGTTATTTCAAGATTACTACACTTCTTATAACTTGTTCCTTTTCTTTCTTTCTTTTTTTCTTAAAATAAGTGGGGGATTTGAACTCACATTCTTGGCTTATATGCCATTACATTATGTATGAAACTTTCCAATTATCAAATTTTGATTTTTTTTTATTTATTTATTATCATTACCTTATTATTACCTGTTTGGTAAAAAGAAAGATTCCACCATTTGTGGTTGAGAGGATGTAAAGGTGAAGAAATAGACAATATGGGAAGGAGAGGGAAAAAAATAATAAAAAATAGAAAATAAAAAATAAATATAACTTTCTTTTATTTGGTTAGAGGAAGAATGGGGTATAGAAAAAAAAAGTATATGAATTTACTATTATGCCATATTTACATTAAAGAGATGAGGTAAAATCATAAAATTTTCTTCTTTCCTTATTAAGGAAAACTTTATTCTCTAATTTGGAAAGAAAACATTTTGTGTATTTAGGAAAAAATACTCCCCCACCCATCTTTCTTTCTACTAAGTTTTCTTCTCTACCAAATAGAGGAGAAGAAGGTTAATCACCTCCATGTTCTCTTAGCAATATTCCCTACTCATTTTTTTCGCTAAAATTAAAAATTCTATTGGTGAATGACGATGAACAAAGATTAGAGGTATTTTCATACTTATGCATCAAATATATGGATCTTCTCTCTTATAATGTGTAGGGCTTACTATCATGTGAAACTCGCATACTGTGAGAATTTTTTTTTTTTTTTTTTGGGGAGAAAGTACTATGAGAATGTTGATATATATAACTGATTACCAATACATGGAATACACTATTGAAAAATGCACCTAATATATTGCAGATAGAGAATTGTATTTAAGTTTTACCCTTTAATCTAGATTAAAAAAAAAAAAAGCATTTTAGTTGTTATACTTTGGGGTTGGTTTCATTTGATTGATATGTTTCATTTTGGTGAGTAGGGATGACAAAATCCACTTAGAAGTGAATTTTTTTTTTTTTTTAAATGTTTCATTTTGGTCCTTGTCATCGTCTCAATGATGAATTTGATGTGGCTAACGGAAGGCTAACATGGTACACCTAAAGATGACCTGACTAACAAACAGACTAATTAAAAAAAAAATTAATTAACATTCAAAAAGCCACATAAAAAATAATATGCATTTCCCAAATAAGTGTGTTGAAAAAATAAAAATAAAAAAAGGCTACATTAAAATTTTCTTTTAAAAATAGCAGCAGAATTATTTTCTTTTTCTTTGTTTTTCTTTTACACTTTCTTGCAATTGCTCTATAACCAAGCACAAAACAAAAGGAACAAAAATTTCATTTCCTTCTCTACACATTTTCTAACCCGTTCCTTTTCTTCAATTCCTCCCTCAAAATCTTCATTTATTGCTTCAATTGGAGATTCGATTCTAAAATACTAGTCTAGTTTTGACGGGTTTTTAATTAAGGAAGACAAAAACCAAAATGAATTTTTTTTTTTTTTTATAATGCAATGTGCAAAACACAATGATCCCCCACAAAATGTAAGTACCAAAGTAGCATTTTTGCTTCTTTACACCTAATACAAGAAGAGAACATTTATATCATTAAAATATGGCAATGCTATGTAATTGTAAAAGCAAATGTCCTGGTGCATATTTAGCCCCAAATAATAATGTGTTGGTTTGTTGATTTTCATACATTTGCACAATGTAGATGTTACGATTTACTTACGATGTGAGTAGGGATGGCAAAACCCACTTGTTAGTGGGTACATAACCCAAATAGGACGGTTTTTATCCGCCCTAATAAGCGATCATGGAATTGGGGCTGGTTTTGCTTGTGCCCAAGTCTAATAAAACGAGTTTTGGTATTATTTCAATTTGACCCGTATAATAAACTCTCTTTTTTTTTTTCTTTTTCTTTTTTTTCTTTTTTAACATTGTTCTTGCCAGAAAAAAATTTCACTTAAAAATATCTTCCAAACTAAATTTCTGACCTTATTTATATTCCTAAGATTCTAAATACATGAAGATATTAAAATTTTCGATTCAAATGTTGTGATTAGAGGTTTGAGGTAATTCAATCCTACAACAAACATGAAAATTTGAGAGGCAAAATCCTAGAGCCACATCCTGAGATATATCATGTCTGATACTTGGAAAGGAATGCTTTAATATTTAACGTTTCCAAAATATGCTTAACACACACCCAAATTTGAGAGAATTTTGTCAATATACCCCCATACTGTTTAAACCAAGTGTTGAATAAGACAAAAATGATGGCTTTTCATTAATTGCAACTTTTTTTAGAATCTTATTAATTGCAACTAGTTAAGATAATTTCATCCCAAATTTTATCTCATCTAACCCCCAATTTAGGTGGTAGCCTGGTAGGGGCATAGCAATACAATTATCTCAAATTAGGGTACTAGATACCAATAATGTCAATTGATAATTTTTTCTTGATATATCCATAGTTGGGGATGGGAGAATTGAACCTTGGATGTTCTTATTAAAAATACCAAGAAGTGACAGTTAAACTATGAGACTCTTGCATGTAAATTGATGGTTGATATGACATTATAAATGGTGCAAAAGTTAGTTGTATGGGAAAATGTAATATTTCTATAAATACAAGAGAGACACAAGATTAAACAGTTAAGTTTTATAAGTTTGGCTAATGACAGGATAAATTTACTTGTATTATTGGCTTCAAATTTCATTGTTTCAATGTATATTTTTGTGGGCTTTTACAAGTACTGGGCTTGAGGTTTGAGGTGGTCCTAGTGCAAAAGAGGAAGCTTCTTGATTTTTTTTTTCGCACCTCCGAATGGTAGGTATGAAGCAAAGATGGTACGAAAATCAAGTTTGAAAAGTTGTTGATAAGTGAGTTTGTACGCAGCTCATCTCATGCTCGTGCCTACGAACTCTTTGGTACAGTCGAGAATTTTGCTACAAATTCTCTGTTTTACCAACCCTTTTGCCTACCTATAAAATGCAAAGGATGATGGTGCTGATGGTTCTGCCTCAAGTCACTCAGTCAACAGAGCTTCAGTTCATAGACAAGCACAGTCACATAAACGACCTGTAGTTCAGCCATAATATTGTAAAGCTGTGTGTAGTTTAGTATAAGAACTTGTGGTATTAGTTAGTTACACTACTGTACATGTGTTTGTATTCTATTAGTCATTACACAATTATGTTAGGATAGAGTTTGGCATCTAAATCTGTTATGATTGGTTAGCCTATATATGTTGTATCTCATGTAATCTATTCTCAATGAAAGATTCAGTTTCTCATTGTTTCTCATCTAGAACTTTCTCTCAAAGAGCTATAGTTTTCTTCATATAAGACCCATTTTCCATGAAACTGCAACCTTAATTCTCACCTAAAAACGGCTCATTTTCGGTGGTGAGGCCGCGTAAAGGTTTTTCTACTCAGTTCTCAAATTATTCTCTTCGAGTGTTATCTTTGTGGTACTGTGTATTAATTTGCTGTGGTTTGTGTTGATTATATTCTTTATCCATGCTTACTAATGTTATTGGCTAATCATGTACACAATTGGGCTATAAATTAGTAAATTAACTTAAAATTTACATTAGTGGTCATTGTAACTAGGGTCTAAATTAAATCATTACCATAGTTAATTCGGTAGTTTCAGAAACATGTATGAACTCCTAACTAAAGCATTATTATTGGTGGGTGAAGAACCCCCCAAATAGCTATTTTATACTTTCTGTGGCCCAAAACATGCAACACCCCGAGGTTATATATCTAAAAAATTATACAACCCAGTTACAGTAAGTTGCTAGATTTACACCCGGTTGCAAACTTAAAATCAATTATTTTATTCAGTCATCTCTCTCTTTCTCTTCCCTTCTATGTTTCTTTTATAATATTTTATGGTGTAGTTATATTATTTTATTGTATTGATTTATATTATTTTATTGTGTTGTATGGAAAAATAAAAACTGAGATGTTGAGTGTATTGTAGAGTTCAATGGTATAATTAATAAATAAAGTAATTTTTTGGGTTGTAAAATTACAACTTTTATACAACCCCCTGCGAATGCTAACACGATAAATACATTCTCTTGTTACAGATACTCCATTTATTAGACTTTAATTGACCAGTTGGCCTCCTGGAAAATTAATGGAGGGCTGGCATTCATTGCCAAATGCAATAGAGTAAAGACAAAAGGCTAATTAATACGACTACCATGCTTATCAGTTTTTAGAGGCCAATTGCGTGGTTTTGTCTATTTTTAGGCCTTGCGAGTTGGATTGTTTGCCCCTGTAGAATTAAGACTTGTGAGCTATTCTTACCAAAATTGTGAAGAATAAAAAGCAAGAGCTCAGCCACGAAAAAAAAAAAAAAAAAAGCACTATTTAATGACGTGACCTTCAAAGTTCTTAAACCCCATGAGCTATGCATTACATGCAGCAATATATCTCTCTCTTTGGGGTCACAACATAAATCCATAGTTCCATACTAGCTCTTGATTGTTTGTGCAAAGAAATGAAGACGGTATCTTATATGCCAGGCGCATAAAATTTATGTTTTATTGACATGTGGGCCTCATAGGCGTAAGTTTCATGCGCTCAGCGCTTACCGAACTTTTGTAAAGAATGGATTAATATGGAGCTTGCTTTTTTACTCCTTATTTGTACTATAAAATTTTAACCCATTTTATAGGGTGCACTTAGAACTATTTTCAATTCCGATTCATTACAAAGATTTACGGGCTCAGTGTCTAGACTCTTGGTATAGGATAGGTTCTAATAAGTTCGAACTTTCAAAAGCAATAACGAGACGCTGATTTGGCTTCAATACTATTATCTTTCAACGCGTAGAAAAGTGTGCATAAAGGTGATTAAATTATATAGAAGCTTTATAATTAAAATAATTTCTTCATTATCAAAATGAAAAACAAATTAAACATTCTCAAGAAGACATGGTCATTCTTATTTGACTTACATACCATTCTCTTTTATTGTCTATAACCAATTATTGCGATCTGGAAAGGATTTTGGTGGTCCATTGGTAATTGCAATGCACAAGAAAATGCACAAAAGACAATATGTATACTCGCTTTATCATTAAAAATAACTAGTAAGTTGTTTGTACAATGCACGGATAATGTTATAATATTTTATATAAATTTTTTTTGAAAAATGTTGTACATATATTATAACATATTTGTTATAAAACTTTGTTAGTAATGAGTTCATCATAAGAAATAACAATTATAAATTGTACACACAAGTCATTTTGAGAGGTCCATTATAATTATTCAATTTAAGTAATGAACCAAAAAAAAAAAAAACTTTGAGTAATATTGTATAATAAAAATTGATAAAAGCATATTAATTTATTCCATATTATTGATCTTTATTATGTAAAGCAATAAAGAGCTTCATTACGAAATCTTATTTTTTTGGTTTCTTCAATGCTTTGTTATGGTAATATGGTGACGCTTGTAAAGTTTGTTGAGAGGTATGTTATCATTATCTATTTCTTCATCTTCAATGTTTGAAATTTGATCCGTCCCTATTTGTTCAATTTTTGAACTTTCATCACTTTTTCATTTTGTTGCATCATTTGTGTTAATCACTAAAGAATTGGCACCAGAAGATTCTTGATTGGATCTTACAAAGTTTGGACTTGCGGATTTGTTGTCGCTAAGATTTTTTGTATAGGTATTTGCACTTATATTAAATTTCAGTGATGTGACAATTTTTTGTAAATGTTTATATATATATATATATATATATATATATATTGTTAATTTAGGAATAGTGTAGCAAAAGAATTAATATAGCATATTTGATTGTGTATATTATTTTTTTTCCTTCCATACCTTTTTGTCATTTGAAGGTGCAACAAAAATCTTAGCAACTCTGTAATTTTCAAAACCATCATTTAGATTGAATTCATTCAAATGAAGTAGGAAAATGAATTTTTTTTTTCCAAAAATTTTCTTCAAATCATGTGGGATTCGTTCTTCAATATCAATCTATATAAAAGGAATTTAATACATATTATGGGACAAAACTTAGGTACAATACCTTAGATGTTGTTCTTTAGGTTACCATCTTAAGATTCAGCCATGTGGCTACTTAACTGAAAAATACACTTCTATCCTATGAGAAAAAATCCACATGGCAGAATCTTAAGAAAGAAGCCTAAGGAACAACATCTAAGTACTGAACATAAATCTTGCCCATATATTATGATCAATAGTTTTATAATAATTTAATAATTTAAATAAGTTGTATTTCAATTTGTTTTTCAACAAGATCTCTTGCACATTTATTTAGGATTTTCTCAACATCTCGATCAAATATTACAAAAGTTTTTTTGCCAGTTGCATCAAAAACTTCAATTTGAATAATGTATCTAAAGTAGTTTGCAATTATATCTTAAGTAGTTATAGTGAGATGTAGTTATAGTGAGATGAATATATTATAAATAGTAGGAGAGTATGTAGTTAATGTGAGTGTCTCAAAAGTTGGGATAGGGAGATTTGTTTTTGTTTCATATTTTGCACACCAAAATGATCCTGATTGTGGTTTGAATTTCATTCCACAAAGCATGCACAAAATGTAATATCAACACATTGTTGTATCAATGTTGCTTATTGTTGCAATACCCTAACAGTTCATATCCTGCAATGAACTTTGAAGTTAATATGTATTATTTTTTTAATGTAAATAATATGATGTAGTATTATTTTTTCATGTAAATGATGAGTATAATTTGAAATGATTAACAAACCTGTTTCGTAGGATCCCATTCAATGCATTTTATCTCTGCTATTGTCTCCCTATGAAAATTTTTTGTATGTATTTTTGGTATTTCTTGTATAGGATCACGTTTTTTACCATTCCTATCATTGATTTTTTTTTTTAAAGAAAATATTATGTAAATAGCATTTTGTATATGCTATTTATTATACATTTTTTGTTATTATAAATTTTAGAAATATACACTTGTCAATTATTTCAGCAATCTTAGAACTCTCAAGATTTATATAAATTTTGACAAAGAGAATCATCTATACGTGGGAGAGGAAGAGAGTCGTTAGTAGGTAATAGTTTTGGCATTGATTTAAACGTGGGAATGATTAGACTTGGGTCATAATATGTAAAGTAATAACTAGGCTTGGGCTTTTCATAAAGTTTGGTCTATTTTTAAAAGTTAGTCTATTTTATAGAGAATAGCATTTGGTCTAATTGTCAAGAGCAGCTCATATTTTATATAACAGTAAAAATAAATTACTATAATCTATTAGATAACAGTAAAAAAAAAAAAAAGTAATAAAAAGAGGTAAAAATGCTAAATGCAAAATTAAAGTGTCATATGATAGGACCTCATACACTCCTACATAAGGTCACTACTTTTATATATGAGAAATATTATGTTCACAACACTTTCACAACATTTTCAAAACAAATCATAAGTGGTAGGTTGTTACAGGTTGTTATTGGTGGGGCAAAAAAGTAATTTTAGTAATAGATTCAAATTATAACCAATAATAACTAATCACCTATAATTTATTGTGAAATGTTGTAGACGTAATACTTCTTTATATATATATATATATATATACACACACACATATATACATATATTAATTTCTCCATTATTAAAATGAAAAAAAAAAAAATTTAACATTTCTCAAGATGTCAAAAGGTAATGTCATTCCTAAATATTATTTACTTACAAAAGTTTGTGCCCCATCAAAGTACGCTAGAAATATATATATAATTGAAGTCAAAGTTGACAAATTCAATCAAATTTTAAATTAGATTATAATTATTGTTTAATTTTAAGCCACTTTTCCTATTTAAGTTTTTTTGTTTTTTTCTAAGTGAATTAATATTGTGCAAAAAACTAAAAATTTAATATAAATAAACCAAATAAAAAACCGAATAAAAAAAAATTAAACTCATGTGTATATCCAAAAAAACCAAAATTAAAAATTCGAGAGAGAGAGAGAGAGTAAAACTCATCTATGACTATATATATAACTAGTCGTTAACCAATGCGATGCACTAGATAGTTAGAAAAATAATAAATATCTAATAAAATATTAAATGCTACAATGGGTTAAAAACGAATTAATATCAAGATACGTTGGCAACATCCATTATCTCTATCTTTCTTTTAGCATTTACTCGTTCTCACCCATGTTGCCATAATCTTTTAAAAAAAAAAAAAAGTGCTACATCTACAACATTTTCACAACAAATTTTAAGTCATAGATTGTTATTAGTTGCTATGGGTGGAAAAAAAAATATAATTTAAGTTGTGGGTTCAAATTAGAACTTATAACAACTTAACATCTATGATTTGTTGTGAAGATATTGTGGACGTAACATCTCTCTAAAAAAATAACACAATTAATCACGTAAATTTTCAGTTAACTCCATGTATTACCTTATAGTATAGAGAAGCGCATAATAGTTACATATCTAACTTCATAGAAAATATACATTGCTTTATATTCTGCAATCCTAAGCACAATATATCATTAGGAAATTGCCAAAAAAAATCAAACTGAATTAACCATTTTTTTGGAGGGAGAGAAACCTTTGATCGCTTAGTTAACAAAATCATTAATAAGGTAAGACATCACTTATAATAATGGTGTATGTTAAAGAATCAGTAAATCATTAGAGAAAATAATAAATTTGACATAATATACATAACAAAGAACTACAAATGACTTTATATTTCTCAAAACAAAATACTTAAAGGATTCTTTCTCAAAATATATATATATATATATATATATATATATATACACTTATAAGATTATTCCAAGTATTATATTTACAACTCCTACTTTGCTTTTAACTTAATTTTTTAGAAGAGTCCTACATAAAATAAAGTTAAAAAAAAAAATTCTAGTCTATCTATGAAGCATGCAAAAACGTGCCACCCATCACCCCAGTAGAAAATTTATACTCATTTTTTACCCCACCTAGTCACCTACCCCCACCTTCTACCTCTCTTTTCCTTCTCTTTTAAGTTTTGTTATACCTCTCTCTCCCTCTTTCTCTCCTTTGTAAATCAACGTTTTCTCCTCAACTTCATCAGAATCTCTTCTACAAATCCATATATGCATATTAAAAAAAATCAGAATCAGAATTTTCACAAACTTCAACAACAAATCTTACAAACCTCAAGTTCATGAACATATTCTAACATAAAAATTGATAAGTGAAAGTGTAGAGATTTTTTTTAAAATTTTATAATTCAATAAGCAAATCAAAGCAGTCCTCATCAAAAAGTCAATCTTCTATAAATATACATCAAAGCATCATCCCAAAAATTTTAGTTTGGTTTGGTTTTATTTTTTTAGAGAAAAATTGCATTAAGTTTTTCTGGGTATAAATTTCTAAACAATGAAAATGAGTCATAAACCGAAAATAGAGAATTATAAAAATCTAGATGAAAAAAAAAGCACATACCAAGATTAGGCTTTGGTGGTTGCAGATTTAGATCCTGATGGTTATAGAACACCACCTTTGAAACGACGTTTAGATTCTAAAGTTAGAACACCTTCAATTATCTACTCTATGTTAAGTATGACATTAAGTGAGAAATATCATTGAACATTCTTGCACCTAAAAAGAAAAATTAGATAAAGATACACCCACTAATTCTCCTACCTGCTAGGTTTTGTTCCTAATGATTTTAAATTTATTTTTAGAGGAATAAAGCAAAGGAAAACAAAGATGGCCTCTGGCATAGGTTCTTAGAGGAAGGAAAAACATTCTAGGGTTTTTAGGTTTTAGACTTTTAGAGAAGCGTATTCACTTTGGTTTTTAACTTTTTATGTTTTTGTAGTAGGCTAGTAGAGATAGTAGCGTGTTCTTTAATTTCTTATTTTTAGTAGCTTCTTTTTTTTTTTTTTTTAATTAGTAGTAATGTTTTTTTATTTTCTAATAAATCTTAAAAAAATAAAATAAATTATAATGATGTGTAAATTTGTGAGGTTTACAAAGCTGATATGTCAAAATTTTAAAAGGTCAACAAAAAGGCAAAGACTTCGGTTTTATATTTTTTATATATATAAATAAATAAATAAAAAATAAAAGAACTAAAATGAAAAGAGAGAGAGAGTAAAACTTATCTATGACTTGAAAAATGTTTAACTCTTACGCTAGGTATAATTTGAACCGATATATGTGTATAATTGTAATTGTTTTTAATTGTATCGTACATATGCATGGGTTATATGCTAGTTAACTATTAATAACTGAGAAGTCTATTTTTTCTTGGCTTAATTCAATGAAAAGTTTGTTTTTATTTTGTTTTCTTTTTAATGTATCTTTCCAGGACTTAATTGTATTTGGGGTGGATGAACTTGAGCCTCTCCCTCAACTTTGGAAAGCTACATGAATTAGAGATATATCGACTTAGAGGCAACCTAGCTAGCCCGCGACATCCACGTGGCAGGTGGTCTGGATGAGAGTGCTGACTATGTACCTTGTGATCACCACACGACCTTAGGGTGAGTCCAGTTCATGAGTTGCTCGATCTTTGTACTATGCTTCTTGGACTGCATCTAACCAATGTATTTCTGCCAGTACACACACAACTGTGAGGCGTGGTAAGGGCTAAGCAAACCCTATAAATCACGGGAGAGATATCCAAGAAAAACCACATTGAGTGCAAGAAAAGAGAGAACTTTTGTTTTGAGAAAAACACATTTCATCCTCTCTTTTCCATCTCTTTCAATATTTGATTGAGATTTTGTAATCCCTTTCCTCATCCATAAACACAGACCTTGTGAGTGAGAGAAAGCTTATGGAAACTTGAGAAGCCACATTCAAATCCAATCTCTATTGGTGGTGTTTCCATTGGTGCTTCAATGAAGGTTCTCTGATAAGCTAAATGAAGAAAATACTAGATGAAGTTGGTTGCTAGCTGGAGCTTGGAGGACTCAAGTACACAGGGAGAAGTAGACATGGAGGGTTTATGTTCATCCATGTATTGCAACTATTCATTATAGTGGAGATTTCCAACAGGTGACCGGTAGAGAGGTTTTTAAGCCCAGTACTCGGGTGGTCAGGGGAGATCTCCAACAATTCTTTTTTTTTCTTTTTTTTTTTAAACCTGAGATAGGATTTTGCCCTAACATAATCTAAGAGTATACATGTGAAGCTCTCTCTTGAACCTCAACCCTTACCCATCTCCACCCCAAAAGCACTTATATTTATAACATGACCGTCACGCCCAGGATTCTAGGCGCGGTGGTAGAAAGCAAAAGCCCAGGAGAATTTTTTTTTTTTTGGTGATAATTCCATAGTTGAAGGGGATGTGGACATATTGCGATTGCAAATAACCAGTACCAGTAAGTTAGGTACTACATTAAGTTCTCATAGACTATGTGGACATTGTTATTGCCGACGGTCCATGGTGGGCAAGAGATACCCTAACGTGGCGTTTGGTACGGGGGAATCCACATTACTTCTAGCATCCAGATTCCTAGGAATGTGATTCCTAGGAATCACATTCCTAAGAATGTAGTTATTCCTATGTTTGGTTTATTCCCAGGAATCTTAAATGAATTATTTATTTTTCCCATTCTATCCTTAGATTTGAATGTGAACTACCAAGTCATTTAAAAAAAAGGGTTAAAATTGTCAATTTATAAAACATACAATTTTCTTTAAGCTTGGGAATCTGGATTCCCACCTGTTTTAAAGGGAATCCACATTCCCACTGAGAGGGGTTTAAGGGGGGAATCCAGATTCCCCTGGCATCTGATTCCCTAGCATGATTTGCAACCAAACATGGGAATCTTTAAACATTCCTAGGAATCCTAAAACATTACCCTGTACCAAACGCCACATAAATTCCTTGAAGTTAAGGGTATTATTCATAAGCAGCAGCTATTACCTAGTAGAAGTACATCGGGGATCACTCATTTAAAAAAACACACACAACACATCTAAAATCAGGGGTTTCAGTTTGAGGAGATTTTGGGCCTTTGTATGAGACCTATGGATAAGGCCCCCTCATGTGAGAGGGAGTACTGAGTCCATCTGATGGATCAAATAATTTGTGGATGGGCCTTTGTGTGAGACTAATGGGGTGAGAGGGAGGACGAGTCCATATTTGATGGACCTAGTAATTTCCGCTGGACTTAAAATGAAAACATTACAAACAATATGAACAATCTCTTCTACTTACTGTTTTGAATTTAATATAACATGACATCAGATAGGTATCTTTAGATTTGTGGAAAAAAAAAATTATTATGAAATGAACCTTCTCCTATTTTTAATGAAGAGGATCCTTATTGAGGGAAAGGAGGAACATGATAGGGAATTAATTTGCTTTTATTCCACTATCTGAAACTATTGAAATGTGAAACATTACACAATGGTATAATTCAATAAGCAAAGAGACATCACCATACAAAAACATAAGTACAAAATACAATCACACATGGAACTTCAGGCAGAGTGCACTTGATCTATGATTTTCTTGCCAGATAGATCATGCATCAGACTCGCACCATTGCTGTAATGTTGGGGTCACAACTCCAACATTTTTCATGTCAAAAATGTTGACTGGTTCATAAGATGTAGTCCATGTCGGTTAGGGGTATGATATTAGAAAGCTAAAATATTTGAAGGCAAGTAAATTTAAATGAGAAATGAAAATGCAAGAAAAATAACATCAGTATATCACATACCTGCATCTGCCTACTAGACCAAATACAACAGTTATCAAGCAAGCGATAACATCAGTACCAAATATATTTAAAAACGCAATAAGTAAAAACATCACAAGACTTAATGGCCTACTGCCATCGTGCTAGAAGTGGTCCTAAATAAATGTCTAAGCCAACATTAACCAAGAGAACTTCATATCTTATTCAAAGTCTTTCAGATCAACTTCTCTACAAATTGTTTGTTGTCCTCGGTAATCATATATAGAATAATGGTCAAGAATATCATGTTGTGAGACATGGAACAAGTGCTAAAATTTTATGTTGGAGAAATTTTATAGTGCTTAAACTGCTTCATAGGGTTTGTCCTTTTGACACTGTTAGCATTTGGAATCATTTGGTCTTGTTTCTAGAATAGGTTGGTTATCTTAGCTAATAAAGATCCCAATTTCAACATACATTGTTAACTCTGTATTGAACAGGATCCAGTTTTAAAATCTCTCTAGCCTGTCAATTTGATGTTCCCTTTATTTCAGCTTGCCTGACCCTACACAGCATGATTTTTATCCAACTTCATTGAAACCATCAAATTCAACTTTTAAAATTTTCTCCTACCAAACACCTCCACCAACCTTCTTCCTTTTCTTGTTCTCTCTCTATCAAAGGGTTGACATGAAAGATCGTAGTTTTCAATTAGTAATCTCTTGAAATTTTTCTCTCAAAATAGGATATTGAAACATATAACACGATTAGTTTTGCTTTTATTCTGCAACACACATTCGTGTATGCCTTGATCAATTCTATTTACTATAGAGATTTAGCCTTCACTACCTGGCTTCAGTTTCCGTTTGACAGAGAATTCATGTCTCTCAAAGCCTCACAGGTGAAAGTTAGGTGATGTTAGCTGCTTAGAGCTTCAATCCTGACCTTCACATTAGTAATCACTAATTGCAAACCCTTTGATCTACAAGGCCCTTCTACATTTTGGGCCACCAAATACATTATAAAGCTCTCTTAGTTACACATCAATACCTCACATCATGTGTATACAGTGTTGGATATTTCTGTACATCATGCCCCGAGTTTTATATGGAATAGCACCTTAATTAAATGCAAAGCTTGCTGCATGTTAATGTCTTATGCTAAGCAGGTGTCCATAATTTCAAGAAATTGTACAAATGACAATGTGTTGATATTTTCCCATCATTTCTCTGTATTTCTATGAGATCATAGAAGTTCAATATATCATTTATACTCCAGTTAAATCAAGTATCAATGGACAACTTTCTTCACACAAACATACTGCAAAAAAGTGAATCTTTAAGTCAAGAAAGGTTTGTTTTGTCCCTAGGAGACATGCTTGAATGGTAACCCTCCTAGTGGTTTTCTTTTGCCTGACTTGGAGCATAGCATAAACAAGCGGCTGAACACAAGTAGCCAGATCTTATTGTTTTTTTCAAAGCTCTACCTATTACAGTGTAAACATATTCTGATGCTACTAAGGAAACCATACTAATGGTTCAAAACCAAACAACTATATCAAGGGAGCAGTGCCAATTTCTTGAATACCTTCTAAAACTGTTCTATACATCTTGCAGCAAATGTTTCATATATAATTATCTTAGCCACATACCAGCAGAACATACAGTACAACCAACTTAACCCTCCTGGCGCAGGTAGTCTGGATTTTATATATCAGTAAATCATAAAATAACTTCCCTTATACTGCTATGGTTTGTCCCTTAGGAGCTTCAACAAATGAGAGCTTTTGGGGGAATCCTATTAGCCATAATCCAAATCTCAATAAATTCATTCTTTAAAAAGAGATGAGAGAAAGATTTCTATATCAAAGAAAAGAAAGATTGGTTTTACAAGATCATATAAGATCATAGGAAGAAGACAAAAAACACTTAAATAATAATAAGGCTAAAATGCAAAACTGACCCTCTAAGTTTCTTCATATTTCATTTCAATCCTCTAACTTTGCTTTCATTCATTTCAATCCTCTAAGTTTCAAGTTTATTCAATTAAGGCTTTTCCATCCATTTTTGTTATATGTTGTGGTTAATTTTTCAATTTTTTAGATTTATCTTCTAATTTTTTTTAATTAAAAAAATTCAATTAGTGATTGAAAAATATTTTCCAGGTTTTTTTTTTTCAAAAAATTTTAACAAAAGTTTGACAGAAAGCCTTAATTGAATAAATCTGAAACTTAGAGGACTAAAATGAACGAAAGCAAAGTTAGAGGACTGAAATGAAATCTTAAGAAACTTAGAGGGTCAGTTTTGTATTTTAGCCTAATAATAATAATCAATATGTCTACATTAAAATGTTTTTTTAATTACCTATTGCAGTTAAGATCATCTAAGATAGGAAACCAAAATATAAGTTTATGCAAATTCAATAAATGAAAGAACATATTCTAATATTTGACTACTTACCAGCATGTATGTCAGGTGTAGCAGCAGCCGTGGCATCAAAAATAACAGTAACAGATTGATAATCCAATGCTACAGCATCAAAGACAGTCTGCCTGATGCAATTTGGAGTTTGAACACCTATAAAGAGAGGTTCAAACTATTAACTGTAAATACAAACTAAACATGCAGCACTATAGAACATCATCAACTAGGTTCTCCAGATTCTAATATATACAAACCTGTGATAATTAAATTATTAATCCCAGTTCCCTGAAGTAAAGAATGAAGGTGTGTAGCAAAGAAAGCACTAAAGCGCGTCTTCACCAATTTATAATCCCCTTCTTTAATCACCAGACCATCAACCAGTTCTGCACCCTCAGTTCCCTTAACGGTCGGACCCACTTTTCCAGTAGTATACAAGTGTCGGCGGAAGAGTTCAACATCTCTCCCTAGTGGGTCATGCTCACGAACAACCTAATGGCATTGAGATTTTATATGATGATCATCATCAATGGCATTGATAATTTTAAGGAGGAAAAAAAGAAGAAAAAGAAACATTCACAATCACAAACGTTTTTCCTAGTTCAGTAAATTAAATTGGCTAATTTAACTACTCTACAACAAGGTTACTTTTCCATGGTAAGATAATATGCTCCACCAAAAATAAGGTTACTTTTCCATGATACAAGAAAACCATAATCCCTTATTATTGTAGCAAAAATATCTATATTATTAAACTCATCAAATATTTAAAACTGGAATTCTTCCCTATTGATGAAAAGATGAGGAAGAGTTGCTTGAGATGGTTTGATCATGTCCAAAGAAGAGTGTTTAATGCATTGAAGAGAAAGAGTGAGTTGATTCAAGTCTAGGGGAACAAAAAAAAGTAGAGAAAGACCAACATATAATTAGAAGTAGTAAAAAAGGAAATGTCAATGAAGGAAGTAACAAAGAGTACGACTTTGGATAAAATAGAATGGTGAAAAAGAATACATGTGACCGACATTGACCAATCCATTGAAGATCCAAATCCAACCCTAAAATTTGGGACTATGGCCTCTTGTTGTTGCTTCTTTGGAATTTGTTCGTTTTGCACCAGAGAAAGTGTTTTTTTTAATATTGCCAGGCCTCTTATGAAATTTAAAGTGGGTAGAGTTGATTCTAATTTTCTTTGGTTTGATAATTGGCATATAGATGGGCCTTTGTATCAGAAGCATGAGCATAGAGTGGTGTATGATAGTGGCAGCAAGTTAAATGCTAAGTTGTCTGCATGATTCAAAATGGGAAATTGGCTTGACCTTCAGCGGCTTGTAAAAATTTAAAGTAGCTTATTTTAAATCCAAACTTATGATGAGGATAATCAATTGATAGGGTTGCCTAATACAACTTATAGAAAGTTTGATTGCTCTGAGACATGGGAAGCTCTTAGGATGAATTGTGCTGTTGTTAATTCATGGAAAGGTATTTGGTTCTCTGGTCTCATTCCAAAGCATTCCTTTATCTCGTTGATAGCCATCAAGGACAGATTGATCACAAGATATGGAATGGCTAAATGGGGTTATAAGGGTGAAATGCTTTGTATCTTTTGTAGAAGCAGGATGGAATCAAAATATCATATCTATTTTTTGATTGCTCTATCACCAGGAGAATTTGGAAGGAAATTTGACCAAGTGTTGCTGTGATAAGAAGGTTGGAAGTTAGTAGTCATGAGCTGAACTGGTTATCTATTCTGAAGGGTGATAGTCTGAAGACTCAGATTAGCAAATTGGCATGGACTGCTCCTATTTACCATATTTGGAGAGATAGGAATGCAAGAATTTACAATGGGTAACTGAGTTGGAAGTGATTAAAGCAATAGTGCAGGATGTTCAAGGAAGAGTTAAAGTCAAGAAGAGATTCAAAATAGAACTTTTTGCTGCATTTGGAGAATTCCTTTGAATGTGATTGTCAGGTACTTGTTTTGCTTAGTTCTGTGGGAGTTTGAATACTAGCTTGTAGGTAGGAGAATTACAATTGTTGTTGTTGCTGTTGTTGTTGTTGTCGTTGTTGTTATTGTTTGTCAAGAATTCTTTCAATGAAATCTTATTAATCAAAAGAAAAGGGGAAAATATTAAAAATGAAGACTCCTATATAATTGGTCTTGCACTCTAATTCTTACCAATTCTTTAGTTTCCAAAAGGTGAAAAATCCAACTCAGCTAAACCCAAAAAGTATAGTTCTTTTAGGCTATTTAGCTCATGAAAGGTCTAGAATTTCTCAATTCACAAGCAATGATTGAACTTAAATTTTTAATCTGCTCAACACCCCTTTCTCTACATTTTCTTAGCAAACAAACAGAGCTATGCCAATGCCTCAAATCAATCATTTACTTGTTAACAGTGAAATTTGAACTTATATATAATTTCCAAGGAAACAAACAAAACCCATTACTCATAAAAGCAAAATAAGCAAACAGTAACAGAGAAAGAAATGTATACAAACCCAAATAACGAGAATGCCACGCTGCCTAGCAACTTCAACGGCCTTGATTACATTAGGGACTATGGCTCTCCCTCCATTCACTAGCATCTGACCATCCTCATGTATAAAATCTTTCTACCAATAATTAAAAAACAAACAAATAAATATATAAATATAAAATCAAATTCAGAATTTTTTTTTTTTTTGAGAGAGAGAGAGAGAGAGAGAGAGAGAGGACCCCACCTGCATGTCAATAACAAGTAAAGCAGTGTGTTTCCATTTATCTGCCATGTTCCCAAATCCAAAAACACAACAAAATGGCTCAAAATTTTTTCTTTCCAAAGCCAAACAAAATTTGGAAGGAGAAAGTGGCAGATAGATAGGCTTTGCTTATTTGGGTTGCTTTGCTTAGTTTAAAAATATGTAGTTTGTGTTGCAATTTGTTTTATTTGTTTGAGTTTTGTGTCAGGTTCAGGCACGTTCGTATTTTTCTGAGTTCTGATATTGGGACCCTTTTTTTTTTTTGGTTTAATCAAACACTGACTACATCGACGAAGACGATCATCAAACTACTACACAGACAGGGACAGAACAGAACTAACCCACATGTGAGATAGTGGGACCCATTTTTTGATGCGTGTTGGAATTATGATTAACAAAGTTTGCAGGGCCAGTGGATGGATGGTCAGGATGGATATGATTCATATCTTCAGTTTTATAATGGCAACACAATTTTCCGTGACGTAACTGAAGGACTGCGTTTTATGAAGATCTTATTGCGGCGGATGTTGTAGTTAATTGTTTTTGCAATTTTTTATAAAAATTAGTAATTGACAGATAGTTTATTAGAGCAACCACGTCAACTTCTTACAAGAATAAATATGCATTTTTGCATCACCAAAATAGCAAAAATATCTATCTTATAAAATAAAAATAAAAAATAAAAAATTGACTAACCACCCTCATAACTGGGGGCTATAACTTAAAGTATTTGCATGGGTACATGTATAATAGAAAAATGTGTCTAATTTACATATTCAAGTCTCAAAATTACTCACATTAGTTAAGTTAAAATATGTAAATTTACAAAGTTATTACAGTAATCGTGTAAATATACATCAGTACTGTAGCTCTATATATCACTATTTTAAAATATTTTTCTCATCTCTTGTCTCGTCAAATTCCTCTCTCTCTTTGTCTCGCCCTCTCTCTCTCTCTCTCAAAATAATAATAAACAAAGAATAAAATTTGATTATCTATATATATAATAATAGGTAAAGCAGAGAGAAAATTTAATTAAGTTTCAAATTGGAATTTAATTAGAGCCTAATTTTACGCCATGTGTCTTATCTAATAAAAATTTTAGAATTTTGTGCGAAGTGAGTTAATTTAATGTAAAAATTAAATTTCAATTAGAGTTTAATTTTGCATCACGTGTCCCATCTAATCTAAATTTTTAAATTTTTGTGCCAAATTAGTTAATTTAGTGTAGAAAACAATGAGTCAAATATAATAAATCATAAAAAAATAATCATATAACTAAAAAAAATTCAAATTTATAAGTCATATATATATATATATTAATAGGTAAAGTTTAAAGAAAATTGAATTAGAATTTAAAATTATAATCCAATTTTACGCCATGTGTCCAAATTTATGTGGGAACTACACTATAATTATCCACTTAAGCTTGTGCCATGTGTCTACTTAAGTTTTTTATTATTTGTGTCAAGTGAGTTAATGAGTGTAAAATACTAAGAATCTAATATTAATAAACTATAAAATTAAAAAAAAAAAAAAACACATATACTCAATAAAAATCACCACATGTTTCTCAAAAAATAAATAAAATAAAAATCACCACACATTCTATCTTATTAAAAATTAAAAAAAAATTATCATAAGTAGTATTAAATTTAGATAAGAATTTTATTATGTGACTAATTACGTTTACTTAAAAAAAATTTTGACTAACTATCTATATTTATGATAAAAATTGTGTTTAATTTTAAATGTATTTATATGTATGCATGAATGCATGTGTTATATGCTTTAAAAAAATTAATTTGACTAATTATTTATATTTTTATGATAATTTTTTTTAAAATTTTAAATGCATCCATGCGTTTGCATGGAGATATATGCTAGTTTATATAAAATAGAATGAAAAGTAGATAATTTGATGTGAGTGTTTTTAAAAAGTGATAGTATAAATTAGAAAAAAATAGGTTGTTATGCTAAAATAAATAAGAATTTTTGCACAAACTTATGCGAATTCTTAGGAAGCCCAAATATTAGTTTTTTACTCCTAAATTTACTTAAGGTTTTTAAAAAATACATGGCTAGCCCCCAAACTTCCTAAATATTATATTTTCCCTTAAATTTACTTTAAGTTTTCAAAAGATATGAAGTTGGTCCTCCTAAACTCTTCTTATTTCTTGTATGATACTTCTAAATTAGTTTAATTTTTATATTTAGTATTATTTTTTCCCCTCCCCATTCTCAAAATTCTGGTTTCACCCCTACTTACAACACATTTTACATCTAATACTTTATTTTGCATTCCCAACCCATTAAAACAATATCAGCCACTACCAAAACTAGAGAAAGAGAGAGTAAATAAAAAATCGAATTTTAATGTTTGCATAATGCTATAGTAACATCTATTTGTTACTATAACATCCTTTATTGTTAGCTACAGTGATGCTTGTAGAGTTTTTTTTTTTTTTTTTTTTTTTTGGTGCTACAGGACATTGCTTTGTCCAGTAGGAATGCTCTTATGATTAGCGCATAATAAAAATTGAGTCAATGATTGAGTCAACAAAAAACGATGTTACTTTAATCATAAAAGATTATATCAACAATTATAAAAAATATTGTATCCTTAATATTACTCTTAACACAATTGCCATTGGGAGGATAAGTAAGAGATAGAGAGGAAAGGAATTTTTTTTTAAAAACAGAGTAAATATCACTTTTTTTTTTTTTTTAAATGGCGTAAAATCATCATTCTTAACTCTATAATTTAGAAGCATAACAAATTAAACTCTATAAATTTAAAACTAACAAATTAGAGCAAGACTTAGATACAGTACTTAGGTATTGTTCAGTGGCAGCTCTAGGAATTTTGTTCAGGGTGTTCCTTAGGAAGCATAAATTACACAATCTTATTTCTTTTTAGCCTTTAGGTAATTAGGTTTGATTCAATGTTATTAATTCCATTCTAGTCGTAACGGCTGAAAAATACCATGCTGGTAAACAAACCAGAACAGTAACCCACCCTATTCCACTTTGGAAAAAATTTCGGGTCATTCCGGTTTATTTCGGGTGTTTCAAGGTGTTTCGGTAAATACCGGCCGAAATTCAAGATTCGGCCGGCATGAAGTTTGTGCTTAAAAAAAAAAAAAAATTGTTCTTAAAACCAAAATAAATTTGCATTTTGTAAATCAAAAAACCTCAAAGGAAAAAAAAATGAAAAGAAAAGAAATGAACAAAGGTACCTGTACATCTAAAAAAAAATCGTATTGAGAAATTTGAGACTCAAAACTTGAGAAGAGGCACTGCCACACTAGTACTGGTAGAAGACACAGAAGTTATGAACAAGGAGGAAGGCAAAACATAAATGTAAAAGTGTAGATGAAGATGTGATAAAATTTAAAAATATGAAGTGTAAAAATTGAGGAGACAGAAAACGTGTGTGGTTAAGAGTAAACGAAAAAAAAAAAATTAAAAATGAGAAGTAAATAATATATGTCTTGTAAGGAAAAATAATACTATAATAAAAAAATAAAATTTTGAAATTTGTGTTGTATTGGGCAATATGCTTAGTCAAAAGAATCAAGTCACTGCCTAGGCTGTAGTAGTTTTATTATAAATTTTTTTTTTTTTTGAGTTTTTACTTTTTGCTTGAAAGACCCCAATATATTGTTAAGTTGCTCAAATTATGAACCAAAATTTAATTTTATTGGCATAAAAAAAATTCAAGGTGGTCCCAAATTTTTTTTTAAAGGTAAATAAATATAAAATTTTAAATTATTATATATAATTTTTTTTTTCAAGTCAGGGTGGCCATAAGGTGGCGCCGCCACTGGTGCTGTTCCTTAAGTTTTTTTTTTAAGATTCTGCCACATGGATTTTTTTTCATGAAATGGAAGTGTATTTTTTAGTTGAGTAGCTACATGGCTGAATCTTAAGAGAGGGGAATCTAAAAACAACATTTAAGGTATTGTACTTAAGTTTTGTCAAACAAATTAAATCTTAAGGTTTGAAAAGGTAACATATTAAACATTTAACCCATACTAAACCCCCAAAGCAACATCATTTCTTTTTAACGGGCTAAAATTGTGTTACTTAGGTGCTCGTTGATCTAGTTAGTTAAAGTTTGGTGTCAACCTATCACTCGAACTAACCATAGGAGTCTCACTCATTAATTGAAGAGGTTGAGTGGATTTTGATTATGAGCCTTTACTATGATTTTTGCAAGTCTCTTAATTATTCATCATCAACATTGTCATTATCATAGATTGGCATAATTGACCAGGTTGGCGTATTGGCTACTTGAAGTTTTTCACTAAACGTACTTAACAATTTGACTCAAAATATCATAATCCAGAAATTGAAAAAATTAATATTTATTAAAATAACGACCATAATTTCATAATAGCTATTAGCAAGTCTCACTCATTAATTGAAGAGATGAGTGTTAGTTTGGATAGCAACGCGTTTGCGTTTGTGTTGGTGGCTGCGTTTTTTGGCTGGGTCCTGTGCACTGTTCACAAGACCCGCAAGTACGAAAAAATATAAATCTAATTTTAAAACTGGATCTCATGGCACAATTCACACATTTAAAAATTATTTTGCTACAATATTTTCAATTTTCAGTTTTCAGCAATAAGCGATATCCAAACAGACCTAAGTAGATTTTCATTACGGGCCTTTACTTGCAGGTCTCTCAATTCTTCATCATCGCTATTGTCATTACTCATTATCTTAGGTCGGCACAATTGCCCAGATTTGGGTATTGGCTACCTTAAAGTTTTTTCACCAAATGTCCTTAAAAATTTAACTAGAAATAACAGAATCTAGAAATTGAAAAAAATTAAGATTTATTGAAATAAACTGTGTTTTTCCCAATTCTATAAACAAACAAACACATCTTTAAAGATTCATATAAGGTGACCACACCCCACTCTATTTCAAACACCGAGTAAGATGTGTAAACTCGCTTCAAAATCATTAAATTTTACTAGACATTTTTTCGATAAATATTATTGATTATGTATGTGGGGCCAAAGAATCCTACGGCCTAGCCCACTTCGTTCCTGGGCCGAAGGCCCGGGCCGAGGAGGCACCCTAAGTCCGAGGATGATCCCATCGTCGGACGTCCGAGAACTCGAGGGACAAGCTCGTGACAAGCAGTCACCTCCACATTAAGTGTACCTGACTACCGCCCTGGCCGCATTAATGATGAAAGGACCCTGCACCAACGTCACCTTGGATGCCGCGACTCTCAAAGAGACTGAGAAGGCGGCTGATGGGACAAGCATCTGGGTACTGTCCAAATCACCCAACATGTGTAGGGCTAGAATTGGTTAGGTAAAGAGTATATAATGTAAGGAAATCCCTCCTGAGGGGGGGGAGGCGAAAAAAAAAGGGAAGAAAGCCTCCTCGGCCCACGGCCGAGGAGCATCCCCCAACTGTAAAGATGCTCCAAGTATTTCTTCAATAAAAAGAGAACGGCGTTCACGCCTCGTGGAGCGCCGGCCAGTGCCTAGACCTTCAAACCACTCTCTATAAATTCATTGTTGCGGGTTCGATGGGCCCTTGACCCATACCCTTTGGGCTCTGGGCTGCAAAAGCAGACCCTACAATTGGCGCCGTCTGTGGGAAGGATTAGTGCGCCGGCCGGCGAAACAGGCGACTATTCTAAATAGATATTCTACAGAAGATCGGTGGTGATGCAAAAAAAGAAAGAACTACCAAACAAATATTGCAGAAAGATAAAAGCTCGAGACAGAAGATTCAATAGCAAAAAAAAAAAACTTTATATTATTTCATAAAAAGAAAAAGGGTTACAGATTACAATCAGAGGCTCAGGCAGGCATGTTTTACAACTATTCCTACCAGCTAGTCCTACAATCAGAGGCCCAGGCGGACCCGTCCTAAAACTAGCTAGAGGGAAGTGTCAACCCGTGCTCTTATTGGCATCAAAAGAATGGGAGAACTCGACAATAAGCAGGCGGAAGGGGGCTGGGGCTAGCTCGTTCCAAGGCCAACAACGACTCCTTTCTCGGAGCGGCGGAGCTTGAACAAAGCGAGGAGCAGATACAGGGGCTCCGGGACGCCCTCCCCATGATGTTCCCTTGATTTTCACCAACCCCCACGAGCGTTGACCGTTGGTGACGGCAACACTCAGGCACCGCCCATGATGTGAGTTCGCATGTCTCCTCCGTCGGGGGTGCGCTCAGAGGAGATATGTTAGGTACTTTAACGACATCCCTCCGGGCCACCGTGCATGGCGCCATCGGGGTTATGCCTAGACTCTGCCGCACCGGAAGCCCAGTGGGCGCTGCGGCCACAACGGCTCTTGGCACGGATATCTTCACATCCGTCCAAAGCCGCCCCATATCTCCTAACTCCGGTCACAATTCCGGCGGGGTTATTGAAGGGGCTTGGGGAGCTGAAAGGGTGTGTTCTTTCTGCTTGTGTTGGGAAGTTCATGGAGTGTGGAGAAACCATCCCGCCGGAAAGCCTTTTATAGAGGATGAGGGTTGGTGAGAGTTAATTCATGCAGAATTCGAAAAGAGTGGGTAATAATGAAGCTACTAGATTCCAAGGGGGGCCATAGACCGTTGGACTTAGGTTCATTCACGAGGCCATTAATGAAGACGCGTCTCGCGTACCGAAACGTCAGGCGCGGAACACGAACGGCCAAGGGACGCTTCGCAAATGAGAAAGATGAGGGCTCGAGATGGAGGCAAGATCAATGCCACGTGCGAGATCACGATCCGTCCGAAGGAGGAATCGTCCCCAGTAAAGTAATCCGAGGACAAACTCCTACTTACACAGAAGGCCAAGCGTTAGACAGAACCAAGGCACTGCATGGTCCTCAGACTCAGGCCTATGGGGAAACTAACCGCTTCAAAGACCAAGCGTTAGACAGAACCAAGGCACTGCATGGTCCTCGGACTCAGGCCTATGGGGAAACTAACCGCTCCAGAAGGACAAGCGTTAGACAGAACCAAGGCACTGCATGGCCCTCGGACTCAGGCCTATGGGGAAACAAACCGCTCCAGAAGGCCAAGCGTTAGACAGACCTAAGGCTCTGCATGGTCCACGGACTCAGGCTTATGGGGAAACTAACCGCTCCAGAAGGCCAAGCGTTAGACAGAACCAAGACTCTGCCAAGCGTTAGACAGACCTAAGGCTCTGCATGGTCCACGGACTCAGGCCTATGGGGAAACTAACCGCTCTAGAAGGCCAAGCGTTAGACAGAACCAAGGCACTGCATGGTCCACGGACTCAGGCCTATGGGGAAACTAACCGCTCCAGAAGGCCAAGCGTTAGATAGAACCAAGGCTCTGCATGGTCCACGGACTCAGGCCTATGGGGAAACTAACCGCTCCAGAAGGCCAAGCGTTAGACAGAACCAAGGCTCTGCATGGTCCACGGACTCAGGCCTATGGGGAAACTAACCGCTCCAGAAGGCCAAGCGTTAGACAGAACCAAGGCACTGCATGGTCCACGGACTCAGCCCTATGAGGAAACTAACCGATCCAGAAGGCCAAGCGTTAGACAGAACCAAGGCACTGCATGGTCCTCGGACTCAGGCCTATGGGGAAACTAACCGCTCTAGAAGGCCAAGCGTTAGACAGAACCAAGGCTCTACATGGTCCTCGGCCTCAGGTCTATGGGGAAACTAACCGTTCCAGAAGGCTAAGCGTTAGACAGAACCAAGGCACTGCATCGTCCTCGGACTCAGGCCTATGGGGAAACTAACCGCTTCAAAGACCAAGCATTAGAAAGAACCAAGGCACTGCAGGGTCCTCGGACTCAGGCCTATGGGGAAACTAACCGCTCTAGAAGGACAAGCGTTAGACAGAACCAAGGCACTGCATGGTCCTCAGACTCAGGCTTATGGGGAAACTAACCGCTCCAGAAGGCCAAGCGTTAGACAGAACCAAGGCTTTGCATGGTCCACGGACTCAGGCCTATGGGGAAACTAACCGCTTTAAAGACCAAGCGTTAGACAGAACCAAGGCACTGCATGGTCCTCGGACTCAGGCCTATGGGGAAACTAACCGCTCCAGAAGGACAAGCGTTAGACAGAACCAAGGCACTGCATGGCCCTCGGACTCAGGCCTATGGGGAAACTAACCGCTCCAGAAGGCCAAGCGTTAGACAGACCTAAGGCTCTGCATGGTCCACGGACTCAGGCCTATGGGGAAACTAACCGCTCCAGAAGGCCAAGCGTTAGACAGAACTAAGGCTCTGCATAGTCCACGGACTCAGGCCTATGGGGAAACTAACCGCTCTAGAAGGCCAAGCGTTAGACAGAACCAAGGCACTGCATGGTCCACGGACTCAGGCCTATGGGGAAACTAACCGCTCTAGAAGGCCAAGCGTTAGATAGAACCAAGGCTCTGCATGGTCCACGGACTCAGGCCTATGGGGAAACTAAACGCTCCAAAAGGCCAAGCGTTAGACAGAACCAAGGCACTGCATGGTCCACGGACTCAGCCCTATGGGGAAACTAACCGCTCCAGAAGGCCAAGCGTTAGACAGAACCAAGGCACTGCATGGTCCTCGGACTCAGGCCTATGGGGAAACTAACCGCTCTAGAAGGCCAAGCGTTAGACAGAACCAAGGCTCTACATGGTCCTCGGCCTCAGGCCTATGGGGAAACTAACCGTTCCAGAAGGCCAAGCGTTAGACAGAACCAAAGCACTGCATCGTCCTCGGACTCAGGCCTATGGGGAAACTAACCGCTTCAAAGACCAAGCGTTAGAAAGAACCAAGGCACTGCATGGTCCTCGGACTCAGGCCTATGGGGAAACTAACCGCTCTAGAAGGACAAGCGTTAGACAGAACCAAGGAACTGCATGGTCCTCAGACTCAGGCTTATGGGGAAACTAACCGCTCCAGAAGGCCAAGCGTTAGACAGAACCAAGGCTTTGCATGGCCCACGGACTCAGGCCTATGGGGAAACTAACCACTCCAGAAGGCCAAGCGTTAGACAGAACCAAGGCACTGCATGGTCCTCGGACTCAGGCCTATGGGGAAACTAACCGCTCGAGAAGGCCAAGCGTTAGGCAGAACCAAGGCTCTGCATGGTCCTCAGACTCAGGCCTATGGGGAAACTAACCGCTCCAGAAGGCCAAGCGTTAGACAGAACCAAGGCTCTGCATGGTCCTCGGACTCAGGCCTATGGGGAAACTAACCGCTCCAGAAGGACAAGCGTTAGACAGAACCAAGGCACTGCATGGTCCTCGGACTCAGGCCTATGGGGAAACTAACCGCTCTAGAAGGCCAAGCGTTAGACAGAACCAAGGCTCTGCATGGTCCAGGGACTCAGGCCTATGGGGAAACTAACCGCTCTAGAAGGCCAAGCGTTAGACAGAACCAAGGCTCTGCATGGTCCACGGACTCAGGCCTATGGGGAAACTAACCGCTCCAGAAGGCCAAGTGTTAGGCAGAACCAAGGCACTGCATGGTCCACGGACTCAGGCCTATGGGGAAACTAACCGCTCCAGAAGGCCAAACGTTAGACAGAACTAAGGCACTGCATGGTCCTCGGACTCAGGCCTATGGGGAAACTAACCGCTCCAGAAGGCCAAGCGTTAGACAAAACCAAGGCTCTGCATGGTCCACGGACTCAGGCCTATGGGGAAACTAACCGTTCCAGAAGGACAAGCGTTAGACAGAACCAAGGCACTGCATGGTCCTCGGACTCAGGCCTACGGGGAAACTAACCGCTCCAGAAGGACAAGCGTTAGACAGAACCAAGGCACTGCATGGTCCTCGGACTCAGGCCTACGGGGAAACTAACCGCTCCAGAAGGCCAAGCGTTAGACAGAACCAAGGCACTGCATGGTCCTCGGACTCAGGCCTACGGGAAAACTAACCGCTCCAGAAGGCCAAGCGTTAAACAGAACCAAGGCTCTGCATGGTCCACGGACTCAGGCCTATGGGGAAACTAACCACTCCAGAAGGCCAAGCGTTAGACAGAACCAAGGCTCTGCATGGTCCACGGACTTAGGCCTATGGGGAAACTAACCGCTCTAGAAGGCCAAGCGTTAGACAGAACCAAGGCACTGCATGGTCCTCGGACTCAGGCCTATGGGGAAACTAACCGCTCCAGAAGGCCAAGCGTTAGACAGAACCAAGGCACTGCATGGTCCTCGGACTCAGGCCTATGGGGAAACTAACCGTTCCAGAAGGACAAGTGTGAGACAGAACCAAGGCTCTGCATGGTCCTCGGACTCAGGCCTATGGGGAAACTAACCGCTCCAGAAGGACAAGTGTGAGACAGAACCAAGGCTCTGCATGGTCCTCGGACTCAGGCCTTTGGGGAAACTAACCACTTCAGACGAACAAGCGTTAGGCAGAACCAAGGCACTGCATGGTCCTCGGACTCAGGCCTATGGGGAAACTAACTACTTCAGATGATCCTAAGTGTTAGACAGAACCAAGGCTCTGCATGGCCCTCGGACTCAGGCTCATGGGGAAACTAACCACCTTAGATGATTTTAAGAGTTAGACAGAACCAAGGCACTGCATGGTCCCAGTACTCAGGCCTATGGGGAAACTAACTCTTTCAGAGGATTCCAGGTGTTAGACAGAACCAAAAGCACTGTATGCTCCCAGGACTCAGACCTATGGGGAAACTAACTCCTTCAGAGGATTCTAAGTGTTAGACAGAACCAAAAGCACTGTATGCTCCCAGGACTCAGACCTATGGGGAAACTAACTCCTTCAGAGGATTCTAAGTGTTGGACAGAACCAAAAGCGCTGAATGGTCCTCGAACTCAAGCTTGTGGGGAAGCCAACTACTTCAAGGGGATCCTAAGTGTCTACCCAAAGAATTTCCTACCTGGCCCTTAGGGAACGATGAGTCTACCCAAGCATGCGCGCCCTCGCTATAATAACTGATGCCGCGATTGGCCGAGATGCAATTAAAGTTAAAACCATACAAGTAAAGAAAAAATGAATAGCGTGCAAGCAAGCAAGCGCCCACAACCAGCAGGAAAAGAAAGAAAACTCGTATTTCATTAAGCCCAAAAAGAGTTACACAATAGGAATTACATTACAATCTAAAAAAAAAAAAAAACAACAACAACAAAAAAAAAAGAAGAAGAAGAAAAATGCAAAAGGCAAGAGAGACGACGGCGTCGAGGGGCCTGCCCTGCCCACTTATTTTCCTCCCTCAGCTGGGGGCTGGACTATAGCAGCTTCAAGGCCTTCTGAGCTTTGGCCAGGAGGGACAGCCTGCGAAGGCGCGGCAGGAACGGCTGCCTCCTCAGCAGCAGGAACTTCAGTTTCAGAGGTAGGCTTCACAACCTCCTGAGGTCCCTCCTCAACGGGGCCCTCACCTAATTCTGCTACCTTGGGAGGGTTACTTCCTTGGACGAGCTCACCCCCGGGCGCAGCAACTGAGGTGTCCTCACCCGTAGCAGCACCAACTCCCTCTGCAGCCTCCTCGGCCTCAGCGCCCATTGGAGTTGCCTCGTGGATAGCAGGAGGGTAGTACATATTCTCCTCCTTCCACAAGTCGGACCAGGCCTCGACCCCAGCCTGTCTGAGAGCCTCCCTCCAAACCTCGGCAGAGTAGCGCCTGCACAACCCAGGGACTTGAGCCTTAAAGGCTGCCTCTATCTCTGCCATCCCCGTAGCATAAGCCTCCTCCTCGGCTTCCTTCTTAGTGGCCAGGGCTTCCTCCCTGCCCTGGTCAGCCTCAAACTTGGCCCTCACGGCCTCGTCCCTCGCCCACTCAACTGCCCGCTTGTCCGATTCGGCGGCAGCCAACTTCTTTGGCAGATTAGCAAGCAGCTCCTTTGCAGTCTTCAGCTGCTCCTCTGCCTCAGCTAGGCGCTTCGAGTAATCTTCGGCCTGCTTCTGGAAGCCGACGAGACCCGACAGGGCAGTATCCCGAGCACTGGTCATTGTACTCAGCTCCTCCCAGGCCTTGGCAAGATCATCCTCGGAGTTTTTAAGGACCCGAGTGGCCTCCAAGCGTTTCTCATGCTTCACGTCCATGGCTTTCCCCTGGTCACGGGCAGCGTCCTCCAACCTATAAGTGGCCTGAACGGCCTGGCAGGCAAAACAAGTACGCGGTTAGCCGAGCTCAGAAAAGGGGAGGAGAGAAGCTACAACTCGAATAAGTCGTAAATGACGAGAGACTTACCATTCCCAAGTATCTCTTGAGGCAGAGGAAAACCTCTCTGCTCCTCATAGTCCCCAGTTCCGCCATGTCAGCGGGGAGTAGCAGGCACTTTCCCAGCACGTCGGCCACGTACACGCCCTCACCCTCTCTGAAATCCCTGAGGGAAGAGTCTTCCCTCAGCGGCCCCCCATGGAGCATTGGGGCAGGAAGCCAGGCCTGCGGCTCAGGCTCAGCGTCAACCTGCTTTTCCTGACCTTGGGAGCCTATCTTCAGCTGCTTGGATGGCCGCCGAGTATCATCCCCCTCCCGTGGGGACCCGGACTTTTCATCAGCCGGCCTTTTGCCCTTATCCTTTTTCTGCTTGGGATCGGAGGGCTCATGCCTAGAAGGCAGACTCGTCTTGGATGGAGAAGGAGGAAGCCTTGACTGGGTAGAGGCCAACCTGCCCTGAGCAGAACGAGTTTTTGGAGGAGGAGGAGGAAGCTCTGGCTTCGATTTCCTCGGCTGGCCTTCAATCAGATCCAACAGGCTAGGTTGAGGCCTCTTCTTGTAACCCATCTCGTGCCGGGAAGAGGACTTGGACACTGAGAAGTCTGCTTCAGACAGACGAGGGTCACCCAAGTCTCCTGGAGGGTCCTCGGACTGAAAGACTTGTTCAAACACGTCAAATTCGTCCTCGGCGGGGCCAAAGTCTGCAACTTCCACTTCCCTCTCTAGGCCTACTTCGGCGGGCTCCGAGAGTCTAAAGGAAGAGGAAGGACCCGCAGGTGTTACGCCTTCTGATGTGAAGGGCACCTCGGGGAACCGAAACCCGTCCTCGGTCACTGTTATTTTTTGAAGCCGAGGATCCTTTGCTCTAATCACGTACTTCGGCGCTGCAAATGACTTGTGAGCCGGGTCGTATTTCAAGATCTGGTGAGCGGCCCTAACCTGATTGTCGGCCTCGTTCACGAAAACCTCTGCCCTCAGCGCCTTTTGCAAGTCTTCCCGGTTGATTAGGCTGAAATGGTGCGTGAAGGCGTGCGGATCTGCAAGAGGAAACACATTCATATCAGAAACCAGACGGTGCAAAAAGAAATGGACGAATGAAAGGATGGAACTGATTAGGGTCCTAAAACTCTCTGTCCATATTCCCATTGCCCCACCTGGGGTCCCCTCCATCGTCGGGCAGTGAAGGCCATCATGCCACTCTCCAGACACGATGAGGAAGTCTTTGTTCAACCCCTTGTTAGACTCAGGAAGGCACTGAATGAGCCGGACCCTGTCATCCCTGGTCTTCAGGTAGTAAGTTTCGCCCCTTAGGCACTGGAGGTTATAACACCAGTTGACGTCATGGTGGGTCAATCTCAGTCCCATCTTCTTATTTAGGGCATCCACACAGCCCAGAATCCTAAAGACGTTGATGACACACTGGGTGGGGGCTAGCCGGAAGTGCATCAGGTAGTCCCTCATCACCGGCCCCATGGGTATCCTCATGCCACCTTCAACGAAGGCAACGATGGGAATCACCACCTCATCCTCCTGCCCCCGAAAGCGCCACTCGCCCCCCGCACAATACCTCAAGCCCACGTTGGCCGGTATCTTATAATCGGCGATGAATTTCTCCATCGCCTCCTCAATGAATACATACTTCTTAAATATACCCATTCCAAATGATGCCTAAGCGGGCTAAGAGAGAGCAAATGAAAAAGAGGCAGAGATGGAGAAGGAAAAAGTTCGAAGAGAGATAGAGTGACTTACAGAAATGAGTAGAAACTCCTCGGACAGGCTTTTTATGCTGGAGATGTAGACTCTTGAGTGCGAGTGAACAGAGGAACTGGGCTTTCGAATGGGTATTTATACCCCAAATCAAGGAACCGGGCGGGTTTTCCCGTCCCTAACTGCTAGGTGAATCCCCACCGTTGGATTATCATCCTCCCGTTGGACGTGGGGGGCACGGAGCCGTCATGATTTAATGAAAGGCGCATCGCGCGCTTCGAGGCGCCATTAACGCGTCTGGGGTAGATGAAAAGGCTCCAGTACTGACAGAGGACCAGACTCAATGGGACGCGTGGCAGAACCGAGGACATCAAAATCTTCCTCTCCGCCCGAGGATGCGAACAGCAAAGATTTTGAGGGACTATTGTGGGGCCAAAGAATCCTACGGCCCAGCCCACTTCGTTCCTGGGCCGAAGGCCCGGGCCAAGGAGGCACCCTAAGTCCGAGGATGATCCCATCGTCGGACGTCCGAGAACTCGAGGGACAAGCTCGTGACAAGCAGTCACCTCCACATTAAGTGTACCTGACTACCGCCCTGGCCGCATTAATGATGAAAGGACCCTGCACCAACGTCACCTTGGATGCCGCAACTCTCAAAGAGACTGAGAAGGCGGCTGATGGGACAAGCATCTGGGTACTGTCCAAATCACCCAACACGTGTAGGGTTAGAATTGGTTAGGTAAAGAGTATATAATGTAAGGAAATCCCTCCTGAGAGGGGGAGGCGAAAAAAAAAGGGAAGAAAGCCTCCTCGGCCGTGGGCCGAGGAGCATCCCCCAACTGTAAAGATGCTCCAAGTATTTCTTCAATAAAAAGAGAACGGCGTTCACGCCTCGTGGAGCGCCGGCCAGCGTCTAGACCTTCGAACCACTCTCTATAAATTCATTGTTGCGGGTTCGATGGGCCCTTGACCCATACCCTTTGGGCTCTGGGCCGCAAAAGCAGACCCTACAATGTACTTATTATATATTTATGTTATTATTTATATAATATAAAATTATTCATTAATATTTTTATAATATCATTGGTTTTACCCTATAGTCGGACTAAAATTGGTCTAGAGAACCGAAATCGATCCCTTTTTCAATTCTCGGTCCAACTTTTAAAGCCTTGATAGTGAGGAAGACAAAAGAATAAGAAACCTCACGAGGGAGATTTAGAAAGAAATCAAGAGCATAGAGAGGAGATGGGATGGATGTGGCCTCGTGAAAGAACAAAGTTGCCTAGGCTCCCCAAGAATGGGCCAATGAATTGGCCATAACAAAAATCCCGATTCATATTTATCTCATTGTTTGGGTTAATAAACATTCACTTTCATTAATTTAAGTTTTGAAAAGTAATTATCAGAGTAGACGCTATAAGTTGAAATTAATTCCTAATTAGATGTAATTATAGTAGCATTCTAACTGTTTTCAAGTGAGACCCTGTACTCTTATCCTATGTTGAAATAGAATATAAAGTACCACAATATACTGCTAGGTGATACTCAAACCCAAGACTAGAGTCTTGTTGGCCTGGTGATTGCCTCTAGGCTACTAACGTGTTGGCACTCGGCACTTCTTTATTTTTGAAGGAGTACTAAAATTTAGTTAGGCATGAGAGACAGTGGGACTTTTTTTTTTTTTTTAATACGTGTTGGAATTTTGATTAACAACATTTGCAGGGCCAGCGGTGGATATGATTCATTTCATTTCTTCAGTTTTACTATGGCAACACAATATTCCGTGATTGAAGGACTGCGTTTAGGAAAGATCTTATTGCCGCGGATGTTGTACTTAATTGTTTTTGCAATTTTTTATAAAAATTAAATGACAAAATTTAGTTACAAAATTAATTGTAACATTTAACTACAATTTTACTCAATAAAATAAAATTTAATATATATTTGGAAATCTCATCGTTGAATTTCATAGTTTTTACGTTCTTAATACACATGTCAAATTTTGTGTCAATCAGATATTATTTACTATAGACAAAACTTAGGTACAGTATCTTAGGTGTTTTTCCTTAGGTTTTCTTCTTAAGATTTAGTCATGTGGATACTTAATTAAAAAAATACACTTTCATATCAAGAAAAAAAATTCACATAGCAGAATCTTAAGAGAGGAACCTAAGTAACATCATCTAGGTACTATACTTAAGTCTTACCCATTTACTATATAATCTATAATCTTATATTTTATACATAATTTTAAATTACAAAAACTTGTAATTTAAACAATTTATTGATGATATAGCTATTGATATTTAATTTTCTATAAATTTTGTAAGCACGAAGGATATAAGAAAAAGATATAATCTAATGGTAGATTTGTCAAAATTCACTTCTAATAAAAAGATATTGAGTAAGGTTGTAGCCTTAAGTTACAACTAATTTTGTAACTAAACTTTACCCAAAATTAATTGACAAGCAATTTATTACTATTAGAGCACTCACATCAACATCTTACAAAAATAAATATGCATTTTGCATCACCAAAGCAGCAAAACTAACTTTATTTATTTTACATAACCACCCTCACAACTAGGGGCAAAAACTTAGAGTATTTGCATCGGTATGTGTATAGTAGAAAAATGTTTCTAATTTACATATTCAAGCCTCAAAATCACCCACATCAGTTAAGCTAAAATATGTAAAATTTATAAAATTGTTACATTAACTGTATAAATATAAACCGTTACTGTAGCTATGTATATCATTATTTTAATTATTTTTTTTCTCACCTCTTGTCTCATCAAATTCCTCTCCCTCTCTCTCTCTCTCTTTGTCTCCCCTCTCTCTCTCTTTGAAAATAATAATAAACAAAGAATAAAAATTGATTATTTATATAAAATAGAATGTAGATAGTAGATAATTTGATGTGAGTGTTTTTAAAAAGCAGTTGTGTAAAATAGAAAAAATAGGTTGTTATGCTAAAATAAACAAGAATTTTTGCACAAACTAATGCGAATTCTTAGGAGGCCCAAATATTAGTTTTTTTAATCCTAAATTTACTTAAGGTTTTCACAAAATACTTGGCTAGCCCCCAAACTTCCTAAATATTATAATTTCCCCCTAAATTTACTTTAAGTTTTCAAAAGATATGAAGTTGGTCCCCCTAAACTCTTCATATTTGTTGTATGATACTTCTAAATTAGTTTAATTTTTTATAGTTACTATTATTTTTGCCCCTCCCCATTCTCAAAATTCTAGTTTCATCCCTACTTACAATACATTTTACATCTCATTCTTTATTTTGCATTCCCAACTTATTAAAATAATATCAGCCATTAATAAAACTAGAGAAAGAGAGAGTAATAAAAAATCGAATTTTAATGTTTGTGTGGGGGTAAAAGCCCAAATGCGTATGTTGGGCCTTGGGCCCCATTTAAAGATATAAGTATTTCCGAGGAGGGGAAAAGGATTGGGAGAGGCCCCAGAATGGAGAATCAAGTAAGGAAAGGATGATGGAGTATAGTCCGAGGAGTATATCCTCCTCGGACTTGAAGAATACTGGTCAAGTAAATACTTGGGCAACTTAGGTGAACTTCCAGGAAGTTCCAGTGATAAGGATGAGCTTCTTGCACGTATCAAGATGATAGAAATAGAAAAATATCTAGAGAAAAAACTGTTACCACCGCGTTTATTGCACTGCGGCAACTTTTCTGGCCGCATTTATGTGGAGAAGACCCCTGAATAGTGCAATCTCAACTGCCACCACTCAAGGAGAACTAAAGAAGATACCTGATGTGACATGTACTCAAATGAATGCTTAGATGAAGAACAAGTGTACGATGAAGATGGTTTAAAAGAGAACTATATAAACAGAAGAGACCTTTCATGAAGTGGGGGCAGAAAAAAGAAGGAAGAGAAGAAGAGGAAAAATTTACCGTAGCTCCAAGAGTGATCTTAGCCATTCAATCTATAATTTGTCTCTTCGGACCTAAGTTTATTCAAGTTCTCAGTGTTTTTGTACTTGTTCTTTTAATAAAACCTTGATTAATTGTTGTTGAATTCACAAACAGCCTATTTCTTTTACCCACTCTCTACAAATTTATTGTATTGGGCTTATTGGGCTCACATCCCATCTCTTTTGAGCCTGGGCTACAAATCTTGACCCTACAACTGGCGCCGTCTGTAGGGAGAGCTTGACCCGAAGTGAAATCACCAGTTAACGATGGCTGAACCAGGCCAACAACCAGCAGAGTCCAGAGCATCCCAGCACGGCGATCCTTTCTTTAACCTCGAACGAAGAGGTGATCGTGAAGGAAGTGTACATACAATACATGATGAGAGGAGCCAGTCCCGAGGTGATGGTCGTGTCTTCCATGTAGATGGCAACAGGGCCATGCAGCTGGAGATTGACCAGTTAAAAAGGGAGCTACGCCATGCAAAAAGGAAGGGAGCTATGCCATGCAAAAAGGAAGAGAGCTTCCTCGGACAGCGACGTTTCTTCTGGGGGTGAGAGAGACATCAGTTACAAACGGAAGTCTCGAACTCCGCCTAGTGAATCTTTCACTTATGAAGAAGAGTTCCACGACAAGCGACAGTTTAAGAGCCCTCCACTTAGGGGTGTAGGAAACGATGTTATGAGTAAAGCCCTGGACCAAATATCTAAGTCACCTTTCACACATAGAATTGAAGGGGCGAGACTTCCCCGGCGTTTTCATCAGCCAACATTCACCATTTACAATGGGCGAACGGATCCTGTTGAGCATGTGAGCCATTTTAACCAAATAATGGCGGTTTGTTCCAAAAACGAGGCCTTGATGTGTAAATTCTTCCCATCCAGCCTTGGACCCATTGCGATGAGATGGTTTGATGGCCTGAGGGTGGAATCCATAAATTCCTTTCATGAGCTCACCCAAGCATTTGGTTCCCGGTTTGTGACATGCAGAAGAGTTCCTAAGTCAGTAGCTTCCCTTTTATCCTTGAGCATGCAAGAAGGGGAGAATCTTAAAACATACTCGGACAGATACTGGGAAATGTTTAACGAAATTGAAGGTGATTTCGATGAGGTGGCTATCAACACCTTTAAGCTTGGCCTTCCGTCCGAACATGGTTTAAGAAAATCCTTGACTAGCAAACCCATTACCGACATGCGTCAACTCATGGACCGTATTGACAAGTATAAAAGAGTTGAGGAGGATCAACAACAAGGGAAGGGAAAGGATAAGGTTATCCCCCAAGAGAGGAGGGATTTTAGGATGGACAGATACAACAACAGCAAGCCGCGTGGGGATTTCGCTGGGCAGTCAGGATCAACAAATCCTCAAGCAGTCAATGCTGTATTTAAAGAGCCGATACATCAGGTTCTGGAAAAGATCAAGAATGAACTGTACTTCAAGTGCCCGAAAGGCATAATCATAACCTTTATTGTCAGTATCATCAAGACCATGGACATACTACACAGGATCGCAGGAGTCTCTGGGATCATTTGGACCAACTTGTCTGTGAGGGCAAATTAAAACAACTCTTGCACCACTCCAGTGGCCGAGGAAGTCAGGCAAGCTCGGAGCCCCGAAGAGATAACTCTTCAAGACCCCCATTGGGAACTATCAATGTCATCCTCGCTGCACCTGGGAGAACAGGATCCTGGCCATCTCGGATAATGTCCGTTGCTCATTAACCCATAGGAGACAGTAATCAGGATTCGAAGAGGGCTAAAAGGGAAAGCCTGCTGGTACTGGGCTTCTCGGATGAGGATAAAATCGGAACCATCCAACCACATGATGATGCCTTAGTAATCACCCTTAGAATTGGGGGGTATGATGTGAAAAGGGTGATGGTGGATCAAGGCAGTGGGGCTGAGGTAATGTATCCTGACCTCTACAAGGGGCTGAACTTAAAATCTGAGGACTTAACTCCTTATAGTTCTCCTTTGGTGGGCTTTGATGGGAAAGTAGTCATTCCGAGGGGCCAAATACGGCTACCTGTGCAAGCTGGTAGGGAGATAGTAGGGGTAGATTTTATTGTCGTGGACGCATATTCACCCTATACAGCGATCGTGGCCAGATCATGACTTCATGCACTATGGGTTGTCCCTTCTTCTCTGCACCAGAAGATTAAATACCCATCCGAAGGCAGGGTTCAGGAAATTTTGGGAGATCAGTAGGTGGCCAGAAGATGCCTAGTGGCGGCCATACAATATAAATCCAAACCTGAGTCCTCGGATCATCCAGGAGAAAAGTTATAGTAGTTAAAGCATCCAGTGGCGCTTACCGATAAAACAGCCGAGGAGGCCAAATGTGAAGATTTGATAAAAGTTACTATCGGGGACGACCTAGAGAAGTTTTTTCAAGTCGGTTCACAGTTGCCACCTCAAGAAAAGACAGAATTAGTAGAATTTCTTAGAGGGAACATAGATGTATTTGCCTGGAATGCTTATGAAGCCCTAGGGGTGGATCCAGAGTTTATCTGTCACCATCTCAACGTCAACCCCCTGGTCATCCCTAAGAAACAACTTCCTCGGCGCCCGTCTAAGGAGCATACTGAGGCAGTCCAAGAGAAAGTGGCGAAGCTTAAGCAGGCTGGAGCTATTAAGGAAGTATTTTATCCTGAATGGCTAGCTAATACCGTAATGGTGAAGAAGAAGAATGGGAAGTGGAGAGTGTGTGGGGATTTCACAGACCTCAATAAGGCGTGTCCGAAAGACCCATTTTCCATGCCTAAAATTGATCAGCTAGTGGATGCAATGGTAGGACATCCTCGAATGAGTTTCTTAGATGCCTTTCAGGGCTATCATCAAATACCCCTAGCCCTGGATGATCAAGAAAAGACTGCTTTTGTTACCCCTATTGGGAACTACCACTACAAAGTGATGTCATTTGACTTGAAGAACGCAGGATCTACATACCAAAGAATGATGATGAGGATGTTTGAGCCGCAGGTGGGAAAGAATATCGAAATTTACATAGATGACATGGTGGTGAAAAGCAAACCTGTTTCAGGGTATGTAAAGGACCTTGAAAATATTTTTGAAGTTCTTAGAAAGTATAAATTGCGTCTAAACGCGTCCAAGTGCTCATTTGGTGTGGGATCAGGCAAATTCTTGGGCTATATGGTAACTCACAAGGGAATTGAGATAAACCTGACCAGATAACGGCCATTAGCAATTTGCAACCACCTCAGAATCCTAAAGAAGTCCAGAAGTTGACTGGCATGGCCGCTGCTTTGAACCGTTTTATCTCTCGGTCAGCAGAAAGATGCAGACCTGTCTTCTTGTTGATCAACAAGTGGAAGGGGTTTGAGTGGACTGAAGAATGTGCCATAGCTTTTCAGCAACTTAAGGAATATCTAGCTCGACCCCCTATCATGTCTAGCCCTGAAATAGACGAAGTCCTATATGCTTATATTGCTGTGGCCCCCTATGCAGTTAGTTTGGTATTGATAAGAGTTGATGGCGGTATACAAAGGCTCGTTTATTACGTGAGTAAGTCATTGCATGAAGCTGAAGTTCGTTATTTGCCATTAGAAAAAGCCATCCTGGTAGTTGTGCTCAGTACACGGAAGCTGCCTCATTATTTCCAAGCACATACAGTCGTCATCCTCACCCAGCTTCCACTTAAATCCATACTCCGAAGTGCTGACTACATGGGAAGGATTTTTAAATAGGGGACAATCCTAGGGGCTTTTGACATCAAATACATGCCTCGCACTTCAGTTAAGGGCCAGGTTCTTGTAGATCTGGTGGCCGAGTTCACTGAGCCTCATTTAGAAGAAGTAACACCACCACAGGACATGGATGAAAAATCGGTTGGCATGATTTCTCAACAGGGTCCTTTATCTTGGGAAGTATACGTGGATGGCGCAGCGAATCAAAAAGGTTTCGGAGTGGGATTAGTGATAATATCCCCTGAAAAAATCACCATTGAAAAATTATTGAGATTGGACTTCTCGGCTACCAACAACGAGGCCGAATATGAAACTCTATTAATGGGTTCAAAAGATGGGCGGAAGGATAGTGGAGATGTTTTCAGACTCAAGGTTAATCGTTGGCCAAGTGAAAGGAGAGTTCGAAGCTAAGGATGAAAGAATGCAGGAGTACTTAAGCCAAGTCAGACACCTTTAATCAAAGCTTGAATCTTTCATTTTGCTGCATATTCCCAGAAGTGGAAACACACATGCGGATTCCCTGGCCACTCTCGCAACCTCCTCGGCGCAAGATTTGCCTTGGGTTATCCTTGTGAAAGACTTGCATAAGCCCACTGAGATGAGAGGAGAGGTAGTCCGGATACATCAAATCAAAGTTGAACCCAGCTAGATGGACCCTATAATCAAATTCTTGAGGGAAGATGTTTTACCTGAAGAGAAGTTAGAAGCTGAAAAAGTGCGGAGGAAAGCCACTAGGTTCTGGCTGTCCGAAAACCATAAGTTGTATAAACGTTCATTTTTGGGGCCATATTTGCTGTGTATACACCCTGAGGAGACTGAATCAATCATTGAGGAATTACACGAAGGAATTTGTAGAAGCCACACGGGTGGTAGGTCCTTGGCACATAGAGCTATTACCTAGGGCTATTGGTGACCAAACATGCAAAGAGAAGCTTAGGAATATGTGAAAAAATGCAATCAATGCCAACGATTTGCACCAAACATACACCAGCCTGGGGGAGTCCTTAATCCATTATCCAGCCTATGGCCATTTGCTTAGTGGGGCCTAGACATTGTGGGTCCATTCCCTAAGGCGATAGGAAACAAGAGGTATCTGCTAGTCGGCACAGCTTATTTCACCAAATGGGTTGAAGCCGAACCTCTTGCTAACATCAGAGATGTGGACGCAAAGAAGTTTGTTTGGAAAAACATTGTCACACAGTTCGGAATTCCTCATACACTTATCTCAGATAATGGCCTCTAGTTTGACAGCAAAGCATTCAGAAGTTATTGTTGCGAATTGGGGATCACGAACAGGTATTCTACCCCTGCTTACCCCCAGGGAAATGGGTAGGCAGAAACTGTGAACAAAGTCATAGTAAACGGACTAAAGAAAAGGCTGGATGATGCAAAAGGAAAATGGGTGGAAGAACTACCACATGTTCTCTGGACATACAGGACTACGCCTCGCAGATCTACCGGGGAGACCCCCTTCTTAATGACTTATGGAGCTGAGGCTGTCATCCCTCTGGAGGTTGGTTTCCCAACGCTAAGAACTAATTCATACAGCCCGGGCAGCAATGACGAGTAGCTAGAGAAAAATTTGGACTTGATTAAAGAAAGGCGGGAGAATGCAATGGTCCAATTGGCATACTACCAACAAAAACTCAGACAGGGTTATGACGCCAACATAAAAGTAAGGCCTTTGTCACCTGGTGATCTAGTGTTAAGGAAGGTTGTAGGCACTGCAAAGAACCCATCTTGGGGGAAGTTAGGACTTAATTGGGAAGGGCCATATCGTATTACTTCAGGGGCTGGCATCAGAGCATATTTTTTGGAAGATTTAGATGGTCGTGTAGTACCACGACCATGGAATGTAAACAACCTAAAAATGTATTATTATTAAAGGAGAACTTTCCCTGAACAATTTGTCTGTTTATTACATAAGAGTCTTGACTGTCTTGCCATTAAAATTCTTATAAGTGTTTAAACTTAAATCCAATCATGCCTGAAGTCCTCGGACCAAATGATATGCGTTAGTTAACACTCCCTTACAATTCTCATAAGTGTTTAAACTTAAATCCAATCATGCCTGAAGTCCTCGGACCAGATGATATGGGTTAGTTAAGACTCCCTTACAATTCTTATAAGTGTTTAAACTTAAATCCAATCATGCCTGAAGTCCTCGGACCAGATGATATGGGTTAGTTAAGACTCCCTTACAATTTTTATAAGTGTTTAAACTTAAATCCAATTATACCTGAAGTCCTCAAACTAGATGATATGAGTTAGTTAACACTCCCTTACAGGTCTTATTAATGTTTAAACTTAAATGCAATTACACCTGAAGCCTTCGAAGATATTTAAATAGACTCTAACTTATGATAAGCCTCTTCGGTTATGTATTTGGTTCAGAAACAGTGCTCAGTAGTACTCTTTGTACGTGTTGTACCAGAAAATATGTAAAACCTTCATACCAATCATTGTTTCTTACATTCATTAACAATTCTTATACGATCTATTTCTTCCCAGTATTTGTATAAGTTATTTGCATAACTGGCAGGATATCGTTGTTAGGTCTATTCAGATTACAGTAGCTATCAGCTAGTATCATTTGCAATAACCACGAATATTCTAATATGTGCAGCGAAGATATAGAAAATAAAAGAAGAACAATTTCATTGATCAGAAAAGAAAGTACTTTTCAATACCTTACAATGTAAAAAAAAAAAAAAAAAAAAACTAAACTAACTAATAATAATAATAACAATAAGAGACTAGTACAGATGAAATAAAAATCCTAAGTATCTAAGCCTTGTCGGACTGGGTGGCAGTAGCATCTTGGGTTTGATCCTTGGGTTTAGGAGTTGCCTTCTTACCCAAGTCTTTACTCTTGCCTTGAGGATCCTCAGCCTGCTTGCCTTGACCACTAGTTTGCTTAGACTCTATGGGAGCTACAAGAGGGGCAAGAGGAGTGTGGCTTACCAAAAGCCGTTCTGAGGCCTCCAGGAGCTGTTTGGGTGGAGAAGAGTCAGGACCTGGGAGTTGGCGAATTTCAGGATTGTAGTAGATGCTCCCAGGTCGCCTTAGGTCAGATTCTGCAGGGACCCCAGCAGCGTCAAGGGCTTTACCCCAGGATATATCACAATAATCTCTGCTAAGTGCAGAGAACTCCTCTGTGAGTCTGACTTGGATCTCCTCCACCCCTAGCTTGTATGCCGCCTGCTTTTCAGCGTCAATTGCCTCCTTAGCCAATTGGACAGTTTCCCTAGCTTTTTGAAGTTCAACTCGAAGACCTTTCACCAGCTCTTTCTCTATTGCCAAATTGATCTCTGTCATATGCAATTGCTTGCGTTGGTCTTCGGCCTGCTTCTCAGTAGTTTTAAGGCCGGCATTAAGGCTATTCCTCTGATTGGTCATTTCTTTTAGCTGCTTGAACAGCTTATCGTAGTCCTCCTTGAGACTACCCATCTTCCTCTCCACCTCGGACAGGGAATAGGCCTCTGCTTGGGCTTCATTGCGAGCATTTTTATTCCACTCCTCGGCCACATAGATTTGTTGGGTAATCTACAATACAAAATGGAGAATTATAGTATAAAGCAAAGAAAATGAATGAATAAATATGATCAGAATCTTAATTAAAAAAGTGGATTAATTCACTTACCATGGCTAAATCCCTCTTAAGGGATAGGAATAGTTCATGTTGGCTGAAGTGCCTGTAAGCCTCCATGTCCTTTGGTAGGAGAAGTGGCTGCTCTAGGGCTTCAGCAATGAGGCCTGCCTTTCCCCCTTGATAATTTATGACAGAGGTTTCCCAAGGGAAAGGAGCGCCATCCAATTCCAGCTTGGGGCACCAGGTGCGTTGTCCTTGTTGCACTTCAGCAACGAGAAGGTCTTCTCGACTCTCAGTAAATGAAGCTCTTCTGCTCCTGGAGTCCCTGACCACTTTCTGTTGCTTAGTTCCTTTTGGTGCACCAACTCCCCTTCTTCAGTATCTGTCACAGGCCTTTTCTTTTTCAGATCAGGGTTTGGCTTTAAGTAGAGGTCAGAAGGGACCTGAGGAGGTGGTGGAGGAAGGTTAATAACTGGCTGAGACAAGCAAGTCCCTTTGGCCTCAACTGTTGTTTTATCAGCCTTCATTAAGTCCCTTAGGCTTGCCATGTCTTCTTCTTCCGAGAAATCGTCTGGAAGGGCAGTTATGAGGATAGGAGCGTGGACGCTGGACTGTCTGTCAGTCTCCACCTCAGCGTCCGAAAATGGAATCACTCGAGCTTCTCTTGGTGCCTCTTCCTCAAATTAGAACCGATCAATCTGTTCCTTAAGTGAAGAGGTCGAGGAAGCAAATCTTTCTCTTTCTGCGGCTACTTCCAAAGGAACTTGTTGAGCTGGCTGAATGAGTTGCGGCACACCCTGTGGATTTGGATGTGGTACAAGGGCAAGATCAAAAGAAGCTAGAAAATTTGGCCGAGCAACGTCAATCCAGTTTATGCGATGGTCTCCTTGCCTTATCGCGTTGCCGACCGGTTGAAATGTGTCTGAAAGCGGCTTAAAATTAAGAATGAGGTGTGCGGCCCTAAGTTGCCCGTCTTCACTTGCAAAAATCTTCGACCTTAATAGGTAATTGAGCGCGGTGACGTTCGTCAAGCTGAGCCGAGGAGATACGTGCCTTTTATCTGTTAGCAAGACAAATATAATCAGAAACTAAAGGTGAAATACCAGTAAAAAAAAAAAAAAACACGCAACGCTAATAATGAAAATTCTAAATCTATTTCTAAGGAACCTAGGTCTGGGATATCCCACCTAGCTCTCCTGGTTGGGTTGGGCAATGAACATCGTCATGCCACGCTCCCGAGACGATCACATAATCGTCTTTCATCCCCTTGTTAGATTTGGGAAGACAGGAGATGAGCCTAACGATGTCGGATCGGGATTGAAGATAGTATCCCGCCCCCTTCTGTTTATGGCATTCGTACATCTGGACTACATCGAGCCAGGTGAGTCCCAGACCTAAATGTCGATTCAACGCATCAATTGATCCTAAGGTCCTAAAGACATTAGGCGCACATTGATCGGGACTAAGCCTATGATTACGAATGTAATCTCTGGTAATAGGACCCATAGGAATGGTCATTCCCCCTTCTATGAAGGCTATTACAGGGATTATGACTTCCCCCACCTCTCGGTCCATTAGTAGTCTTTCCGGGGGACAATACCGTAGGTTTACGTCCTGTGGTATTTGATACATCTCTTTAAATGTCTCTATCTGGGCGGGACTATCCACTAAATATCTAAATCTACCCATTTCGAATAAGCAGAAAGTAGGAAAACACTAAAAACGATAACTAGGAAATAAGAACTTGAAGGCCAAGGAGGTTGGCCGAAGAGAGAGTAAGGGTTTGAAGAAATTGAAACTTATGCGAACTGAGTTAGGGAGTGATCTTTAGATCCCTAAAAGGGTTCTTGTGGATTCGTAAGAAAGTACTACTGATGATTTGAAGAAAAACTTTGTAAGATTAAGTGATTGAGTTCGCTAGAGAATGAGAAATTTTGAAGTAAAGGAGAAACGATCTCCTTTGAGGCTTTATATAGTGGCCAGAAAATAGGTGGAAGTTATCCCGCCTAATCCTGAAGAAAAATTACATTCGTTGGATCAATTGGTCACCATTGGATGCCAAAAACATAACGCCACCTGGAACAATTAATAGCGCCTCATAAATATCGAAACGTCAGACGCAATGATGAAGCGCCTAAATCTATGCTCCCACAGGCATAAATTTAGGTACTTTTACGTCTTCAGCCTTTGTTTCTGTTTCAATTCAAAATCCTATTTTTTCTCCTCGGACGCGAGGGAAAAATTAAAATTTTGAGGGGCTATTGGGGGGGTAAAAGTCCAAATGCGTATGTTGGGCATTGGGCCCCATTTAAAGATATAAGTATTTCCGAGGAGGGGAAAAGGATTGGGAGAGGCCCCAGAATGGAGAATCAAGTAAGGAAAGGATAAGGGAGTATAGTCCGAGGAGTATATCCTCCTCGAACTTGAAGAATATTGGTCAAGTAAATACCTGGGCAGTTTAGGTGAACTTCCAGGAAGTTCCAGTGATATGGATGAGCTTCTTGCACGTATCAAGATGATAGAAATAGAAAAATATCTAGAGAAAAAGCTGCTACCACCACGTTTAATACACTGCAACAACTTTTTTAGTCGCATTTATGTGGAGAAGACTCCTGAACAGTGCAATCTCAGCTGCCACCACTCATGGAGAACTAAAGAAGATACCTGATGTAACATGTACTCAAGTGAATGCTTAGATGAAGAATAAATGTATGATGAAGATGGTTTAAAAGAGAACTATATAAACAGAAGAGACTTTTCATGAAGTGGGGGCAGAAAAAAGAAGGAAGAAAAGAAGAGGAAAAATTTACTGTAGCTCTAAGAGTGACCTTAGCCATTCAATCTATAATTTGTCTCTTCGGACCTAAGTTTATTCAAGTTCTTAGTGTTTTTGTATTTGTTCTTTTAATAAAACCTTGATTAACTGTTGTTGAATTCACAAACAACCTAGTTCTTTTATCCACTCTCTACAAATTTATTGTATTGGGCTTATTGGGCTCACATCTCATCTCTTTTGAGTCTGGGCTACAAATCTTGACCCTACAGTTTGCATGCAGTGGCGGCTCTAGAAAGTTTTTTCAGGGTGGTCATTAAAAACACTTAACTTTAAAAAATTTATAAATAATAAGACTTGAATATATTAACATCACATAATAAAAACATATTTAAATACATAAAGTTTTAAAATTTTCTTTTGCAAGTTTTCATATTTTAAAATTGCCGTGTAATATGATAGTTTCACTATTAATATTAGCATCTACATCTTTTTTAATATATACAACCAAACAATTATTAAGCTACTGATCTCCTAGTTCAATTACTAACATATTGCATAAATAAGTACTAATATAAACAAAATACATTATCTTTTTGAAAAAATATATCACATAAACCCAACAAATTAGACTAAAGACTAAAGCAAATACTAACAGACTAGTTATTTGAAAAGTACGCATTTTTTTATATAATAAAATAACAATTTTAAAATATATCAGTTGAAACACAATTTAAAAAATCACAATTAAACGTTTGATTTGAGATTTTAAGCTAATATGTTTGTTTGAGCAATTTTTGAGAAGTATTATGTTCACAACATTTTTGCAACACTTAAGAAGGAAGAATCTAAAAAATAACACTTAAGGTATTATATTTAAGTTTTGTCCAACAAATTACATCCTAGCGTTTAAAAAGGGAACGTATTAAACTCTTAACCCATACTAAACCCCCAAAGCAACGTCATTTCTTTTTAATGGGCTAAATTTGTGTTACTTAAGGTGCTCGTTGATCAAAGTTTGGTGTCAACCTATGACTCGAACTAACCATAGGAGTCTCACTCATTAATTGAAGAGGTTGAGTGGATTTTGATTATAAGCCTTTACTATGACTTTTGCGAGTCTCTTAATTATTCATCGTCAACATTGTCATTATCATAGATTGGCATAATTGACCAGGTTGGCGTATTTGGCTACCTTGAAGTTTTTCACTAAATGTACTTAAAAATTTGACTCAAAATATCATAATTCAGAAATTGAAAAAATTATCGTGGGTCATGCTAACGAGTGCTCTAAGGGCACTCATTAATAATTCATTTTAAAAAAGTTTTGATACCACTTTTATGGGAAATAAAAAAAGCTGTCAAAATATTAATTACTTTTTTTTCATTTTCCATAAAAATTTTCTTTAAATGGATTATTAACCAGTGCCCTAAGGGCACTCGTTAGCATTTTCTAATTAAATATTTATCAAAATAACGTCCATAATTGCATAATACTCCCTCCGTCTCATTTTTTTTGTCCTCTATTCCATTTTGAGATGTCCCAAAATATTGTCCTGTTTCTAAAAATAAAAGTCATTAATTTACTAATATTCTTATTATACCCCTATTAATCTACTAATTCAATTTTTTAGTAAATTTTTTTAAGGGTATTTTTGGAAATTTATACATTTTTAAAAAATAGACAAGACAATAAATAATGTTTCTTTAAAAAGTTTGACTTTTCAAACAAGACAAAAATATTGAGGCGGAAGGAATAGTTATTAGGAAGTCTCCCTCATTAAATTCCCCACCCCCCGGCGGCGGCAAATAAAGTCCCATTCATTAATTGAAGAGACTGATTAGATTTTATTCGCAGGTCCCTCAACTCATCATCACTATTATCATTATCATAGGTCGGCACAATTGCCCAGATTTGGGTCTTGGCCACCTTAAAGCTTTTCACTAAATGTCCTTAAAAATCTAACTAGAAATAACATAATCTAGAAATTGAAAAAAAATTAAGATTTATTAAAATAAACTGTGTTTTTCCCAATTCTATAAACAAACAAACACATCTTTAAAGATTCATATAAGGTGACCACACCCCCACTCTCTATTTCAAACACCGAGTAAGATGTGTAAACTCGCTTCAAAATCATTAAATTTTACTAGATATTTTTTCGATAAATATTATTGATTAAAAAATTATTATATATTTATGTTATTATTTTTATAATATAAAATTATTGATTAATATATCTATAATATCAATGATTTGATCATTGGTTTTACCCTATAGTCGGACTAAAATTGGACTAGAGAATCGAAATCCATCCCTTTTTCAATTCTCGGTCCAATTTTTAAAGCCTTGATAGTGAGGAAGACAAAAGAATGAAAAACCTCACGTCACGAGGGAGATATAGAAAGAAAACAAGAGCATAGAGAGGAGATGGGATGGATGTGGGCCCCGTGAAAGAACATTGCTGCCAAGGCAGCCAGAGATTGGGCCAACGAATTGGGCATAACAAAAATCCCAGTTCATATCTATCTCATTGTTTGAGTTTATAATCATTCACTTTCATTTAATTTAAGTTTTTAAAAGTAATCCTCAGAACGAGACGCTGTTGAAACTAATTTTTAATTAGGTGTAATTATAAGTTGATACTTAAACCTAAGACTAGAGTCTTGTTGGCCTCGTGGTTGCCTCTAGGCTACTAATGTGTTGACACTTGGCACTTCTTTATTTTTGAAGGAGTACTAAAATTTAGTTAGGCATGAGAGATTTTGGTTTAAGAACCATGTCAAGTTGACGAAATTTGGGCCAGTCGCGATCTCAGTTCTGCCCTCTGCTATGAATACTGCCTTAGACTAGAGATGGTCTCAGCCCAAAGCTTGATGTATCCCTCTTTATTTATTTATTTTTTTTGGTGAATAAAATTTACTATTATCAAGTAAAAAAAAGTTAATGGGATTTATAGGATTCATTTTTTTAAACCGACCAGAAAAAGCAGGTTTAAAAGTACTTGCAAGTTGCAACATTAATTTATATATTTTGAAATTTGAATAACTCTTATATCTTTTTAACATAATATATTGTAATCATGATTTTATCTAACCATTTCAGCTAAGATTAAACTTTGTTTGAGTCAAGAATTATATGTGTGTATATATATATATATATATATCTTCATCTTTTGTTAACTCTAACATCATTATCTACATGCTTATCCTCTCTTCAAATTATTTCTTGCACTCGCACCACTCAGAGAGTCAGAGTGGATAAACTAATCTCTTAATTATAAGTATGAATCAACTTTTCACATAAACCTAACCAAATCCTATCATAACTATTAAACTAGAGATATAAAAAGGGTGACTGGAAATTTTTATTGGAAGAGGTTAGGACTAAGGAGTGCGACACCTTTGCGGTATACATATTAAAAAACTAGATTCAATGGAACCACGCAACTCATCAAAATGGATCCAAAATGGTAACTCAACTCCTAAAAAGAAGTGTGTGATAGCAACTCTTGTAAAATAAAAGGGTTTTAATAATCTAATGAAGAAACAAATATTTATGTTCCCATTTCCAAATAATCCTTACACCCTTTTTTTAAAATTATTATTAATACAACTAGGACTTCTATTCTAACTAAGAAAGCAATAATAAACAGATAAAGAAGTAGGAAAGAAAATATATAATGCACATGGTTGATCAGACCATAATTTATAATATTGTATTATTTGTATATAATTTTTTGGACTTCAAGAGGTTGTTATTTTCTAAATTTTAGGTATTTTTAATTCTTTTCTAGTTAAGTTAAGAGTCCACACCAAACATGTTAATCATCAGTTAGTTTAGTATCAGAGCAAGGCTATGTTTCCACCATGGTATAAAGAGAAGCATGTGGGGAAGACATGTTTCCATAGATGATTTGCATGAATACAATGAGGTTTGATGCAATGCACAACTAGAGGCGCTCATTTAGTGGATAAAGGAATAATTATATATGCTATGAAAGTAGCATACCACATCAGCCATTGTTAATCGGCCTCAAAATTTTCATCCAAAACCGCCTATATGGAGGAGGGAAATCGTTCGATGTTGATGAGGAGGATAAACACATTGAAAGAGTTTCATTTGTTGATTTGGATTTGCCACCGATCTGCGATGATTACTCCGAAAATTATGAATTTATGTTGAAGGTAAATTATTTGTGTAATCTAAGAACCATACAAGAGGGTTATGTAAACCAATTGTTTGATGAAAATCTTAAAGAGTGTTTTTATGGACATAAAAAATTAAACGCATTATATATAGCTTCAATAACACCATACGGAGTATTTTTTTTTTATGAAATTACAAAGAGATTAATTTTGGCGAAGTTGATAATAGTAAGTTGTTATCAATAAAAGTTATTACCAAGAGGTTTTCTTTATTCTTTTTGTTGGCTAAGCCTAGAGTTCTTGTAGAAGTTAGGTTTTGTGGAAGAGTTATAGTTCTTTGTGTTATGGATTCTGTTTGTACACGCTCAAACTGAATCTCTATGTCAATTAAGAACCCTAAGTTAAATTAGAAACTAACAATGAAACAAAAAATAAGAATAACATAAACTAAGACTTAATCTTAATATAGGTTGGCATATTAATTTTTCTCTATGATATTTTCTACCATTAATTGCTATTGTCTTCTAAACATTGCTTAACCCAAAATATCGTTACCATTGAATTTGCAAAATTGGAACATCAAAGACAAAATTAATAGCACTATTGTTTAACATCTACTTGGTTAACACCCCAACTTCTAAGTCAGTCTCTACCAAATATCAGTTACTATATTAGTCAAAATGTACTTATCTAGTGCATGAAAAATTATTAGGTATTTTTGGAGTATAGCAACGTTATATTGTCCCCACTTTCATGAATTATACCACAAGTTTAATTAGTGAAATTTATTGTTAGGTAAGAAAATAGACTATTGCATATTGAATAATTACATGGATTTTACATTTTTCTTCTTTGGTTTAAAAGAAAATGATTATGTCAATTGTCAAAGAACAATGAATTATACAATAGAATAGAAGTAACTTATTGAGAAAATGTTCTCGACGAGCGACACCAAACCATGCAGTCATTCTCACTGCTTATGAGTTGCACCTAAAACAAATGAAGTTTAAAAGGCTGTACTTAAAATAGTGCAATTTCAAACAGTTGTAACAAGCAAACCAACTTATTAATTCTAATGGTCATCATTGACGTGAATACGTTGAAACGTACTTGTTAATCAACACCACAATGGCAATTAAACGTGAAACAGAAGTGTAATTAATTGAACTTAATTTTTAAAAGAAGTTATGGATAATTAAGAAAGTGGGATTCAATTAACTCAAATAGTAAAGTCTCTTGTTGTCGAATAAAAATTCTTAGATTCAAACTCCATCTGCATGCACCAAAAATCAATTAGTGTTTTAGTCTATTTATAAGAATAATTGTTAAGTTTTGACACCTGAAACACAGTTTGTTTAACCTAATATATTAGCCAAATTATTACTTAGGTTAATTATTCAAATTTAGATTAAACATTCATCACATGAAATAAACACAGTAGAAAAGTAAATAATACAAGATGTAATAACCTAGGAAAACCAATGAAATAACTCGTTTCAAGGTAAAAACTTGGTGGGGGGGGGAACTATCCCAAGAAAACAATCCACTGTATGAAGTTGAGATTTATAGTCAAGAATACCAATTTGTAGTAAATCTAACACAATTATGGGCGCAAGCGCCCGCGACTGGTTTTAGGCTTCCCTAAATTCGTGGAAAGCACGCTTTGGCCTAGGGTGGACCATGGCGGAGGGTGTAAATGGAATCGCCACCTAGATTAGGTTTATAAACCATAAATATTGTGCATTTGTGAAGTATTGATCTTTACCAAAGCATATGTCTAGAGTTTAGGTATGGGGATGAGAAGGTGTTAGGCACCCAACCTCACCTGATCCATAGGTCGACCTCCACTCATTATGTTCCAAATCCTGATCCCATCAAAATGTCTTCCAATATGTTATTCTAAACTCGCATACACTAACATGCATCTAACATCCAAACATGGCAAATGTCCCACACTTATCCACAGCATAAAAACCCTACCATTCATGTAACACATATATATCCAAGGACAGCAAGTATATCATAAGGCAAAAATATCAACAAGACATTAATCATTAACCATATTCATCATGTTCATCAATCAAGCATATCATGCTCATCATCCAAACCGAAATGCATGTTCATGTAATTATGCATGACTTACCTCACTTACCTTGCTGTACCACAGCACCTATGCATCAATGCATGTTCAAGTTCTTATGAATGTTCATGTGGTTCATCAGAGCATAAGCCCTAATTATCAATCTATCAATCCAAGCAAGTGAAATAAATTATTCTACTAACCCTAATGCTAAACATGTGAAAACTAGACTCAACACGACCTAAACATGTGATTAAAACTAATCAAAACAAACAAAATAGTAAGAACCATAAATATGAGTTTCTGGGCACGAGTATGCATGTGCATACACAAAGTATGCGTATACATGCCTTGAGTAGGCACATTCATTCATGCCCAGAAAACAAAATTTTAAAGCACAACCAAACAACAATAAAACATAACCTAGCATGCTTCTAATATTTAATTCAACCCTTCATTCAAAACATGGTGAGACACAACAAAACATAATCAAACAAAGTAAAACATATTTCTAAGCATGTATAACAAAAAAATCAAATTAAGAACAACAAAAACACAAGTTATGAAAACCCAAATTAAGGAAAAGCCATGAAGACAGACACACCTTGCTTATGAAACACAACTTGGTTAATATTTAACCGGCCCTTTAGTGCCTACAAAACAAGATCGAATAATAATCAAAGGAATCAAAGTATTCAATAGTTTATAGGTAATCACAACTCAAAAATAAAAAGATGTTCTTGAAAAGCTTTTGAAAGAATCTTTGAAAAACATTTCTTAGAATGAGATAGATAATTTCTCCCTTAATGGGTAATAGAGAGAGGCTTTGAAGAACCAAAAAACATGCATAATCTGTGAGTGCAGAAGATTCAAGGTTAGAAAAGAGTTTTGGAAGAATTTAGGTAAAAAATCAACTCTCTCTAACTAGGGTTTGATTTTGGAGGCATAAGATTATATTTATATGTTTAAATTAGAGTTTTCAGACTCATTTAGAGGGTTTTGGACGTTCCAAAAGTTCTAGGGGTCGGGGTCCATCAAAGAGGGAGGCTTTGGGCCCTAAAAAATGAAGTTCTGGGCTTCTAAAAATGGCCCTGCATACACATGCACCCTAAAAAACCCTAATTTTGACTGCTCAGATGGCCTGACTTCAAACGGCCATAACTCACTCCATATAAATTCAAATTAGGAAAATTTTATATTCAAATTAAAGTACAGGATGTCTACTTTCTAATAAAATAAATCTCATTTAAAAATTCATTGTGAATAAAAGTTATGATCAAAACAGTGAGTAAAAGTCATTTTTCAGCATACTTTTCAAAGCGATTTGAGCACTTCGGAGTTGTGATTACTTCCAAACTATCAAAATAACTTCAATTACCTTTTGTAGACATGTCAAGCTCATCATTGGGACCGGGGACTAAAGTTTTTAATTGAGTACAAAATAGGGTGTCTACAACAATTAACAAACTGGGCTCTGAACTCCACAGACTTCCTTGATCTGGATTTGTTCTCACATGTAGGGTGTCTAGTGACCCGGATCAATTGACCCGTCCGCCTAAACCTGCCCGAACCGAAGGTCCACGGGCGGCTTCAAATCCACTCTACAGTCGGTCATGGGTTGGCAAGTGAAAAACCCGAATAATTCGGTTTAGATTCGAGTGTCAAAATATTTCACCCGAAAAACCCCAACCGACCGAATAATTTATTAAAAAAAAATACTATATAGGATTTGACATCACATGCCAAGAACAGCCCACGCCTAGCAATGCCAGCCCGAGACTTAAAGCAACATTTTCTCACCCACCATCCCAACATGAATATTAGCCGTTCATCTCAAATTAAAATTTAAAATTAATGGTGTTGATGAGAGTAAAACTAAGCACGATATGACTGGTTACAGTGGCACAATAACCCATTCTAAATCAACGGTTATAATCCAAGATAAAAAGCCAATCTAACAGTAAGAATTAAATAGGAAAGATCTGATATCTCTCACTTCCTCTCACGAGTCTCTTCACTCTTCAGTTTTCACTTCAGAGACAGAGTTCAGGTCATGGACTCATGGCTTCCCATTCACGCCTCCTCCTCCTCTTTTCACTCTTCCTCACCTCTCCAGTCTTCACTTCTTCAGTCTCAAACTCTCAGTTCTTTACTTGGCTCTCTCAAACGCTCACAATCTCACACTCTATAAAGTCTAAACCGTTTCTCCAAAACCAAAGTACAAACCCTAGCCGCCTCCAATGCTGTTACCCACTCCCCTTTTCGCCTCCAATGCCTAGCGCCCACCGCCGCTGTCCACTCCTCTCTCCATAGCTACAGCCGGCGTTTAGTCCTCACCCGGCCATTGTGTACTCTTCACTAAGTCAGTAAGGTAATTTTTCTTTGTTTCTCATCTTTCCTTTTTGTTAGTCTCGTTGGTTTCATTTGTTATGAAAATCAAATGTTAAAATCAAATAAACCCAAAGATTCATACTATGAAACCCTAACTAAAAAAAACTTAGAAACCCTAACTATTTTACTTTTATTCTTTGTTCTTTTCTTTAATCAATTTTGATCTTGTTTTAATTTTATACTGGATTGAAAGCTGAATCCAAGTATCATTATCTGCCCTCAAGTTTGAAACCCATACACCCACGATTTTCTTTAAGGTATGGTTTTTGCTTTCCTTTGTGTTTGGTAAAAATAATAATAATATGTAGTGACTGTGGTGATTATTTGATGTTTCTTTTTACAAAAAAGGGCAAAGTAATTTAAATGATAAATAGAAAATTGTTGAAAGGGAAACTATTGAATGTAATTCATGAGAGTTGCATTAATGTGGCTTGCAGATACTTTTGATTTTGCTTTTCTATTAGTTTATAGCTTTGTATGTTCTCTATTGCCCAAATTAGACAAGGTTTATTTAACATTTTTGGTTATAGCATCTTATGGAAGTTTTAGTTTACCTTGCTTTGTTTTTAACACATTTAACACCTAGAAGTTGATTATATGAGAAGATTGATATGATGTGACTGTTCCTAATTTTCTTTCCAACACCTAGAAGTTGCTTTGTTTTTAACACATTTATATGAGAAGATTGTTATGATGTGATCAGTATAATCATGCAATTTGTCACTACTACTAAGAAGAGACCTGTGATCTTGCATGTCCCTAATTAATTTACTTCATTGAGTGATTTGTGATCTTGCTAAGAAGAGATCTGTGATCTGTGATCTTTCTTTCTAATAATCTCTTCTGATTATATTTATTAAAATGTGTGGTTCCAGGATACTGGTTTTCCTTTTTGGTCTGTGTGGTTACTATTTATTATTATTATTATTAAAGCTATGAATTATACTTGTTACTCTAGTTTGCTAATACGTATCTTTGTTTTTTTAGGTCATGGAAACCCCCACTAATGAACCCTCTGTCCAAACACCAGCTGCTACAGAAGATGATGGTGCTATTCCCACCCAAGTTGAAGATTTTGTTGCTACCCAAGCTAAAACAGTTGATGCTTCTGAGTTGCCCCCAGTTCCACCATGCCAAGTGAGTATGACAACCCCTGTTAGTGGTACTTGTAGTGGTAGGAAAAAGTCTGTTGTTTGGGGTCACTTTGGAAAAGTAAAGATAGGTGAGGGTGATACTTGTAAAACTAAGGCTATTTGTAATTATTGTCAAAAATCATATAATGTTGATAGTAAGAGTTCTGGTACTAGTAATTTATTAGCTCATGTGCCAATATGTCCCAAGAACCCTAATAGAGAAGATCTAGTTAAAGGGCAGAAAACATTAGCTTTTGAACCTAAAAAGGATGGAGAAGACGGATTCCACCTTGTGTCAACATCCTTTTCTGTTGAGGCTTCTAGAAAGGTATTGGCTGAAATGATTATAATTGATGAGTTGCCTTTTAGGTATGTCGAGGGGTATGGGTTTGAGAAATATGTAACTACCTTACAACCTAAGCTTCGATTAAAGGATATTCCATTTCGTCAAATTGTGGCTAGAGATGTGATTGGCATTTATAATAGTGAGAGAGAGAAGCTAAGGAAATCCTTGAAGGGTTGTAGGGTGAGTCTTACTACGGACACATGGACTTCTATTCAATATTTTAATTTTATGTTTCTCACATGTCACTTTATTGATGATGCTTGGAAATTGCATAAGAGAATTTTAAATTTTTGTTAAGTTGAAGACCACAAGGGGGAGACTTAGGGAGAAAGATTGAGATGTCATTGCGTGAGTGGAGTATTGATGGGATATTCACCTTGACAGTGGATAATACTAGCTCAAATTTAACAACAATTAAATTTTTGCAAAGGGTGACTAAAGATTGGAATGGGACAGTTTTAAGGAATGAGTGCATGCACATGAGGTGTTGTGCCCATATCCTAAATCTCATTGTGGGGGAGGGTTTGAAAGAGATAAATGCATCTGTTGCCAATGTGCGTGAAGCTGTGAGGTATGTGAAGTCCTCACCCAATAGAAGTCAAACTTTTAGGAGTTTTATGAAGAGGTTAGGTATGGAGGTCAAGAGTCTTCTTAGTCTAGATGTACCTACTAGGTGGAACTCAACCTATATCATGTTAGAAATTACAGAAAATTTTGAGAAAGTGTTCCTTCGAATGGATTTTGAAGATGATGGTTATTCGTCATACTTTAGGACCAAGGAAGATAGTGGTGGTTTGGGGTCTCTATGTATGATTGATTTCCAAAATTGTAGGGTATTTGTGACTTTCTTAAGGCTTTTTTACAATGCAACGAAGAAATTTTCCGGTTCTTTGTATGTTACTTCAAATGCCTTCTATGATGAAATCTTTGTTATTCAGGAGAGTATTTCCAATTTAGTTAAATCCCCAAACACTCTCTTGAAAAGCACAACCACAAACATGCAAACTAAATTTGAGAAGTATTGGGGGGAAGGGGAGAAAATTAGTCCTCTTTTGTATGTGACTGTGGTTCTTGATCCACGAAAAAAATTGAGATTTTTGAAGTTTTCTCTTTCTGAAATTTATGGGAATGCAGTTGCAGAAGTGATGGTTGATAATGTGAAAAATCTTTTGTATAAGTTTTATAATTTTTACACTTCTATTCATTCACCAAATGTGCAAGAACAAAGTGGGAGTGAGAGGACAGAATTGGAAAGTGATGCTAGTGATCCATATGTGATGGTTCACTCGCGATATGAACGTTTTTTGCAAGTTGAGCAATCTGTAGGTTGTAGTAATGAGCTTGAGAAGTATTTGGCTGAAAACTGTGATCGTAGAAAGGATGTGAATTTTGAGATATTGGAGTGGTGGAGGGACAATTGTAATAGGTACCAAGTGTTGTCTAAAGTTGCTAAGGATGTGCTGGCTGTACCAGTTTCCACTGTTGTATCTGAGTCAGCATTTAGCACTGGAAGTCGAATTATTTATCCATTTCAAGTTCACTATCTCCTCTCATGGTTCAAAACCTTGTATGTTCACAAAATTGGCTTCAAGCCATAGTTCCAATTTCTCATCACCAGTCAAGGGATGATGTAGAGGCATTGGAGGAGGAGTTACTTGACTTAGGTAATATGTTTAAATTCTGAAACTTAGTCTATTAATTTTATTGAATGTCTCATGTATTCAAGAAAAATTTAATCTATTGTGTTTATTTCCTATTAATTTCTAGTTTTAAATCAACAACCAACAGCAAGTGCAACAGCAAATACTAGCTCAAGCAAGGGTTCCACTTCAGGCAAACGACCCTTAATTAGCATTGATGATTAATCATTGACTTGATATGATTCTGCCTTTAGCCCCCTACTATTATAAACTTGGTTTCCTTACTAGTTGGTCTTGTATTTGGTACTAATGTATTGTTTGTTGAATATTTTTTTGTCTATTGTAAGAGGATGGTAATTTATTTTGTAAAGAAGGCAGCATTTTGGGAATAGTTTGGAAGCTTTTTTGGACATTTCGCTTTTTTAACTTGTAACAATACTCAAATGTCAATGCTTATAGAAAAGAAATCTTAGTTCATAGGTTTTCTTTTCTATTAGTTATAGACTTATAAACTATGGAGTAGTCATTCAATGCTTTGGAAAAGCTATTTTTTGGAAATACCTATCGTATTTGATTGTTGTAACTAATTATATTGCTTGGAACATTGTATAACTAGCAAGCTTTCTGCCTTATGGGTTACTGCCCAAAAATCTTGCAGTAACTGCCTCTATGTTACTAAGTATATATATCTATTAATTGGAATATTGCAGTATAGTATTATCTGTTGTGATTTATTTGTTGCTGAAAATATTATTTGTTATGGTTGGCAGGTTTTATAGGTGTTGAGCAACTTGCTGCCTAGGTGCTTATTGTGTTGTTTAACAGATTACATATTATTTGTTGTGTTTATTTTTTGTGGTTAATGTGGGAAAGATTATGTATTTGGATTGATAGGTGCTTCTTGTTTCAGATCACAGGTGATTAAAAAAAAAAAGGTTTTTTGGTGTGTTGTGTTGATCACAGGTGATAAAAAGAATAGGCCTTTTTTGGGCCTTTTTGATATGTCCTGATTGAAGGCCCAATAGGTCTAGTGTAGTTAAGCTTGAAGCCCTATTTTAAAATGAATTATGTAAAAAGAGGCCCAATTTGAAATATATAGGGAATTCAAAAAATCTGAAATCAATGGGATTTAGCAAACTGCAAAACCGTGTAATTTGGGCTAAAAAGGCCCAAAAAAAAAAATGAAATTACTATAATTTTGACTATGGCAAAAAGTCTGGCCTAATCTGAGGCCCAGGCCCATCAAACCGATGACTCCGACTGGGACAAGCGATTACTCGAAATGTCGGATCCGACCTGAATATTCGGTCGAGTACGGATTCGAAATTCAGTAACTCGATCCAACCCGGCCGAGTTCGGTTTGGGCCCAAAACCGACCCAACCCGACCCGTGGACAGCCCTACTCACATGAACCACCTATTCATGCGTTGATTTTCAATACGCTTGATGGCTGAAGGCTTGGCAGCAACTTTACTCCACCGGTACTAGTAATATGGATTTGATCTCCGGTAAATGCTTGTAGAGTTAGAAGGTACAGAACCTCATAGATCTCATAGGAGTACCTCTCAAGACTTGAAAAACATGTATTAGGATTTTCCTTCTATACCTAGCAATGTTGGACTCAAACCCTAAACGTTTCGCGGGTTGTTGGGCTTCAATTAAAATTCTACAGATCGCAGTTCGATCGATCAAACCTCTCTCTCAATCGGTCAAAGCTCTCTCTCGATCAGTTGAAGCTCTCACTTGATCGTCGAGCTTGATAGTTTTTCAATTCTTCTTTCTGCAGCTTGTATATTATTGAATCTTGACTTGTATTAACTTGAGCAATGTCTAAAACAATTCAAAGACCCTACGATCTAATCTTAGACAAAATTTTGTTCTTGGTTTGCTAATATACAACATATTTAGAATCTAAACATTTATGGCTAAATATTTAAAACCTAACAATAATTATCATAGAATGAAGACCATGTATTAAAAACTTAAAATTCTATAATATCTTTAAAAGAAATTATGGAGAAGCAAACTATAGGCATACACACATATCAATGGGTAGGAAATCATTTTGGAGGAAGAAATAATATTATGGGATCTGATGCAATAAAGGACGTCACGATTACGATGTGAACACCAACCTGGTTCATTGAAGCGTGTGAGAGTGGGGCACATATCACACTTGAGTGCAATCTACGAAGTGATCCAGAAAGAATGGGGTCCATAACCCACATGAGTCTCTGGCATGAGTTGCTCATGTTTTTTGCTAACTTTCCGGTTAGAAATGGCCAAGGAGCTAGCATGGATTGCTATAATCATGAGTGCTTGTATAGAAAGTTCCCCTTCAGAAAGAAATTATTATTGTAAGAAAAATTTTGAATATAAATTTTTACCTTACAAAAAAGCATAGGTACATTGTTTTATTCATGCAGCCTTTAGTGGATTAATGAGGCAGTATTCATATATACTTGCTTTCTCTTTGAAAATATCATGGATAGTAATGATAATAACAAGACACTCTTTCCCCGAATATCAAAGACCAGTCATAGCATGCTGATTGAGAATTTTTTTTTTATGAAATTTCAATTTAAATAAATTTATATATATATATATATATATATATATATGTATTTATTTATTTAAATCAATTACATGACTGAAGTGAACAGTACAAAAAATATGATTTCAACTTTTATCAAAGTTCAGAGACTTATAATTTCAAATATAAGAGAGAGTTTAGTTCAATTTTGACCCAAAGTTTAGGAAGTATTTATGTATATTTCTCTTTAACTAATTGCAGAAATTGAAAGGGTGGGTGGATGCATCCAGAAATGGAGTTAATAAACCCTATTCACTAGTGATGTTCAAACCAACTTAATTTAGAGGGCATAATAGATGCGTGCAGCTAATTCTTGGAATATAATAAACTTAAAACAGTTTTAGAGCACTAAAGAAATAAGGAGTTTGGGTTGCAATTCTTTCCTCAATTTATTTTCTTAATTATATTTTATTAACTTCACCATTGAAAATCCATTTATAATTCAAAAGAAGAAAATTAAACACCATGAGAGATTTCCGAAAAAGAAGCATATAGATTTTGTGAGTTACAAACAAGCACCACCAACTTTGTGAGAGAAATTAAGTATTTAGCACTATTGTTAAGGCTGTGTATAAATGTTTAGAATTTATTTTGACAATATATATTACTAAAAAGGACAAAATTTAACTATAGGATTAGTTGTATATTTCACTTTAAATAATTGTAGCCTTAGGCTACGACTAATTTTGTAGTTAAATTTTGTTAGAATAAAATTAATTATGTTAAATGAAATTGTGCTTAGTTTAAAGAAGTGTATACCTTTTTTTTTAACATTAAATCTTTTTTTTATTAGAATGACTATAATAAATAAATAAAAACTAATTTTTTTTTTAAATAAACTGCAAATTTTAAATCACAGGCCTTTTCTATTTTTCTTCGTTCTTTCTTTCCCTAACAATCCTCCCCCATCCTTTCTTTTGATAAATACATGCCTAATCAATACATCTTAACTTCGGTTCTTTTTTGAAGTTGATTCTCCACAAGAACATATCCTCAGTAAATCAGGCATACATAATGAAAAGTTATTTTGAGTTAGTCGATATTGGAACATGCCATATTGAGTATAAAGAACATGCAATTCAGCGGTTAGATTTTCAAAATATGTAGTAATATTTATTTTATTGAGTAAGGTTGTAACCTTAGGCTACAACCTTACTCAATATCTTTTTATTGAAGGTGAATTTTGACAAATCTACCATTGGATAATATCTTCTTTTTATATTCTTCGTGCTTATAAAATTTCTAGAAAATTAAATATCAATATTTATGTCATCAATAAATTGTTTAAATTGCAAGATTTTGTACTTTAAAATTATGCATAAAATATAAGTTTATAGATCTTATAGTAAATAATATTCGATTAACACAAAATTTGACATATATATTAAGAGTATAAAGAACATGCAATTTAGCGATTAGATTTTCAAAATATGTAGTAATATTTATTTTATTGAGTAAGGTTGTAGCCTAAGGCTACAATTAATTTTGTAGCTAAACTTTGTCATATTCCAAATAAATAGTATCAAGTCATGGTTCAATAGGATAAATGGGACAATGAAAAAACTATATATGTTTGGCTCCTATGTGAGCTTAATACTTAAAAAAAAAAAAAAAAAATTAATTGCATATTTGATGTAAGTCAATAGACTGAAGTAATTCACATGTTAGTTGCTAATTATATTACGAATAATAATATACATCCAGCAAATGAATCAAACTCAAACCCAAACCAAGTTTAAATAAACTGAGTTTAAGTTCGGCTATTAATCAAAAAGAGTTTAAATATAATAATATATTTTTGAAATAAGCTTTTATATTAAAAAAAAAAATTATACAGACTTGATATTAAATTGTGTAAGTTTGTAATTAATGTTCAAATTTTCTCAAAAAAAAAAGTTCCAAATTATTATTAATTATAATGTATTAGTAATGTAAATAGTCAACGTTGTAATACAAATTATATTTTTTTTTAACAATATAAATTCAACAAATTGAATTTTTAAAAATTTATAAATGAAAATAATTATATCAAATTAACTCGAATAATATAATTTCTTTTATAATTTAATTATAAATTATTAGCATAGATTTTTGATAGTTAAAAATTTACAAGAAAAAAATATTAATCAATTAACTCTTCTTCAACAAGCTCAAACTTATTAGACATGACAATTATCTAAATTTAAACATGAAATCTATTTTGTTGATGAGTTCAAGTTGAACTCATGGTTCAAAATAAAATTAAATGAATTTTTAATTTTTAATTTTTAATTCTTGGTTTGGATCGTTTACAGTTTTACATGTTATCAACCAAGTGATTGAGTGGCAAAGTCGCTACATTAACTAATTTGAGCTTTTGGGTTAAGCGTATTCAAAAATATTATTTCAAGTTTTCAATAAGAAAATGCATGTTTGCTCAAATGAAATATATGGTACTACAAATGACAGGAAAAATTAAGGGGGAGAAAAATGAAATCCACATAGGCACTTCCCAACTAAAAAGCAAAGTTCCCAAAATGTTATATCAAGTTTTGGTTTATAAAAACTTCTAATTCTGTACTCAGATGAATTCGCTGGTACTATAATTAATGACAGAATATTGATAAGAAAAATAAAAAATAAGTGAAAAGAACAAAGGCACTTCACAAGCTGAAAGCATAGTTCCTATCAATATTATACTAGTGTAGTGGGACTGTGGGAGCTCTAAGATCGCATCATTGAAATAAGTACAATCTAATAAAAAAAAGAAAAAGGAATTGTATGCTGATGGAAGCTTAAAAAAATTCATACCGTTTATTTTGCTTTCAAATACTATTACTATACTATATAAGCATCCTTAGTTTTAGAATAATACTTGAATAATGCATGCTAAGTTCAATTATTTTTTTATCAACTTAAGTATTTGGGACAAGTGGGTTTAGACTTCTTTATCCAAAGACATAAATTTAATTGGTGAGAGAAAGGGAGAGAGAAAGAGAGAGAGAGACTATAATAAATAATTTTTTTGTTCATCATTCAATGATTATAATTTTGTTGGCACACTAGCTCACAAAATAATGATTACTTCTTATAGACTAGCTAGAGTGGGAAAAAAAAACTTTATTTTAATTCTTTTCCTTATCAATAGTTGTGGAATTAAATTAATTTTTTTCCTGTGCTATTTATCCACAAAACTCAGCAAAATTATTCCAGCAAAGGATGAGTTATGAAAGAAAGAAAAAAGAAGAAGAAATTGAAAGAAAGAATCTAATTAGCCAAAAGAGAGAGAGAGAGAGAGAGAGAGATACAAGCTTTGTGTCATATATATGGCCCATTCTTCCTACAATATTCTAATTGAGAACTTCCCATTCATGAAGCCTTGTATCATATATAGCTCAAAGGAAAAATTAATAAGATACAAGCTTGATTATCTAAAATTAGATAGCACTGGAACAGTTAATACTTGGAATTGAGAATGCATAGCATCATGAGCAATCAGCCTTAGATTTCAGCAGATTGACTGCTTATGATGTTATTATCATTCCATGTAAACTCCAGCCAAATTAATTCTAGCTGCTTGTCAAAACCCGCTGCCGTAGGCCGGAGACCAAAAATCAGCTCCATTGTCATTTCCTACAAGCTGAGTGCAAGACACTGGAACCAAGCATAACCCTCTACTCTTTAAGTCCCTTGGCTTATCCTGTGTATCCTGATCATATCATCCAAAATAAGAATCTTGGAAACCCTGATACCTTCTATACAACCATCCAATTCTATTTTTCTAACATGTTTCATTTCAAAAAGTATTCTATTTTGCAAATAAAAAAAAGTTAAAGGATACAATTAACTAGATTATCTTTGTAACTATTGTATGTGAAACTTCTGTGGAACTAAGATGATGTATACTTTTTTGTATATTGTATAATACTTGCAATGATGGAGATGACAATAATGATTACTATGCTAAATAAATATTTAATAAGCAAGTAAGTCAATTGAAGGAGAAAAAACTAATTTCATGAACCAGCTTTTGTATATATAAAAGATAGAGTACCTGGTTAGGAGCTTCCTTTCTTTTTAGGCAGGCGTCGTTCAACAACTAGATGGGCAAAAAATGGGAAAAGTATTAGTATTTTCAATCTTTTTCAACTCTTTCATGATTCCAAAGTAATTAGGCAGTCACAAATTATACTTTTCTTTAACCTTTATTAATAAAAAAAGTTTTATAAAGCTGAGAACCTTGTTCTTTCAATGCTTTTCTATATATGAATATTTTAGTTTATAAGATGCTTTCCATTGCAAAGGCTCCTCTACTAATTGCCTTTAAGGAGGTGATGGATCCAATAAAGCATACCTGTCCGGGGTCTTCAGGAAATACACCATTTCTTTCTCCTTGAACCTAAAACAATTTCTTTCTAGTCAATTTTAAATTTTTATACCAATAAGTTTAGTAATACTATATTTGTTACAAATTTTTTCATAATTGCTAACATGTCTGATTGTAATTAGTGTATAATAAAAATAATTTCAATAGTGGACCCAAGTGTAAAAATAATGTTAAATCATCACAATATTCACAAGAAGCCGTATCAACAATTACAAAAAAATTGTTAAATATATTGTTATCCTAACATTACACAATTTATATAGAGAAATATGTAGACCCAACTTTTGTGCCATGGTTTTTACCACAACTTTGATAAAATCAACTTTGTATGGTGTAGAAAAATTAATGAATTCACGATTACAGTGATTGTTAATCACTTTAAATAAAGGGTCATATAACGGATGCCCTTAGAGCAATTGTTAATAAACTATAATAATAAAGTTTTGACACTACTTTATTGAGAAATATAAAAAATTGTCAACCAACATTTATTATTTTATTATTCTCCCAATAAAATATTTTTAAAAATAATTTCTAAATTAATCCCAAACATTTTCCTTAAATTAATTACGTAAAAAAATCTTACAAAAGTTGTGGCAGAAATTTTTTTATATACAGCACACATGCTGTAGAAACATGTGGCCTACTTTTTTTGAGAGAGAGAATTTTTGTTAGGCTTTGGGAAGTGGGAAATGGTATATATGGGTACTTACAGACTGCTGGCTCCTCATGTTTTTGGATGCATTACCAAAGTAAGGAGAGCTAAGGGCCTGCATTATTCAAGGGGGGAAAAAGAACAAAATTTATAACTTTCATAACTAAAGGATGTTTAGAAAACGCATGAATTATTGAAACTTTAACTGCATGCTCTCACTGACATAATTGCAGAGAGTATAATATGTAGAAGGTACATCACCTCAATTTGACCTTGAAGGAATCTGATATACCCAATGGCTTCTAACAAGACAGAAGCAGTGTCAGTCTGCAAAAGTGAAACACACCTCAACACCCCACTCATCTTTTTCATCTTCTTTAATGTTAAAAGGGAAACCCCATTTGTAAATAAAGATAAAGAACTACTAAGAGCTTCGAAATGCGTATGAAAAATAAATAAATAAATAAAAATTCTTTTCATGGGTTATACTGTATAGTTGTGTCATTAATTTTACAAAAAAAAAAAAAAAAAAGGAAAGAGAGAGGAATAGAAGAAACCACTTTGTTTCATTTTCTGGTGCAGGGTTTGGTTTATACCTTTCCAAATGGGGAAACTAGCTGGTGAAGGGATGTTATTCTATCACCAAGCTTCTCCTTTCTCACCTGCTTCACAAATAAACATGTATATAAGGAAAATCAGAATATATATCACTTTGTTTTATTTGTTAATAAAGTATATATAGCCTGTCAAAATCAAATGGCTTGTAGATTATCATACCGTTTTGTTTTCTTTCGTTCCTTTATTTTTGTTTTTGTTTTTTTTTTCCTTTCTGCTATTGTGTAGTTACTACTTACTAACAAAAGAATAAAACATGCCTAAAGAAATGACAATCATGAAAGACACACATACAAGCCACAAACACAATCACAGTAGAGAGAGAGAGAGAGATTCTAATTATGTCACCTTTAAAGGTGGTTGGCTAGAAGTTGAAGAGGGCTGAACCCTAGCTTTCTTATATGCCCCACCAGTGGCTGAGCTAGTACTCTTGTGAAAGGAGCCAAAATAAAAAAGAACAAAATAAAAATCACATGTTTAGGAAATATGTAGTTTTGTTGAACAAAATAATAATTTTTGCATAAAAGAAAATTGAAAAAAAAAAATGTAACAATTTCTCTCTTTCTCTCTCTCTCTCTCTTACCTCAGATGAATGATCCAAATTTTGATTGCTCCCATCCATCTTCTTATAAGAGAAGTCCAAGATGTTATTATTACTTAAGCTGGTGACACAAGACCTAGGAGAAGAAACTGGCATGATTTGCTGTGACCAAGCAGCTGGTCTAGGAAGCGCTTGAAATTCTTCATGATCTTCAAGACCGTACAAGTTACTGTTCTGGGAAATCTCTTGTTTTATTACATCAACATTAACGGGAAGTACTCTCTGAGATTGATTCAAGATTTGGTCCTCCCAATTTTCTAACTTTTTAGGTTGAAAATGACTCAGGCGAAAGCTTTCTTCATCGCTTGCAGACAATCCACCTCTGGAAAATAATCACCAAACATGAAACCCCAAAAGCGTGTCATTAGTCACTGAAATCAAAACCCAAGTCAGGTTAACCAAATCCAAACAATAATAAGCAGAGAAAGAGAGAGAGAGGAGCTAAGATCAAAACCCCCATGAGACATAAAAGTTAATATAGTACATAACAAAGACTTGAAAACACAATGATTTACACATAAACAAAGGCCAGGGAAGCATGTGAAAGCCAGTATGAAGAGATGTATATGTAAGAATCAAGCTGAACTAATAAAGAGAGAGAGAGAAAGAGAGAGAAGAGTTGGTGTGTATGTTACAATAGTAGTTGGCTCCATGACTGTGGAAGCTCCTGGTTTTCTGCTGCCAAAGGATTGAAAGGAAGTGAAGAAGATCCAAGTGCATATTGAGGAGGCAAGAGAGATGGTGGAGGCATGCTCCACCAGTTAGGGTTTCCAGCCATCATTTGTTGCACTAAAAAATGACCCTGCAAAACACTTCAAAAATTCCTTCCCTTTCCTTTCTTCTTAAACTTTCTCTCTTCACTTTGTCATATGTCCTTATATGTGCACCCAAACAAGCCTTTGCAAAAGCATTGACAGTTCTGTTTTTGCTTTCTTTCTCGGATGAGGTTGAAGAAACTTAACACTATGACCTTAAAAGAATTTTATAGAGGGTGGGGCTCAGAAACTTTGCATATGTTTCTTTTCTTTACCTTGTTGTTTCATTTATTTAGTATTCTTTTTTATTCTTGCTTTTGCTTTATTATAAAGTGGGGCAGAAAAAGCTGGTGGGCTGTGTTTTCAGCCATAAACTAATGGTATAAATGTAGGAGCTTACTTCCTTAATTTGGGGTTGTACCTTGGGATTGTCTTGGGGTTATGGTTGGAGTAGGGTTAGGAAATACAATAGTATTGAGATCAATAGAATATGCTTTCTTTATTTGATACTGGTGCAATAATTATCTTAAAGAAACAAAAATACAAAATCCAAGTGGCTGAATAAAGTAGACACAAGACAATGTTCCCAAAATTTTCTTATATATGCTGCTAGTATTTTGTATAAATTAAGTAATTGTGCACATTGGTTTGGAAAATAAGGTATAGATATCACAATTTAAGGCCAAGAACTTACACTTGAATTTCCCCTCCACACTTATTTTAAGGAAAAAAGAAGGACATCACAATTTCAAGTAAATCTTAATCACAGCAGTCAAACTTATAAGTCTAGCTCCCCTCAATGAGTAGAATCTAATACATGAAAATGAATTTTTAAATAAGAGGCAGAAATAAAAAATTAGGTTTGAAGCTCAAACTCTGATCATGTTAGTTTTTCTTGTATTGACATGTAATGAATATATATACACACACGCTTGAGATCTCTTGATTGTTGGGTTGCTATACAAAGGAAAGAATAATATTACAGCAATAAATAGTTACACAATTCAAATTCAAAATAACATTTCATCGAGTTCATCTATAGCGCCTCCAATGTTTTTGGACGTATGATAGTCATCATGAAGTTATTAACCCATGTGATGTAAATTACTAGCAAATATAACAAAGTTACTATAATGCATGACCCAGTTGTTGCCTATCCAAATGACATAAAATGAATTTTTAAAAAAAGAAAAAAAGAAGCATGAGTTATCATGTGATGTGGTATAATCTAATATTGGATTTGTAGTAAATGCTGACTCTATCATAGTTTATATTGTAAAAAAAATTAGGGTAAAATACTATTTTGGTCCTTAAACTTTACAAAAAGTTTGTTTTTGATCCCTAAACTTTAAAAAATTCTTTTTCATCCCTAAACTTTGTAAAAAGTTTTTTTAATAGTTTAAAGACAAAAATGGGGATGAAAAAAGAACATTTTTAATAGTTTAGGGATAAAAAACAAACTTTTAGTAAAGTTTAAGAACATGTATAAAACATTTTCAATAGTTTAAGGATGAAAGATGAACTTTTCAATAGTTTAGGAACAAAAAAAGAAATTCCTAAAGTTTAGGAATGAAAAACAAACTTTTGATAAAGTTTAGGGACCAAAATAATATTTTACCCAAAAAATTACTAAGGAATTTTTGTTTAATATTTACATTAGTTATTAATGAATGTGAAAAAAATCACTGTTATTTATAACTCTATAACTAATGAAGGTACCATAAAGAAAGTGTATGATTGTTTTATTTCCCACATAATTTAAGGCATAATATATAAATACATATATATATATATATATATTTGAATTTGCAATTATAAGTTGTTCATATTCAAATTCATATTGAATATGTCTAAAAATACTTCAGGTTCAACTCTTAAAAATTAACAAATATATGAAATTTTAGAGTTAGTTTGGCATCCTATATTTTTTGTTAGTACTTTATTTGTTGAAATAAGTTAGCTCCTTTATAAATAAAATAAAATAAAATAAAAACAAAAAACAAAACAAAAGGCTAATTTATTTGTTTATTTGCTAAAAGGTGAGACGAAATGTGAATTTAAACAAATGACCTGGCTAAACAATAGACTACTAAATGAGCACTTGATGCTAGATATAGAGATATGAACAAGCATCCTGCTTCAACTCCTTTGAATGAACTACCATGAAAGGATAATTTTTTTTTCTAAATTGTGTTAGAGATTAATTCTCTTCCGACCTACTATGTGTTCAGAGGAAGAGTGAGATTGGATCATAGGTGTATGCGCAAGATAGGTCTAGGTCAGGGTGGAATGAGACATTTGGTTAATCTCTTAAGGGGGGAGACCAAAAGTGTTGAGAGTGAGAGACAATAAGTGGTGATAGTGAAAAATAAAATAGAAAAAAAACGAGTGTTTTGGGATGGAAATATGGTGTATATACATATAAAAGACAAGATGGGTAAAATCCGTCCCTACTTCATCCCCTATTTGGAGCAAGAAAAACCCATGTGGGAAAGCTAAGTGGGGAATTATTTTTCTTATCTAGTAAAAATGTTTTCATACGTGATTTCAATTTGGAACAATATATAAGAGATTAAATCATAAATTGATGCGGTGGAGTAACCACCAGGTGTGGGAAGCAAGTGCCAGAATTCAAGTCTCCAGGAGAGAACTTCACACATATATACATTTAAATTAGGCTAAAGTAAAAAATTTATCTTATATTTAAAAAATAAAAATAAAAAATCATAAATTGATGCTCCTTTGTGTGTGTCTCAAAAGGGTTTCCATCTTAATTTGTATAACGATAAATCTCTCCACGACTTCATACCGAGGCTGTATTACACAAAAACTTCCTCGAATTAACAATGGTTTAGCGACCCAACAAGTAAATAAAGAAATAAAATAATGGTCTTACTGAGACAGCACCATTGGAATCATTATATATAGTTGGATGAATTGGTTGGTGTTAATTGTTGCCCACAAGAAAAATGCAAGAAAACACAAAGACGGCGAGTGGCTATGAATTTAAGTAGGTCAAAATGTAAGCCCAAGCATATACGTATATGGAGTCTCCACCACATGAAATATATAAATGGGCAATCATTAAATCTCCCTATCCTTGCATTCTGACCACATATTTTTCTGGGAATATGTATAGATTCCCACTTTAAAAAAGAAGAAGATGATGAAGAAGAAGAAAATGATAACATACTAGGAAGGAAAGAACTAGCTTAATTAGTGTACGGAATGGATCAAGGGAAGACAAGTTTTTTCAAAGGGTCAAATTTATGAGAATCTCAAACCCTACCCCCCTTCACTTTTGTTTTTTTTCAAGAATAGGGAATAGCTCTACCAAAATATGCTCTCTTTTTTTTTTTTTTTTTCAATAACATTATAACCCAAATATATATATATATATCTAAATCAAGCCTAAATATAATCTAATTGCATGTTAGGAAAAACGGATCCCAGAAGGCATTAGATTCCACCACATTTTGCCACATTAGATTAAACTTTTGTTTTACCAAATTAAAAAACAAGAAAAAGACATTTGTTTTTCCTTATATCATCCTTGATTTAGATACGTGCATTGTGAGAAGAAGAATGCATTCATGAAATAAATAAGATAACCATTACTTATTTTTGGTGCCTATTTATCACTATATTAGATAGATCTTTAGATGGAATTTAATCTAAACATACATTTGTGACATTGTAATTAATATGTTGAGCATCTATAGTCAACTCTAAAATTTTGAGACTAAGATTTGATAGTTATTGTCGTCATTGTTATTTAAGGTAAAACTTACTTTTAGCATTGTTAGATGGCTTAGGATGGTTTACTTTTTCTCAACCTTCCCAAAATTTATTTAGAATTTTTCATTATTTGAATTAATAATTTAAAACTTTCAAAAAAAAAATAGAAGCTTCATTATTTATATTTAATTATGGGTACTGTAGGGCGTTTAAGGACCGAAGAGGATGGAGCATGAGGTATCGCACAGTTCCACCTGAAAAAGTGTATTCGACCCGAGAAGGGAGGAAGATGCGAGATAACGCTTTGGCAGAACCCATTTCAAGAAAAAAAGATCATGGAAAGGGTCAAGACGGTGGAAGGAAGCTTCCTGTACAGGGTATACCTTCCCCCACTGCATTGAATGCACTGCAACAACTTTATCAGCTGCATTGATGAGAAAATGACACATGAACAGTAGTTTCACAGCTAACAGCCCTTTTTACCACCTTCAACAGAAATTTGATGGGACAAATGACCTAAGAAAAGCTCTGAATCATACAAGTGGAGGGCTAGGATGTAAAGAGGAAGGATATATAAGAGAAGGGAACCTCCTAGTTAAAGGGGGGATTATTCTCTAAGGATGAAACAAACAAAAGTGAACAGTGAATTATTTGGTATAGAATTTGTGTCATTCATATATAAGAATTAGTCCTCGGACTCACCCGAGGACTGCAATATCCTTAGTTGTTACTTAAATTGTCTTTCTTCATTACTTCAGATTCCTCAGCTTTAGACCTGAACTTAGTCCCAAATTTACGCTAGAACTATTTTCCCACTCTCCATAAAAATACTATTGGGTAGACTTGGTTTGAGGGACAAGGCATCACTATTCTTAGTAGGTTTGGGCCATCAATTTCCAAGTACTTATAGTTACTTTTATGTTAAATATCTTCTATTAATCAAGTCACGCAGAATATCAAAATTTTTATGGACTAGAAGGCTAACTTTAACCCGTTTCACTATTCAGAAATTTTTATTGAAAACTAGGCTATAATATGTATGTGTTTAAGTTTAGAAACACTTAACAATAGTGATGATAAGATAATTTTACCTAGGTAAGTAAAATGGTCATCTTAGCTTTTACATTTTTTTTAATATAGGAATTTTAGCTTTCACGTTGATTATAATGAATGAGTCACTTAGTACCAAACTTAAGAAAAATAAATTGACATGTGGTACAAAATTAAACAACAATTAAAACCTAATTTAGATTCACTTTTGTGCGCGCCTAAGATGAGGCTATCGGGCCTAGCCTCCCTTGGGCTCACAACTTATTTGTAGAGTAGGTTTGGAATTTTCTACTGTGGGTCGTTCTCGGCACAGAAACCCAATGAGATCACTTCTCTCTCTCTCTCTCTCTCTCTCTCTCTCTCTCTCTCTCTTTTTGTAGTGCTTTTCCTCTTCCTCTATTCTCTATCTCTTTCTCAGTTTTCCAACCCCATTTCTTCCTTCAACTTCTCATATTTATAGCTCTAAGTTAGTGGGGAGGTTATGATTACTTCCCTAGGTAATGCAATGAGCGGTCCAGTATTATTAATCAGAAGTGGGTTGTTAGGTGGGAGTGGAATGCGGTGAGGGTGGCCTTAGAACTTGATTCCCACTTCCGCAGATATGATCGGCGGAGATGTTTCCAAAGGTACTGCCGGATATGCAAGGGACGGTGTGTCTGGAAGTCATTCACTTTAATGCTTGGGAAAGAATTCCCGAGTAAGGATGAGGTGGCGAAACTTGGGCCCGCAGTTTGTGCAGGTTCGGGCTGGGCTTCTGGGTAGAGAGAGAGAGAGAGGCTGGGTTTATGGGCTACGTCTTCATACCAGAGCCCTAGGCCCAAATATGCTCGGGTACAAGGTGCCGTACAACTTTAAATTCTAATTGTGCTTCAAGTTTAATATAATATATATGATAGGATAGGATAAATTATATTTGAAACCTCATATTTAGGGGTAGTTTTAAATTAGCCCTATGATTTCAAAATTTTTAAATAAAACACTAAAGTTTAATACTTTTACAAATTAAATCTAATAGTTTTCCTAGTTTCAAATCAAATGCTAGATTTTAAGTCGTATCAATTTAAACCCTGTAATTTTTGGGTTTGATTATTAAATTGATACTATTTTAAAAGTACATGGTTTGATTTGAAATTAACAAAATATATTATTTAATTTGTTACAGTCTTAAACTTCAAGATTTTATTTGAAACTTTATAAATTATGAATTTTAATTTGAAACCAACTCTAAAATACAGGTTTTAAAATGTAACTTTCCCTTAAATTATATTATATTAGTTAAATTAAGATGTCACACTTTAATTGGTCTCCCCCTAAATTATGCCCTCCTCGAATTTGCTTTTTATTTATTTATTTATAGTTTTTTTAAGATAGATATAGCAAAATTTAAATTTATGGCTTCCACTTCATGATAATTTTTCTTCTCATCAGGTTAAAACATCAGTTGGTTTTTGGTGTAGGCGGGATTTGAACTCTAAATCTCTTTTTCGATAATAAGAGACTTACCAAGTTGAGCTAATTGGAACTCACTATTTATTTATAATTCACTCACCCAGAATTTTCTATAGAAACTAATTGGTTTCTCCTAAAATACTTGCAATTTGAAAAGTATATCAGAAGAATTTTTTTTCCCTTTAAAAAAAGAGTAGGAGGCCAGAATTTTGAAACCTAGACTGTTCAAATAAGCAAAAAATGGAGAAGTTCAAGATTTTTGAGGTTGGACTAAGGTTCAACTGAGGTCAAACCATGACAAAATAAAAAATTATAATTCAATTATAAAAAATAAATATAATAGTTTGTGACGTAAAGACTTAAGAAGCCAACTTGCCTTAATGGTTAGCAAGTCAGACAACATTTCATATGTGAAAGACCTTGTTTGAACATAACAACACTTGCTGAGCAGCTAGAACTATACTTGAACTATAAATTTTCAATCATGGCATTCGGTCTGTTATCATGATTGCTCTTTATCATTAAACTAAGAATAAAATTTGTTAGTGCATACAGAATTTAAATTCCAAATATTTTATTCAACGATAGTACAGTTGAACTAATTGGCACCTACATTAACAATTAATTAAGCTGTCTAAAAATGGCATATAATTTCATGTTTTATGTTCATAAACTATGCTCTGAAAATAACTAAGTACTTTCATATGATTTTATAGCACGGAGATAAGGAGGTTATAGATTTATAGCTGCTGTCAGCAAAGATCACGGTATCAGGATTCAATTCTTATCAATTAAATAAGAATCATAGCTATAGCCTAGAATTGTTGTTTAATGGTATAAAGGAGAATAAATATATGATCACTGGTTAAAATAGTGAAAATTTGACTTTAGTGAAAGGAGCTTTGTTTATATGTGCTTGGTATAATTTACTTCAAATTTAGTATGCGTTTGGATACGAGTCTGCCTTTCAAGTTTTTTTTTTTTTTTTTTTTTTTTTGGGGAAAAAGTGCATTCCTGTGGCTATTTTCAGTACGTCCAATGTATTGTTTACGAGACCTACAAACATCTTTATTCAACAATTTTTTATTAAAAATAAGTCTCACGGCACTATTCATACATTTAAAAATTATTTTGCTACAGTATTTTTAGTTTTCAATTTTCAGCAAAATAAACGGTATCCAAACTTACCCTTATTAATTAATCAACACAAGCCTAGGACCATAGACGTGAACTTGTCATCAAAAAATAATGGCCTTGAATATTCAACTCATTAATTTGCTTATGTTTAGGTTTATTGTTTCAATTGGAAGTACCGTACGATGTAAAGTTACAAATTTTGACACAGATGACGAGGTTGGGCATCTAACAATTTTCCATTTTTATGCTCGAGTTAAAGAAGACAAAACAAGAAGAAACCAGACAAACAAGAAGAAACAAAAATAAAGCACTAAGGAACCTGAGTGAAGTGCCATGAAGCACATTCAGCTTTGAAATAAGAAGCCCATGAACATATTAGAAGCCAGATCTGTTAAACATGATCTACTAAAATAACTACAAACCCACCTGATTACGATTGGAGTACAATCGACAATAAAATAGATAGAATTATTATTAATCTATCAACATGAAAGTGATAAAACGGATCAATTACAGTGTTTCAAACTTTCAGTGTTATATACTATTCTGAACTGTCTTTTTCTCAAAAAAAAAAAAAAAAAAATGTTATATAATATGCTGTCACGCGAACTATGACTCCATTCACTGAGAGAAACATAGAATGACGAATAAAGTACCAAGAAGAAGAAAAACCAAAAAAGTTTAGCAAGATATACTCTTTGGCATTCCTGAAAGGTCACTGGCTATTTGTTTCTTATTGAGGCTAGGAGCAACCGACCCACTTCGACTATTCAAATGCTTGGAGAAATATGAATCAGAAAGAAAACAATGGGATATTTGAATAATAACAATACTGGAAAGATGACAAAGAATGAAGCCCCCCACTCACTAGTGGAATAATGCTTTTACAGGGAATTGATTTCTTCTTAAAAAAAAAAAAAATTAGGGAGGGGAAAAAAAAGTAGTTCTACACTTCTACTTTCAGGCCAGTTCTTTAATACATTGCTGTACCAATAATAATGCTTTAATTTATTTCCTTTGCCATTTGTAAAAAATAATAATTATTGTTTTGGATCTAAATTGTTCACACCACTATGCCGCTGCATGGCGCTGACCGGCTCACTGCACCTGGAACATCTGAATGATGGAGTTGCTGCACATCTTGTCCTAAGACAATAATAACAGTATCTGCAAGCAAGAAAAATTACACTTTTTTTAAGCTCTTCTTTTCTTTATTGAAGACCAAATGAATGTCAAACGATGTTTAGCTTTAAATGGGTAGCCTTACCTAAGACCATTAAATCATTTACATGGATGGATAAATACGCATAGGGTGAAGCTAAGGTATAGTTCCTTAGATGCAGAGTGCAATACATTAGGTTCTCCAATTAAATTCACATACTTGGTTGCATTGACCAATAAAGTACAAATAATGTTATTTTTTCAAGGAAAATTATATTCAATGTAACTATTTATTTTAATTTAATTGGAAAACCTAATGTACTGTATTTAATAAACTATACCCATTAGCATATATGTTGGTGATCAAGTTGGCTTGCTTTTTGGCCTATCATTTGGGCTAAAATGCTCTAATAAGTAGGGCGAAGTGAGCTTGAGATTTTGGGTCAGTGCATTGTTTATTTTTTTTGGTGTGGTTAATTTTTGGTGTGGGGAGGGGTTGGGGAACGAGGGACACCCTCTTAGGATGTCAGTCAAAAGTAATTTGAAGGAAAACTGACATGGGGGTATGTCTGTAAGTATGTACCTGTGCTGACAAGGAAGCGCCAGAAATGGAATGGTTGGACTAGCCAGACAAATGGGGCAAGCAGTGTCATCCTCTGCCGAACTTGAAGCTTTATCTTTAGAAAATGGGCTAAGAAGGTTTCTTATGGATGATGAATTAAGAAGAGGAAGAAGTAACAAAAGCATCTCCTGCAATTGGCCAAGATCCAAAAGAGTAAGTTCCAAAATATATCATATCCACAAATAAGAATAGCTCAACTATGCAATTCAAGAAGCTAGCAGAGGAAAGAAATCACAATATTTAAAATATTTCCTCGACTTGGATAACAGAAAAGTAATAAATCATAAAATAAATGAAAATATAGAAATCCAGATAAAGAAAGAACAGAGTACAAAATAGTGGATGAACAAGGTGACTCAATTTAGCTAAATGTGAGAATTTACAGAGTGTTTCCTTCCAGCTATCTTCATAACTCTGAAAACAGGCATGCATGTCTAACCCCAATGTAATGATGATCACTTCATAGATTCCAGAATCTGGATATTTTATTTGCATTAAAAACTCTAAAATGCTCAGGAAATACAAACTACTCATGTTTTCTTTATATTTGGCAGGAAAAACCATGATACTACGGATAAAGTCAGTTAATTTATCTCAGAAATTCCTATATTTTCCCTTCTATAGCAAAAGAAAGTCTCAAGCTATTTAGCAAAACAATGAAACAAGTAATATGCAAGAAAGTCTAAAGCATATTTACCAATGAGATAACAGAGATTGGCATTTTGCATGCACACATGAAATAAGTTCTTATATACCAAGTGGATTCAAACCCATGCAAACACATACTAAATATGGATGCAAGTATAGCATGTAAGGGATGAGATCAAATGCAAAAAAATGCAACATGTGATTCAATAAAAGTGACACAGAAGGCTGTGATGTTGACTATGCTAACAGGGGACAGAAAGAAAGAAAAGGAATGCCTTGTAGTCTGTTTCCAATGCTTCTTGTGAGATTATACGTCTAACAATTGGTTTCTCTATAAACTAAAATGTTACCAAAGATAAAAATAAAATAAAGACTCTCCACTTATATGGAAGAGGAATCAATGTAAATTCAAAAAACCAGGAGCAGGAATTGCTTGTTTTTATGATGGCAATGATCATATAGCAATTCTTAACTTTAATAGGTGAGGATGGAATTTTTTAGAACAAAAGTTTTGGCATCTCATCTTAAAGAGTTCCATTTGACTGTTCATAAGTGTTAAAAGTATCAAAAGCATCAAGAACAAAACAGAGCAAAATGCCTTCCACCTTGAGCTCACAAAAACAGCCTGTATTGAAAACCATTTCTGAGAAATTTAAAGTACTGCAATTTACATGTGAGTGATGTTCAGTAGTGCCATGAGAGCATCAGTAAATGCCCCCAAAGATAAGTGCCCAAAATCAAAACTATCAAGAATTTCCAATAATTTTAATTTTCTTGATGCAAATCAATGGAAAATTTCACAGCCTAAAAACTGATCAACAATTCCTTTTTTTGATCTTTTTTTTAATTTGATCTTTACTGATCAACAATACCTCAAAGGTCAAAATGAAGTAATGATTAAAATTTCTCCAAATCCTCTACTTTTAGACATCCTAATTGGTTGCCTAGGAGATATGAGAAATCACAGACAATTCCAACAGATTAAATCCATTGTCTCTTTTCTTTTTCTTTTTTCTTTTTAACATATGTAGAAAACTAGCTGCCCATAAGAAGTCATGGATCCACCCATTAATGGTAGATTGGCAGTGGAACTCTGTGCAAAATTTCCTCCTATGATATGAGTTACTACCCCGTGATCACTCATACTGAAGAATGACTTCAATTTTTTTTTTTTTAAATAACTAAGTTCACAACCATGAGTGAAAAGTAAAACATGCATGACACCTTAGCAAAAGTTCTAGATTTGTGTGATAACATTTTGGAGGCTTTTCGCATGACTTGAAGTCCACCAACAACTCAAAAAAAAAATTAAAAAAACACCAGAAGCTCCAATACCAAAAAAAAAAAAAAAAAACCCTTGTGAAAGGTATATATAGGTCTCATGCTTTGAGCAATTTCTACAATGTAACATGAACACTGGGAAATTTTGTAACCATAAAAAAGGGTACAACTTTGACAGCAAAAATCGACCCTTTTGAGTCTCCAGTAAAAAAAATTTCTTTTTTGTCTTTTTTCCCCTCTTTTGGTTCTTTTTTAATTTAGTGGATATTGACTCTAATAGTTTTTTTCTTTTTCTTTTTTTATTAACAAGCTGGGCGTGCTACATGCTGCACAATGACATAGTTCATGGAAGAAAGTGCATGTATCTCTTTCTTTCTTTTCTTTTTTTTTATTTTTATTTTTTTTTTATCATTTCTTAATTAAAGTAAGAGTGCCACCCCAATAATTCATCTAATAAAGGCAAAGAAATTTATAGGTAAACAATGAACAAATTTTATGCACATAATCAATTAACTCAATTTGGAGTAAGACACAGATCAAGGTTATACTGATCAAAAAAGGGTTTGTCTGCCTAGGGCTAGGAAGGACAATTCCTCAAACTTATAAAAAAAATAAAAAGGGGACAATTCCTCAGACCAAGTGAAGTGAATGAAAGAAAGCCTCCAAATTTAAATTAGTGCTTTGAATTCAGTGCTGCTCTTAATTGTAAGTGAATAAAGAGAATTTTATTTTTCTAGAATCAAACTTCTAAACTCAAGAAAGAAGGGTAAAATTACCGAGAATTCATTCCACACTAACTGGCGGTTCATGTACTCAAAGCTAACAGCTCGATTCATATTGGGGCTCCCATAGACAAGCCTGGCTTTTAAAGCTCTTTCAATAAGATTCCTGAATCTGCATCACAAAAGCACGATTTCATTTCTTTAATAAGTAACAGCACAACATGAGATAAGTGAGAGTTGCAAGTTGTTCAATGGATAATTATCATTATCGTAAATCATGATTATTTTCAATTGGTAACCAATTGGTTTCAGGTTACCAATATAACCATAATTCACATCACATTTACTTTTCAGGTAGTTGAATTTGATCTCATCTATGCTAATATTATGTTGATTATCTATTATGTATGCAGTATAGAAATATTTTTCAATTTTCTAAGCAATTATAAATAGAGTTGGTAAAAGCATCAAACGCACTTAATCATATAGGTCTTTTGGAGCCTAGGTGCAAAGAGCAAGCATATGCCTGATTGAAGCAAAATACATATTTCTCAAATACAATATATAATAATCTCTAATAAAAATAATCATAGCATAAGATAAAAGAAAATAATAAATTACAATACCAATATGTTTTTTCTATTAGCTAAGTACAATTGTATAAAGTTTATAAGTTCATATTTTACATAAGCTCTTTCATTTTCTTAAAATTTTTAGAAAGCAAATTTGAAAACAATTATCAATTGAAAATATGATAATAATCTAGTCATAGAAAGTATAACATAACATTTTATATAATCCTCTTGTAAACGTAAAAAACATAACTGTGATAGACATGATCAGTAGATATGGTTCAATCAAAATATATCCAAAAGGTAGACCTAAAAGCAAAAGAATAAAAAATTATCATGGTTTTTGTCTTCTGATATGTAAACAAATTCTTTTTTGGGTGTAATTTAGCACCTTAAGAACAGTGTTCTATAATATTTTAAGGGTCCATGTCAATCCTTCAAGACCAAGCAATTAAATTTAGTGATGCATATATTTTTTAACCAAAAAAAAAGAAAAAAAAAAAAGCACATCTAGGCATGCTTTGTGTTTCTTCAAAAATCACCAAAAAAGTGTGCCTAAAATGCACTTCATTAAATGAGCTTCGCTTTGTCCAAGCAAAGCGCTTAGACCTTGGGACTTTGAGCTTCAAGCGCACTTAAGCACACATTTGACAACACTTTATTTAGTTTTCATGTTCCCAAACATGCACTTTACTTCACTTAGGCTAATGGCACGCTTTCGCAGTTTGCACTAGAAGACTGTAGGGCTTAGGTTCACTCTGAGGTTTTCATCACATTGGTATATAATACATATGGACATAGTTGTATTAGAACATAAAAGGACATAATACATTAGCAGCAAACCAATAGGATGATAAAAAGTGTCTGAGTATCAGTCCATATGGAAATTTTTTTTTTTTTTTAATAAGTGACAGTCACCTAGACAGATGGACTCATAGATAGTTCCACAATGTATAGAAAATTGTTCATAATCCATTAAATAAAGTTAATGCCTTTTCACTGGATGATAGACTATTTCTTCAAAATTTCGATAACAATTCTAACATCACTCAGTAAAAATAACATTTATTTAAAGTTAGGAGCTAAGTGATTATGTCTAAAATAAAAGTATTGAGATATTCGATAAAGATGTAACTATCAGAACAATCAAGAATAATCAGCTACTTGAGACTTATCTTCCATATTTAACTTATTAGATCCATGCAGTATTCTCTTTGTAATGGATTTCAGGATTAACAGTGATTTCATTTCAGGATTAACAGTGATTTCTTTGTACTAGGTTCAAGAAAAAAATCCAGTAAGAGAATGGCTTGATGCTCGAGAGCATACCTTCCTGTATAAAGAAATATGAGAAGATTGCCAAATGAGGCAGCTTTATATAATCCTTCTATACGTTGTATCAACATCCATGCTTGCCGTGCCAATGGCCTCTGAGAGAAATGCACTTACAAATTAGTGCCAGTTCAATCCACCTTTAATTCTGAAAATCTAGAGGTGCAGTGGGGGGAGGTTGAGCAAAGAGGTCAAAGGAAACCATACCTGCTCAGAATCACCCCATCTACGAAAAGCAGAGAATGACTGTAAACGAGCCCACATGTATTGGCCACCAACAGTGGCAACGCAGTACCAAATCTTCTGAGCCACAGTAAGTCCAGGTCCCTCTAGACCAGTTCTGACTGTATGGAAAATGACATGCAAAACACATAAGTACAACATATAAGTCATACATATCACATATGGGTGGATAAGGCTTAATAATTGGTAATGGTAAACCAAAAAAAATATGGACAGTAGTAAACTTAGATCTAGATTTTTTCCTTCTAGTGTTGCTCATGCATACTATCCATGTAATTGGGATGCACTCTAATTTCTTTCAATAAAGCTTCATTACTTATAAAAAATAATAGGGTATGCTATTTTTGAGAGAGAGAGAGAGAACTAGACCAAACCAAAGTTTAAACAGCTACTAGAAAAACCATAACAGTGTTCTGATCAGTCAGTAATGGAACACTAGAACAGTCTGATCTCTACATAAGACCTACTACTAGGAACTTCAATCATGTTCTTTTCTTATAGAAAACTGTTGAACATGCTTGTTTGACCAAAGTTCTATATACACGTTGATTTACATTGCCATATAAATATATAGAACATTAGTACCATACCGAGGAACAAAGTAAACCCTTTGTAGAACTCCACAAATACTAATAGTTATTTGACAGCCGAATATAAATTATGATTTGTATTCCTATGAAAAGCTTTATAACTAAGAAATGGATAAAGGGTTTAAAGAAAGACAACTCCTTTTGCGTCAAGCTCGTTAACAAGAATATTAATCAGATTCATTTCAAGCCACAATCATATAAGTTGGTCCTGCTGCAACCACAAGGATTGTAACATAAAGTTTCGACTCTAGTTTCTTATCAGTGTAAGCAAACTAGTGGTATTAAAACTAGGAATCAGAAATTACCACATAAAACCGAGAGGCAGTGTTTACAGGAGATGTTCAGACCATCTTACCTTTTCCTCTTGGCTCCACTGCACGTTCATCTCTGTACCTCAAATTCATGAGAGCAATCCCGGGAGTAGGCTTGTCTACCCAAATTGAGAACCTCCAAATAAGAAACTCAAGGAAAGCATCGAGCTCTGCTTCGTATTGAAATAACATTCCTGGCTAATCCCAATAAAATGAAGCAAACGTTTTAAATACTCCCCAAGCGGTTTCATAACCATATAACAAAATCACCATACTTTATATCAATACCAATGGATATGTTACCAATTTACTTAATGAATATTGCAATAAGTTACAAGATATACCTTCATCAAAGAGAAGACTTTAACCAACTGTTCTTTCAACATGGCCGACATTTCAACGTCCAGTCTTGCTGCATCGACTTGATTTACTCTCGAGATTGAAATTGGGATTGTTGACTGCAAAAAAAAAAAAAAAATCCACAAATTAAGAGCCGAGGAACAAAACACACAATTAAATAGATAAATAAATTTTAAAAATTTAACAAAACCCACCATGGGATTTGTTAACTTCAATAGAATTCCATAGAGATCAATAAAACATTCAAATAATTCTCTCTTTTTTTCGAAATAACCAAAACAAGGTTATGAATTATACGTATAAATGTTAAATTCACATAAGCAAGATTTAAATTTTTTCGTGACATACAATAAATTATCAAGTTAAAGGTTCATTTATTCCAACCAATATTTCTATTGCAAAATATATCTCTATACACTATTCCTTATTCTTATTGGCTCCATTTATTTCAATATAGGCCTCCATTATTTCAATAGAAAATTAATTCTAATAGTTAGGGTGAGAATACTATGTATTTCCAATTATCTTTGCCAGTAATTATTTCTGCAAAAACCTAAACGTTACGTAAATTCTTTCTCCGGAAAAAGTTTTCCTCCAAAAAAAAAAAAAAAAAAATTATATTTCTCTCAAAACAAACAGAACCCTAAATTTGCAAAAGAGAAATAATAATTGAATAGATGTAAGGGCACAACAGAGAGAATCAAAAATAAAAAAAGAGAACCTGATAAGATTGAGAGAGAGATTGGGATTGGGATTGCCAATGAGGAAGCAATTTGTGATAAGTGTGAATCCAAGCATCTTCTTCCGGCGGTTGTGGCGGTGAGAGATTTGTGTTACTCATTGAAGCTGTTGTTCGATTCAAATAGAGTTGCTTCTTCCTAGGTTTGCTTTATCCACACCATGTGAGAAGAGAAGAGAAGAGAAGAGAGAGATTTTGGGATTTTTGGGATTGCTCAAACTCTGTGGCCTCTGCTGCGGTGTGTGTGTGTGTTCGCGCGCGTCACTCACTGACTCACAGTTCACAAGAAAGAAATAACAGGCGGTTTCGAATTGGTTCTTGCAGTTGGCAGGAATGAATGAGCAAAGGCAAAGCAAAACAAAGCCTGAGGGTAACGCAATTTGCATTTTGCATTTTGCTAATGCAATGTACCAGTGAAATTTAAATATTAATCTATCTGTAACTTTTTCTTTTCTTTGGTTTTTTTCCCTTAACGGTTAAAATGGGACACTAGGTGTGCATGGGTCCGGTTAGGAATCTTTTTAACTCAACTCATCATGGTGAGTTAAAAAAAAAAAATCTAATCCATTATAAGGGTCCAATATAATTTAACTCAACTCAATCCACGTGGATTGGATTGGGTCGAGTTAAACCCATATGTTGGAAAATATTTTTTTAATTACTATTATTATTATTATTAAATTGAGCATTAGAATAACACTACTACAAATAAGAACAAAGTTAAAGCATTAGCATTAAAGAATGCTACTGTCATATCTAAGGTCAATTTGGCATTTTAAGTCTTAAAATCCATTGCATCAGACAATGCTAAACTCAACTATTGCAAATTTTTTGCAATAGTTATAGAATTGTACTATAGCAGTATTCTAAAAAAAATATATATATATATTCCCTTTTAAGACCGAAATTTCTCTCTCCTCTCTCTCATTGTTTCAGTTCTCTTCTCTCTCTTCCTTCTTGTTTCTCATTTGCTCTCTCCTTTCTTCATTAGACCCAAACACCATTCTTTATCACACATCATAGTGGCTCAGTCTTTTTGGTGGGTTGCAATCCAGCGGATCTGTGGTTGCTTCTTTTTTTTTTTCGGTGTAGGTGACAGCGTGGGTCACTGGTGGTTGTGGTTTTTGGCGTGGATCACTGTGGTGGTTGTGGGTTTTTTTTTTTTTTTTTTTCTGTGACCGGTGCCTAAAGTGGTTGTGGGTCATGGTTGGGTCCGGTGTTTGGGTCGTGGTTGGGTTGTGGCTCAAGTGGGTTGGGTCCGGCATTATGGTTGAAGTGGGTTGGGTCCGGTGTTTGGGTCGTGGTTGGATCGATGGGTTTGAAACAGTGGATCTGTTGATCGGTGGGTGGATCGGTTGGGTTGATCATCGGTAGCTCCGATGGTGGCTCCGGTGATAATTTTTTTGAATGGGTTTGCTCCGGTGGGTTTCAAATCGGCAGTATGGGCTAATAGGTTTTTGGTGCCGTGGCTGTGGTTGTTGATGGGTTGAGGTGTCGTGGCTGTGGTTGTTGATGGGTTGTGTGTTTCTAGAGGTTGAGGGAGAAGTAGAGGAAAAAAAAAAAAGACGGTTAGAAAGCCCAGGAAACAGGTGTCTGAAAAAAAAATAACAGTTATAAAGAAATATTAAAAAATAATATTTTAATAAAAATAGAGTTTTGGAATGTAGAGGAATTGAAAAATGATATGGTATAATAGAATTGTGAGTTTTTAGAATTATAAAATAGAATAGCATTAGCATTCTCCAATGCTAATGCTCTAAATAATCATGAGCATAATACTAAACAAATACAAACTATATGAGGAGAATTTTGGGTTTGGGTTTTATTTAGTAAGTAGGGCAAAAAAGTAAATAACAAAATTGTGTAATATATTTATTTTTATTTTTAAATATATATTAAATATAGGTAGGTCAAGTTGGATTAGGCAAATTTGTGAATCTTATAATCCGAATCCAACCCGACCCACTATTAAAAAAATTTCATAACCCAACCCAACCCACTAACCTTTAAAAATTGTCCCAACCCAATAGGTTGGATTGGATTGGATCGGGTCGGTTTTGGTGGGTTAGTGGGTTCACTGCACACCCTTTGGGTCTGGCTTTGAACATGAAGGGGGTTTTGGTCTATTGGTTATTACCCAAAAAAATATATAGTTTCATTTTTTGGGAAATTAAAAAAAAAAAATCATAGAATTTACTTTCCTTCTTTTCTTTTTTTTTTTCTTTTCTTTTTTTTTTGGCATAAAATTTATCTCTGTTTTATTATTATTATTTTTTTTCCTGAAACCAGATCTTTTTATTTTTTGATAACCTACAAACTTCATTAAATCAAACAAAGACACCTATAATAATGCGATCAGCTTTGCGCGGACATTCAGGATAACTTTAGGGGCTGCTTCATGCTTATAACAACGTAAATGGCTTTTGAAACTAGCTTTATTTTAAATTAGGTTTTAGTATTTTTAATCTTATCAAATAAAATCCTTATGTTTTTATTTTAAGCCAGATTTGGGTGGAAGAATGTTATTCCTTTCTGTAATGGTTAATGTGGAATGTGCATTGAGTTAAAAATAGTTTATTTATACTCAGAGTTGCGGTGTGAAGGCCTTTATTTGGGCATCATTTTAATGGGCAAAACGCAAAAGGTGTTTGATGATGAAACTTGAAAGTCATCATAAGTGGGATAGGTTGACTCGCAAGTGATTGATAAACGATGTAAAAGCGAGTTGCAAGTGTTTAGATAGGGCCTTAAAGTTCATAGTCTTCTCCATTGGTTCTCAATTGTATGAAGTCTTTGTGCCCTCCTGTGCAAGGGACTCTTTTTGGCCTTTTAAGTTACAAACTAATAAATGTAATAGTTTTGGGCAATCCATAAAATTGTCAATTTACTTAAAATTAATTAGTGTCTTGGTCAATAGTAAGAGTTTTCGTCATGAACGAACAACATAATTTCATCTTATCATAACTATTAAAGAAAAAAGTTTTGTGAAGAGTGCTCAATTAGTGAAGCCTCATATCATGAAATAAGGAACATGAATTTGAATTTCTTTTACACCAAAACTCAATTGGTGTCTTAAGTCTTAACTTGATAATAAGAACAATAATTATGAAAGGACATTGAAAGGGCTCGGATTTGTGCTAAACAACACAAATGAAGCGATTGTTTGGAATGAGTGTCTCATGAGAAGTGAGACGAGAGTTAGAAGAATGAGAACCGGAGATGCATATAGACAAGACGGTAAGAGCATTAACCACATGCTTCAACAACTTACCCCTTTCAATCAAATCTGGTTTAGCTTGCAAAGCACAACTTCCAAGAAGCTCAAGCTTCTCTTTTCTTTTGATTCTTTTAAGAGCTTGAAACTTAGAGCAATGAGGTCTTAAATGACCAAAGGCACCACAATGGTGACAAAAAATGGGTTTAGGTCCATTAGGCTTTTTAGGGAAGGATCTAGCAACATGGTTTTGTTCTCTTTTCAACATGGAACATTGAGGTCTTATGTGACTGATCACACCGCAATGGTGGCAAGTAGGAACAAACTTAGATCCACTCAAATCCTTAGGATGAGACCTAAATGAAGGCTTAGGTTTAAGAGCATTTCTCTCCACTTTTTGGCTTCTTTTGTATGGAAGAATGTGCACCGATTTGTCTTTAGAAGTAGAACTCACAATAGGCACAAAATCGAGCACCGCAACATGATTGCAACTAAGATTTTCTTCCTTTTTAGCAATAGGTTCAGCAATTAAACACTTGGCATGCATCTTAAGAAATTCATTTTCACATTTAAGATCATCAACAAGTTTGTTAGACAAAACAAGTTTAGCATCTAAGTCCATATTCAAACATTCAAACTCATTCATCTTTTCAAAAGAATTTTCAGCAAGTTTCTTATGCTTCTCAACCAATTTGTTGGATTCATTGAGCTTAGCAATCAAATCATCTTTTTCACTAGTAAACTTGCTCAAATTCTCATGAATCTTCTTAAACTTTTTCTTCAAGAGTTTGACATTTGGAATATTAACAACACCAATAGACTCATGTAACATGTCATCACAATAATGAGTATTAACACTCATAGAGACATTTTCACAAACACATGGCATGTTACACTCAATATCATCCAAAACATCCATAGAAACATAAAAAGCACTATTCATGGCAATAAACACAAAGGGTCAAGGATCACACTCAGGTAATAAAACCAAAACAAGTGTACTCGCTTTGATACCAATTGAAAGAGCTCGGATTTGTGCTAAAAAACACATGAGCTTGTTTAGACCCCAAATTTTAAATTACAGCTAAATTGCTTTTAGTTTTACTTAATCAAAGTGCAGAACAAGAGTAAATGTGTGCAATGAACCGATACTACTCTAGTGCATAAACATGAACAACAAACAATAAATGTAAAGCATAAGAGTAAGGGAATAGAGATGCAAACACAAGATAACACCAAGACGTGTTATAGAAGAGAAAACCGAAAAACTCGGCGAAAAACCTTTTCGCAACCCTTCAAGTCGAAATCGATCCACTCGAGAATAAAGTTGGAGTACATGAATAACAAAAGACTCTCTAAGTCTAGTTTATCCCATGTACTTAAGCCCTCCAAGCTCCTACTACCAACGGATTTCTCAAAGTCATGTCTTCTCTAGCTTTTCAGATCCCGCAATACACCCGATTGCATCCGCCAAGCCTCACCGGCTTCTTTTGGCAAATCCCCAAAGCTTCCCAAGCTCCAAAACACTCTCTACACTCTAAAAATGAGTGGGTTGTGTTTGGGTGCAAATATTCTCTCAAGGTATGACTATGAGAGAAGGAAGAAGAAGAGACTACAATGATTTCTCACTAAGGATGAGTAGCTCTCTTTCTAAAAGATGGGTGTGTTGTGTTGTAGAAAACCTATCTAGGGTTTTTCTTTGTGAATAGCCTCTCTAACTTTTGTGGGTAATGAGGGTATATATAATATGGGTGAAGGGTAAGAAAATTACACTTAAAATCCTCCAAGCAGAGTGTTTCGTAGGTATCTTGCGAGATGGCCTGTCTTGTGAAGTACTCAAGAAATGAAGCCTAGCACTTGACTCTTCAGCTTTTATCATGTGCTTCTCATGTGCCCTTTTTGCAAGAACCCTTCTCACGAACTTCTTGCAAACTAGTTGTGAAACTGTACTGATCTTTAATTCATGCTCAATTATTCACCAACTTAATACTAAACCCAATACAATAAAATCCCACAAAATACAAGGAAATAATTTAATGCAATTACAACACTTTTTGTCATGGAATAAAACCAACATAAAACATACTTGTAAATCACAACTTTACAAACACCATAATTTCAAATCCTATAGTAACTATTAAAATAATTAAAAATTGGTAACTAAATAAAGAACATGAAGTTGAACACATTAAATCAAAAGCTAATTGATGTCAATAGCGAAGCCATATGGTACCCCCGAAAATGTTAGCAATTTGTAAAAACTCATTAGAGTTTAGCAAGATGATAAAGTCTTTTTTAATAAGTAATATTTGTGTATGTGTGTGCCAGCAAGTGTGCATGCGCGTTTTGAATTTATCTTATCTAGTTTATCAATACCATAATTTGGCATCCCTAGCAAATATTTATGGATTGCCACTAGTTTTTTTTTTTTTTTTTTTTTAATTTATACAATAGACATCATAAATTCAAATTGTTGAGGAAAAAATTTTCACACCACATGGCTTTATTTCATTGGCAACTCGCACCACATCAACATTATCATGGATTTTGGAAAAATCTTTTTTAAAGCCCAAAAGAGCCCATATTTACACAAAAATGTGTCAAAGCCCATGGTCCAAAACACATGGCGATATTATCTCATCAAAACCCATGGTTCAAGCTCATAGCACATCATCTCATTTTTGGCTTATGATCCAAGCTCATGAGTGCCATCAAGGGAATTTTGGGAGTCATGGTTTGGAGGGCCAAGACGTATGTTCAGTAAAGCTCCGGCGGTTCAAAGTTGATAAAGGAAACATGTTGCTTGGCATGTCTTCCCCAATTTCCTGAAATTTGATGGGTCAGTGTGCAATAGGTAGCATCTAGTAAGCCTTTCATATCACATAACACTTAAAATGATAAAACTCCCCATGCTCTTTACATAAAAAATTAATGTTCATCATATAATATAAGTTTAAAAATGTAATTATATTATTTCATATAAATTATATTATTATTTTCATTTAAATCGATCCCAAGCACATGGCTAAATCTATATTAATATCTCATATCTAGCATTAAGTGCTATCCTTGCTCTCCAAGAGTTGGTCAAAACAACAAAGAAACCATAATTACATCTCTAAATTTCATCAAATATCAACCAACTAGTCTATTACTTATCAAAATTATATTTTAATAAAACCATGAACTAAACATATAATTTTCCAAAAAAGGCAACTTAGCCAAAAAATTCCAACAATGGTTCCAACAAAAGCTGCCCTAACTCCAGTAAAAACATCAACAGCTCCAGTAGAAGTTGCAATAGCTCCAGCAACTACTGCAATAGCTCCAGCAGCAGCTTAGGCAATTGACACATGTCCAAAGTGACATCATCAACCCTTTAATGCCCAATCCCAGCAGCTTGCTGCCATATCCAAAAAAGCAAATATCCTATAAAAGAAGTCCTACCATTTTAAGCTAAGATCCTTAGCCTTAAGCTGCAATACCAGAAATAGGAAGATCCCATAAAGGTTATTTTACCATTTTTAACCAAACCCATGAATTTAATGCAAAATATTTTCTCTAGCAGAAGACCTCACACAATTGACATCCTCCAACTGTGTCAGAACAGCTATAGCTGCAGACCTATTAGTGGCAGCAGCTACTGCTGTATTGCTGCAGCAGCAGCCTTAAAGTCTCAAACCTTCTTCTTTTGGCTAAAAAACAAAAACCCACTAATGAAACCACTTACTTTGTCAAAGACTTTTCCTTATTTGCTAAATTTCCCTTCAACTAATTCTAATTTAGTTACATACTTGGCTCTATATAAAGAGGACCAAGCCACACACTAACACACACACCATCCATCCCTCTCTCACCCCCTTATTCTAAAACTTCATTCATTTTGCTGCCATATCTCTAAACATTTTTATACTTCTCCATCTCTTTTATAAAATATCTCTTCTTAGATAACACCATTACAACACACTTATTACACAACGCCATTACCCCCATCGTATACTTACTCTCTCTTTCTCTCTATATTCAGAAAATGCCTATATTTTTCTGCCCATAAACACATCTTGATCTCTTTCTCCATTTCTCTTACAAAATCTCTTCTCTTAGAAAGAAACATAACTCATTATCATAACACAAAAGCCATTCAAGTAGCAACTATAATCTCATGTATTTACTATATTTAACCTCAAATATCTCTCATACTTCCATATATTTAATAAACACATTTCTCACAAAATACCCATACATATTACAAACCATATATTTTTTTTTACCATCTCCATACATCTTAAAGAATATCAAACACTCTTCCAAGAACATATTACAAAAGCCTTTCTCATGGAAGGCATATGAACATCAAATACTAAAAGATCTTCTCGTAGAAGGCACAAAGATTTCATATTAAAGTCATTCTCATTGAAGACTTACATTTCTAACACTTAAAGCCATTATTCTAAATGACACAAACTTATAATACTAAAAGCCCTTCTTATGGAAGGTGATATCACTCATGTTTGACTAAACTAAAAGAGCATTACATGGGGAAAATCATTTAAGTGCATGATAAAAAGGATAAACTTAACCAACCTATGCACAAAGCTGGACATGTTCTCTCTCCCTCCAGTTGCATCCATTTTTCCCCTTCAATTGTGAAGTCACCATGAAATGACTCATAATATCACATTGTATTGTTGGACTCATTTCATCATGCTGCTGAAATATTATAAGTCTACTAATGTTATACGGCTGGAGCTACAAACTATGGAGATAAGTCATTATATTTTTATCTCCAAAATTATACTATTAAGTATATTTTAATTCATTATCATTGTACCATTGTACTCATATTATTATGCCGTTGCAGCTCACCAATGTTTTACGGCTGGAGTCACAAATCATATAAATGATAAAGTGATGCTACATGGTTGGAGTCAGAAACATACAAGATAAGTCAATATTTCTCAATCTTCGGGATTATATTATTAAGTATACGTTAACTCATCACTATTGCACCGCTGGATGCAAACTACTTTAACATTGTCTCACTGTTTAATAAGCATGAATTCACTAATGCTTCATTACTGAACATATATAATGATAAATTGAACCTATCACACCACTGGACATATATTATTTGGACATAAATCACTGCTGGACATATATCATTTGGACATGAACCACCACTAGACATATATTATTCGGGCATAAACCACCGTTGGGCATATATTATTTGGATATGAACCACGACTGGATATAAACAATTTGACATATATTATTTGGACATTGACTATTATTGGACATACCTTATTATGTTGAACATGAACTATGAACCGCAGCTGGATATGGACTATTTTGAATTCATCCTATTACTGGACATATGACACTTAATTAATTACTTTCTAATATTGAACATCACTTAATACACATAATAATAATGTTCAATTCACCATTTAATCAAAGCTATTTGACTAAACATAATATTTATTTTAATCATTATCATGATTCTTAGCCTTTAGGCTTTATCTATTTTGTAGTCTTAAAAATGCACCAGAAGCCATTGGTCTATGCGGCCCAATATCGAATTCCAGGTTGAACTCCCCAAAACAAATCCGGGTTTAGCAAAGTCACACCTCCAGCAAAAGGCACGTGACTACACGAAAAAAATGCTCCCGACACAAATCATGTTGTTACTATTAAAAAACAAATCATGTAAATCACTTGAATTGAAACTTTGAAGAAATATATGATTAAAACTCCACGTTGAATATGTGGGATATGTTTAAAAAAATTTATAACCTTTAAAGCCCAATTGTTTGCTTGACTAAACCCAAGCCCATGACAAAACAAAGTCAGCCATCACGTGGACCTAGCTGAAACAAATCCCTTGTTTCTTTCCTCCTTTCCTTAACAAATCTGTCTAGCCTCTTTCCCCTTTGCAGAAATTTCAAAGTAACTTGCGGCATCTATGGAAGGAAATTTTCCTCAAATCATGTCTTTCTCTTTTCACCTCAATCACTCATGATTACTCCTATATTTCAGAGCTTGAGACCATGAAATCCTCTGCATATTACCCGTTGCAGTCAAGGATTTTTCCATAGAGAGTTTGCAGTCAAGGATTACTTTTTATACATGCTTATTAAATATTTTATACATGCTTATTAAATCGTAAGTATAGTCCTTTTGTACATGAGAATTTTATATATAAGATCAGTATCAAAAGATGTATAAAATATATCTCTAAAATATTTTGTCCTCTCTCTAATACTGAAATTTTCTTATTGGGTATCCTGTGACAAGTTCAAAGCACTGTTTTTGAGTGCACACTAATGGGGTTGCTGTTGTATCTTGGAGAGTGACCGCCCAAGCCATTTGCACCAAACGTCTTAACAGTGGGGGCGAAATTGCTTCTTAAGGACGGCAGATTCAGTTCTGTGCCTCAGCTATCGATAAGTTTCTATTTTCCTGCATTCTTATTTCATAACATTGATATCATTATATTTGACTTATACTCTTGTTAATTAATTTGAGCAATTTTCAGAATATATTTCCAACAGAATATCATCAAAATATTTGACGATCTATTGATACCAAGTCCACAATATATATGCTTCTAAAAAATAATAAAAATAAAAAGTATTTGGAATAGGCACACAATTTTCTTTTTTTTAAAGAGTTTGGCATCCGCTCTTTATCATAAAACCAAAACACCAATCGGTTTTTTAGAGCCACACAAGTTTATGATATATTAAAAATAAATAGTTAATGATATGTCAAAATCCAGATTCCACCCCTATTTACTTACTTAGCAAGTGGGGAAAAAACAACTCTTGACATTAAAGCATTTAGCCTTTGCTAATAGAAAAGCGCACAAACCTAATAATCAATTTTGTGTCAAGCAAGTGATATAGGGCTTTAAGTAGCTAAATTAAGTTTATTGCCTATAGCTAAATTAAATATTCATGATATTGCCTCATGTTCTGGGGCTAAAAGTATAAAGAAGAAGTAAGCAAAAAAAAAAGGATTGATAAAATGAAGATTGTATGAGCTACATAGAAAAGCAATTGCCTCATGTTTGGGGGCTAAAGTATTTTCTTTAAAAAAAATTATGATATTGTTTCATTTCTTTAAAAAGAAAAGGAAAGAAAGAGAAGTAAGTGAAACAAAGAAGCTTGATGAAACGAAAATTACAAAGCAAAGCAATCACCTCACATTCTGGGGCTAAAGAATTTTGTAGCAGCTTGGTAATAACACCATATGGCACAGGTTAGCAAAATGGAATAGTTCCCTGATCCCAACAAAGCTGTGGAGATCCTTGATCCCAGCAAAGCTGAGAAGATCCTTGATCCCAGCAAAGCCAAGTCATTCTCTAATTCCAACAAAGATGAGGAGATCCTTGATTCCGGTCAAGCTGGGGAGATCCTTGATTCCAACAAAGATGGAGTAGTTCCACGATTCCAGCAAAGTAAAATAGGGTCAAGCATGATTCAACAATTGCCTCACATCCTAGGGACTAAAGCCTATTGTGTGGAGGAGCTTGAGAATATTTTGAAGAAAATCAATAGCAACACTATATTGCAAGTCAATAGCAATATCTATATTATTGAAAGCTCAACAACTATATAGTGCATCCATCATTTATTGCAACTTAACAATTGGGGTCACCCATGGAAATAATGGGATTTTGAGGAGCTAAAGAGTCCACTGAAGGACACCTACAACTAACTCTAAGGGACGACCATGGCTCCACAAGCATTGTCTGATCCTCTCAACGTACCACCGGTACGTGAAAGATGGACTGAATGGGAAGCCCATAAGAATTGATACTAATCCTAGTTCCTTCATCCAACACGAAGTAAACTTTGTGGAAAACATATTCTATGATGAGTCTGCTCCAACTAACGAATGTCCCATCTCTAGGATCCCGGGGGCTCCTATCTCAGAAGAAGAAGAAACCTGGAAGGAAGATAAAATATTGCTTATGAAGGTATACGGGACCTAAATGTAGCCTACAAGAGGATCCTAAACCACCATCTTGCATGATAGCCCAAGAAGAGATCCTGGAGGAACCTGGGAATACGATGAATCAGAATATCCCATCTTTAGTATCCCGGAGGCTCCCATCCCAGAAGGAGAAGAAACCTGGAGGGAAGATAGAATATTGCTTATGAAGGTATGCGGGACCTGAATGTAGCTTGTAAGAGAATCCTAAACCAACATCTTACATGATAGCCCAAGAAGAGATTCTGGAGGAACCTAGGGATACGATGAGTCAGAATATCCCATCTCCAGGATCTCGGGGGCTCCCATCCTAGAAGAAGAAGAAACCTTGAGGGAAGGTAGAATATTGCTTATAAAGATATGCGGGACTTGAATGTAGCCTGCAAGAGGCTGCAAGAGGATCCCAGACCACCATCTTACATGATAGCCCAAGAAGAGATTCTGGAGAAGCCTAGGGACATGATGAGTTAGCTCTAGCTGAAGAATATCCCATCTTCAGGATCCTGGGGGGCTCTCATCCTAGAAGAAGAAGAAACCTAGAGGGAAGACAAAATATTGCTTATAAAGGTACACGAGATGTGAATGTAGCTTGCAAGAGGATCCCGGACCACTATCTTACATGATAGCCCAAGAAGAGATCCTGGAGGAACCTAGGTATATGATAAGTCAAAATATTCCATCTCCATAATCCTGGAGGACTCCCAACTCAAAAAGAGAAGAAACCTGGAGGAAGGGCAAAATATCGCCTATAAAGGTACGCAGGACTTGAATGTAGCCTGCCGAAGGATCCCAGACTACCATTTTACATGATGGCCTGAGAAGAGATCTTGGAGGAACCTAAGGATATGGAAAGGGAGGCATAAATCCTAACGAATAAGGAACTGGAAGAGGTGAACCTAGGGTTTGACCTAGGAAACCTAAGGCTTACAAAGTAAACTTTGTGAAAAAATATATTCTAGGATGAGTCGACTTTAGCTGAAGAATATCCCGTTGCCAAGATCCTGGGGGGTCCCATCCTAGAAGAAGAAAAAACTTGGAGGGAAGGTAGAATATTGTTCATAAAGGTGCACGAGACCGGAATGTAGCTTGCTGGAGGATCTCGGACCACCATCTAACATGATAGCCCAGGAGGGGATCTCGGAAGAACCTATGATATGGAAAGGGAGGATCAAATCCTACCAAAGGAAGAACTAGAAGAGGTGAACTTAGGGGCTGACCCAAGGATCCTGAGGCCTATCCTTATTAGCAGTCATTTATCAATACAAAAAAGAGAACAACTGGTGGAACTATTGAAGAAATGTGAAGATTTATTTGCGTGGACTTTCACAATATATATAAGGCATGTCCAAAGGATGAATTACATTTTCCTAACATCGATCTCCTCATAAATCCAACTAATGCAACAACAATATCAACCATGAAGAGGCCTACCACGATCAAGGAACTCAAGAGCTTCTTGGAAAAAGATTCTTACATTAAGAGGTTCACACCAGGACCAACCTTGGTCACTAGTGGACTATCCAAACAATAAAAAAAAAAAAGGGAAGTGCTTTCATATAGGGAGCTGAGCAACAAAATTCTTTTCATGTAACTTTGACGAATCATGGGTCATTTATAGACACCAGTCCATGGCAAAACCACTATTGTTGTATATGGGATCTTGTTCCCAAGCATGCAGAGCATTAAAGGACAATTAAACAAGGTATTCCAACATAGAAAGGGCGTGTCTGGTGGTCATGTACCTCAACAACTGAAGCATTACTTTTCAACCCACCAAACCCTATTGGTGACAAGCTCCCATCCAATAAAAACACTCCACCATTAGCCATTACTGCCTTGAAGAGTGGCCCAGTGGCTAATATTGAATTCCCAATAAGACAAGGTCTGAGGACCCCCAAGGCTGTTAAGGGCTAGACCATAGCAGACTTACCAGCCTAGTTCCTTAAGATGATGAATGCTCATTGAGTGAGGAGATCCCTAGAAAAGTAACAGTGGTAGAGCTCTCTAGAAGGAAACGAACTATGAGGTTTGACAATTCAACCTTTAACATGCATGCCTAGATGAAGCTTTCCTCTTCTAGGATCCTCTTAAGAGGAGGCCCCATTTGAAGAAAGCACCATTACAAAATTATCTTGGTGGAATTCCTCTAGGCCACCGGTTCACTAGTGAGAGCAACCTTGGATGGCCCATAAAAGAAGAGTATTTCTACTAAGGACTTGCCCACAGCCAATAGAAGATATTTTAGAAGTCCCTTAGAGAAGGAAACAAATTCTTGATCTTTTGAAGAAAAGAAAAGAAATCAGTTCAGTGACCCCACTAAAGAATGGGGCTACGAAGGAAACTTTCTGAAGATTGAAGAATTCAATGGCCCAATAATGGGTACAAATTATAGATATGTCCTAGTATTGGGAACAAACCACACATGACTCAAAACTTGGCCATGACCAAAATTTTCAAGTGACATGACCCAAGACTTGGAACAGAGCAAATCTTCCAAGTACTTGGCTCAGGATATTGGACCAAAACAAATTTTCCAAGTGACATGGCCCAAGACTTGAAACAGAGCAAATCTTCCAAGTACCTAGCCCAAGACATTGGACCAAAACAAGTTTTCCAAGTACATGGCCCAGGACTTGGAACAGAGCAAATCTTCCAAGTACTTGGCCCAAGATATTAGACAAGAACAAGTTTTCCAAGTGCATGGCCTAGGACTTAGGACAGAGCAAATTTTCCAAGTACCTGGCCTAGGACTTGGCCCAAGAAAAATTTTCTAAGTACATGGCCTAGAAATTGGCCAAGAGCAAAAGTTTCCAAGTACGACCAAGAAACTTGTTAAGAGCAAAAGTAATGGATACAAACCTTAAGCACGTACCAATAATAGGCACAAGCTGTAGCACATCCCAGCAATGGGCGCAAATTATAAGCATATCCCAGTAATGGGTATAAGCCGTAGCACGTACCAGCAATGGGTACAAGTCGTAGCACGTCTTGGTACAGGCCATAGCATGTCCCAACAAAGGATATAAGTCGTAGCACGTCCTAGCAATAGGTGCAAATGGTAAGCATGGCCCAATAATGGGCGCAGATTATAAGCATATCCCAGTAATGGGTACAAGCCGTAGCACGTACTAGCAATGGGCATAAGTCATAACATGTCCCAGCAATTGGTGCAAATTGTAAGCAAGACCTAATAAGGGGTGCAAGGAAAATGAGCCTCGATTGGGTATGAAACCCAAAAATGGGTGTATAAAATGTACAAGATTGACCTCTTTGAAAGGAATCAGTTCAAGGGAACCTGAGAAAATCATCTCAAGATTTATGTGGAAGCAAGGAAGGCATAACTTATAAAATTCTAAGAGTACATCTCAAGATTTATGGATAGTTTTGCAAATCTCTACATAACGAGATTAGTCAATGACATTGCAAACCAGCTAGCAACATTTCTCTCCTCCTACAAGGTGAAAAATTTGCCAAAAGAAAGGTACCCTTTCGGTAAGCCCACTCATTAATACCATGTTTGAATATATCAAAACATTATAAAATGTTGTGTAAAAGGTATCATTGATGCACTAGTACTTTATTCATGCAGATTGAAATGAAAATCCTAATATTTTGGTCTTCTTGCATGACTAATTATCAAAAAATCAAATTTTGGAATTCTTATATGGTTGAGGACCCCACATGGTTTCATATACATGAAGTAATCCTTATTACTATTATTTATTTGGCAATTGGTTTTTCCAGTACATACACTGGGGGCTAAAATAAGATTAAAAATTTCCCTTAAATATATCTTTCACTTGATGAAAATTGAGAAGTCTAGTGGAAACTTTACTTTACATAAGTTCAGCCATTATTATTTTCTTTGGCTCATGAACTGTATGGTATGTAGCAATTCAACAACAATATAATTGGCAGCATGATATATGCTACAATTTGAAATATTATACAATCTTTCACAATCTGGACAAAGAATAAGGCAAAGATCAAGAGCAGCCACCAAAAGAGAAGGTCCTTAGCTGAAGCAAGGCGTGGGGATGTTCTTAAGCCTCCTAAGCTATGTCCTCAGGGAAGTTTCTAATCTCTTAATACATTTTGAGAAGAGTAGCTAGCTTTGATTGTATGACATTCTTGGACTTTAAATTAGCAAGTTTATATGATTTAATGATTTATGATATCATGGTACCATTGGTAAGCCACTATCCATGGACTAAAAATCTCATATGGAAAACATCTTGGCCATACAAAGCATGTACTACAATGCATAGAATATCTTTGGCAAAGTTCATGGGGCTTCCATCACTCAACCTATTTTGTAAAACAAACAAAGTCTTGTTGACGAAACAATGCTATCTTATATTGAGATTGAATATGCATTCAACATGATTTTTATATGCTACTTTCAAAAAAGAAAAGTATATTTTAGAATTGCTAGCAAACACTAGTGCTAGGAATATACTCTTAGCATTAAATGCAATGCCATCATAATTTGGCTATATATGCATACTTCATTGTTGGCTTAACAAATTTGATTTGTTTTATTGGTCATGTTTACCCATTGCTTGGCTAGAAATTACTAAGTTATTTACCTTTTTTTACTATAGTGTATTTCCTATTCGCTATGTTGTTCTGCCATATCTCTGTTAACTTTCCTCATGGTGTTAGCTTTATTTATTATGTTTATTATCATAGTTATGCTACTGTAGTGTATTCCTGCTGTAACAATTGTAACAATTATTCCTGCTATGACCACACCTTACGTTCAGCCCACAGCACTTATGCCAGAACGTGTCTACATTGGGAAAGCCTGACTTGTGCACAAGCTGGCTTGAAGTGCAGTCCTAGCAATGCTAGTTTCAACTCTCTTACCTCAAACTAACGAGCCATAACATAGCAGAAGGGGTTGAGGCCCAACAGTGCAAAAAGGCCCCCACATTTAAATTGATGACTCCACTAGGGAGTTGGGAGAAAGACAGGGAAAACAAGTAAATCCCTAGCAAGTTATGCCCCCAAGATCAAAGACGACACGAAATATGAGTGTCGTGCCATCACAGGCGAAGTCAAGGCTAGCCATGCTGCACCAACCCAATCAAGTAAAAGGCATTGTTATGGATTCCGTTCCGTTCCGGCCGGAATGGCTGGAATATCTCATTCCGGTGTGTAAACCGGAATGGTAATACCCTTCATTCCACCTCGGATTAAATTTCGCCCCATTTCGACTCGTTCCAGGTGTTCCAGTCAATTCCGGCCAATTTCAGCTGAAATTCATTTTCCGGCCGGTATGATTTTGGCTTTTTATTTTTCCTTCCTGAACTTGATTGGCGTCCTGTAGCTCCTAGTCTCTCTATCATCTCTCACCATCTGACCCTCTCAACTATGACAAAGAAGTTGAAAATAAAATTGAAGAGCAAGATGAACAGATGAAGCAAAAATGGCGTGATTGTGAAAAAAAAAAGGAGATGAAGGAGATGAAGAAGATGAGAATGAGTGGAGAAAGGAGCTCAGACGTGAAATGATGAAGAGAGTTGAAAGACTAGCAATCTGCATCAGTAGGATATACTGTTATAGTGTACTAGTCATGTGGGTGGGTTGGGAAATGGGAAAAAGTAGATAGTAAGAAGCTTCTTGGAAGCTCACTTGTGTAGATAGTAGGATAAATGTTTTTTTTTAAAAAAATAATAACCCCACTTTATTTTAATAGAAAGCTATATTAAATTCATTATTTTACACTAGAGCAATAATAATATATAAATATATATTTTAGCAGTAATTTCGAAATGTTTCAAAAATGGTACCTGAAATTGGCCGGTATCGAAATATTCCATTCTAATGGACAAACCGAAACGGGTTTCGAAACGGTATTCATAACAATGGTAAAAGGTGCCAACAAAGCGGGGGTTGGGCCACAACAACAACAAAGGAATCTTGTTGACAATACCAACTTCTTTATTGAAGTATTGCATTTAATACAGCATTCCTAACTGCAGTTGGTGGAGGAGATGCTCCAATTAAAGGTGGACAAGATGAAGGAAAAGGGGAGTCAACATGACCCCGAGCATATGGTAGACAAGGAAGAGACTCTTGTGGGTGGTGGCCCGTAGAATGTGGAACAATGCTTCATCACTATGGCTGATGTAGCAGCACTGCTAGAACAAGAAAAGGCCAAGGTGCCTAAGGAAAGATTTTATTCATGGAGACCTCTGTATCCCTTTAGGATACTCAGCAAGCCATATCCCAATAGGTATAAGCCGCGAACCTTCGTACTATCAGATGGCAGAAGGGGAAGTGTCATTTAGCATGTAAGCAAGTTTATAGATACCCTTGGTCTCTATGCAGTAGATCAGGACCTTTGTCTCCGAGGGTTTTCAAAGTTGTCCTTATGTGACCGGGCATATACCTGGTACACTGGCTTAAAGCCAGGATCAATCCCAACATTGGATGATATGGTAGATGTATTCTACACCAAGTATTTCCATGGAAAAGAAATGGTGATGCTTGCAACTTTGCAAGGTACCAAGCAAAGAAGCGGTGAAAACCTCATGGAATATGTCAAGAGGTTTAGGGATATAGCCCTTAATTGCTATGATCACTATAAGGAGAAGACATTGGTGAAAATGTGTATGGACAATATGATTATGGAATACAGGACTGTCGTAGAGAACCTAGAAATTTCCCAATTTGCCCAACTATTACAGAAGGCTAGGAAGACGGCCCAATCCGTCAAACCCAGGACTGACAAGCTCAAAGAATAGTGGTCCACGCCGTAGGCCATGACAGTGTCCACTAGTGAGACGAGAAAAAAGTCAGAAGGAATGGAGTACAAGAGCCCTCCTCCAATATCGTGTACACCAAAGGAGCTAGATGTGCTCCTAGACAAATGGATTGCAAATGGGGTTTTCAAACCCAATCATGTTTTTAGAGAGCCCACTGAAGAAGAATGGAGAGACCCACGTTTCTTTCGCCTACAAAATTAGTAATCGGTAGTGTCAAAAGCATTTTGTTTAAAGTTGAATTGATAAAAGCCATTTGGATAGTAGATGAAATAAGGACCAAGATCGCCATCCCTAGATTTACAATGAACAGTAACATTCAAGCCCAAATCATTAAACAATTCTACATATACTCTACTCCTTTCAAAAAGCCCTCCTTTAACTTTGTGAAAACAAAACACAAAACACAAAACACACCCAAAAAAAAAAAAAAATGACAAGAAGAAGAAAAAGAAGAAGAAGAAGAAAAATTTGCAGCTATACAATTCTTTTGTTCGAAATCATAGTGTACTCTTCAATGCTAATTTTGTTGGGTAAATTGACATTTTACATGCCTATCATTTTATAGAACCAAATATTGTCCAACATTCAATGCTATAATCATCAAATTTGGGAGCATTATATTACCTAGTTACTTTTTTGCAAAAGGATGTCTACGCTAGCATTTTGACATCAACATTTTCAAGAAAATGAATCATTTATCATTTTCAAAAAATCATTTTCTAGAAAACTATGTAATTTTCCTTTGTTTGGTAGTTATCTTAAAATGAGTTGGAAAACAATCTCCTCAATTATGAAGTCAAAAACTCCAAGCTGCTTTACGAACTGTAGCCCAACTTCAATAGCCTTAGATTCCTCTTCAAGAGGCCTCAGTGGCACATGAATTTGCTTGCTCATTGCTGTGACAAATCTTCCATCCCAATCCCTTGCTATGACTTCGATTCCCACAGAACGCAACTCAGAAAATATTGCACCATCCACATTAAATTTTAAATATGGTGTAGGAGGCAGATTCCATCTCAAAACATGTTGGACAGGCTTCTCAGCAACCGGTAACAAATCCACAGCAGTCCGATATTCCTCCAGGTATTGCGATGCCCAGTGAAGAAGCTGCCTTCCATCTTTACGTGTTCCGCCATGCCGAATATCATTCCTGTTACCCCACAATGCCCAAGCACAGGTGAGTATCAGTTTAATGTTTTCCGATGAACACTTTTCATCCATCATTAAGCACCACATTATCTCCTTAAAAGAACTAAGCTGGTCCAAAACGTTGGGGAAAATCAACTTCGATGAAGACCACATATCTTTAGCCCGGGTACATTTCCAGAAAAAATGGATAGAGTCCTTTGCCTCCACGTTGCATTCATCACATGTATCAACTTGCAAAACATTTCTTTTAACCAAGTTAGTTTTCAAAGGTAGGATGTCCCTACAAGCTCTCCAAGCGAAGTACCTTATTTTATGAGGCACATTGATCTGCCATATTCTCTTCCAAAAGCTTCTCTCTTGGCTGCCATCTGATGACGATCCCGTGGACTAAACAAGAGACATTTGAGACGCCACCCAGTAAGCATTTTTTACAGAAAAAACTCCATTAGTGCTCCAAGCCCAAATCTGTTTGTCTTCAAGCAGATTAGTACTTATAGGTATGGCTTTAATGGCCTATGCTTCATGCTGCAAAAATAGTGCATCAACAACCCCCACCTTCCATGAGGCCTCTTCCTTATCTATCAATTCACCAACCTTCATATCTTGTGGCATAAACAATCTTGGAGATGAAATCATAAAAGTTGAGGGCTTGGGCATCCATTTATCACCCCAAATCCAGATTCTATCACCATTACCAAATCTCTACCTTAAACCATACTTAATAAGAGGTTGGGCAGCCATAATACTTCGCCAAGTAAAAGAAGGATTATTTCCCAAAGCAGCTTGTGAAAAGTCAGATGTGGGAAAATATTTAGCTTTCAAAACCTTGTACACCAATGAGTCTTGACCCTGTTGAAGTCTCCACCCTTGCTTTGCCAATAAAGCCAAATTTAATTCTTTAAGTTTTTTAAAACCCATCCCACCACAACTCTTTGGAGCACATAATTTCTCCCAACTCATCCAAGCTATTTTCCTTTCACCATTTCTTTGCCCCCACCAAAAATTACAAATCATACTAGTTAAATCCTCACATAGAGAGTTAGGCAATTTAAAAACACTCATAGTATATGTCGGAATTGCTTGTGCCATAGCTCTTATCAACACTTCTTTACCCGCCTTAGATAATAACTTCTCTTTCCATCCAGCAAGCTTTTTTCTTAATTTGTCCTTAATAGAATTAAAGGTGTTCTTCTTATTCCTTCCCACCAATGATGGCAAACCCAGATATTTTTCATGTGCTTAATCGCTTGGGCCCCAAACCTCTCCTTGATGATTTCTTGAATATCAATAGGAGTATTACTACTAAAAAATAGGGAAGTTTTAGCATGATTTAGCTGCTGTCCCGAAGCACCCTCATACACCCTCAACACCCTTTGAAGGGCATCACACTCTTCCAAGAACGCTCTACAAAATATCAAACTATCATCGGCAAAGAAAAGATGGGATATTTTAGGACCCCTACAGCAAACTGCGACACCCCCAACCTTCCATTTTCTACCTCTTTGTTAATAAGGGCAGAAAGTCCTTCCGCACATAACAAGAAAAGATAAGGAGATAGTGGATCACCCTGTCTTATTCCCTACTTGGAACAATGTGCCCTTTAGGCACTCCGTTAATCTTCACAGAGTAAGAAATAGTAGTGACACACTTCATAATCAAAGCACACCATTTACTATCAAAACCCAGCTTGTGCATAATTTTTTCCAACCAACTCCATTCTACCCTATCATAAGCCTTACTCATATCCAGCTTTAGAGCCAAATCACCTACTGTTCCACTCTTTTTTTGACTAATATGATGCATCATCTCATATGCTACAAGAACATTATCAGTGATTAACCTTCCATGCACAAACGCACTTTGGGTATCACTAATAATAGAAGGAAGCACTTTTTTCAACTTATTTGTAATGGATTTTGATGCAATTTTATAAACCAAATTGCAAAGACTAATGGGTCTATAATCAATCACATTTTTTGGCTCTTTACATTTAGGAATAAGGACAATATGTGTATGATTAAAGTTTGGAGGAATGATACCTAAATTGAGGAAAGCCAAAACTATTGAAGTAACCACACCACCAATCTTAGGCCAAAAGTGTTGATAAAATAGATGAGGCATGTCATCTGGTCCAGGAGACTTCAAAGGGTACATTTGCTTAATGGCTTTTTTCACTTCAACTTCTGAAAACTCCCTTACAAGTACCTGATTCATTCTGGGGGTGACTTTATGTTGAACTGCATCAAGAATTTCTTCAAACTCCATAGGATCACTACTAGTAAAAAGTCTCTCATAGTACTGCAACATCAATTCTTCCACATTTTCATCCCCCTCCAACCACCTACCATTCTCATCCAACAAACCTTCTATTAGATTCTTTTTGTACCTTGCTAAAGCTTTCTCATGGAAAAACCTAGTATTCCTATCCCCAGATTGCATCCAGCTAATTCTTGATCTTTGCCTCCACATATCATCTTCCTTATCCATCCAACAATTCAACTCTATTATAATATTCCTTAAAGATCTAATCATGTCTGGATTTGAAGGTTGCAACTCTAACCATTCCAACTTTTTCTGTAATTCAGCCACTATTTTCGCCACATTACCAAATTCAGCCCCATTCCATACCTCAAGACTAGCATGGCAACTCTCTAAACATCTATTCAGAACATCATCTGACCCTCCATACAATCCTTCATCCTAAGCTTCATCCACAATGGCTTCACATCTTGGATCCTTTAACCACATTGATTCAAATCGGAAAACTCTTCCCATCCTCTTTTTTCTTGGTTTTGCAAACAACTGAAGACTAAGAAGGGAAAGATCAGAAACCGATGATGAAAGATGAGTAAGCTTAGCCATTGGAAATAAATGAAACCACTCCACCATAGCCAAAGTTCTATCTAACCTTTCTCTAATTTGAGAACCATCCTTTTCTAAATACAACCAAGTATACAATGGCCCCATGAACGGAACTTCCTTAAGGCAACAACAGTTAATAGTATCAACAAAGTATTTCATTTGCTGTCTAGTTTTATTACTTCCCCCCTCCTTCTCAACCATGCAAATAATTTCATTAAAATCCCCAATTGTTAGCCACGGCAAAGAGGAAGTTCCATGTAGGTGTTTGAGTTTTTGCCATGATTCCCATCTCTTGGAAGTATCAGGTTCACCATAAAAACCTGTGAGGTGCCACCAACCAATAACATCCCCTCCATCAACTCATGCATCAATATGTGAATGAGAATAAGTATAAATATCAAGCCTAATCTCTTGTTTCCAAAATAAAGCTAAACCACCACTACTACCCCTACTAGGCACAATAAGACCATTTTTATATTTACACCAATCATGAACCTTTAACATCCAAACCAAACCAGATTTTGTCTCCATTAAAAAGACAATATTGGGATCTTGTTTATTGATTACCTTGAGTAAGGCACGAACTGTCCGATGGTTCCCAAGCCCTCGGCAGTTCCAACTCAAAAGATTCATAATGCCCGGTGGGGTTGCGTAGCAACCTCTATCGATGTAATCTTATCCTCCCCAGAAAGAACATAGGAAAGTTTATTATTACTAACCTTTGCTTTCTTTTTTGTCAAATCTGCCTTCTCTATTTCACGTGAAAGCTCCTTACCACTCCTCTTTGCTCCCATAACATTATTAAGAGGCAAATGTAGGCTAGCTCGTGACTTAGCATGGACCCTTTTCCAAGTCCCTTGCTTCGGCCCATCCAAGACAGCACTACTTAAAAGTTTAGCCGTTGAATTGGGCTTTGTAACAATTACACCATCAAAAACACTAGCGGATGGGCCTTGTGACATGGGGGACTCATTTTTAATTTTAAAACCCTTTCTCATGGGCCTGCCTCTATTTAGATTAGCGCCAACTTCACTGCCTTTGGGTGCGCTAAATATACAAGTATCACCATGTAGACTCGAATCAACAATTGGCACTATTTGTTTGCCAGATGCCTCGCATTTGTGAAGACATGCATCCTCATCCATCACTTCAATATCAACCAAACTCGAGTTAAATTCGCTGTTGTCCATCAACTACTCCTTATGGATAGGCTTTGAATTCAAATTAATGGGTTCTGATTGGATAGCCTGATCAAGCTCAGTAATTATTGCCTCAAAATTAGGAGGCAGTTTCCCAGCAACTGTTGCAACAGTCCCTACTTTCTCAACCGTCTCAACCACAGCACCACCTTTGACGGCCATTCCATAGAACCTGTACTAACCACTTCACATTGATTCTGCCCGAAAACAACTCCTACAACATCAAACTTCGAGTGAATATTCTCCCTAGCATATGGCATAGACAATCCACGTCGAGACGGCCCCACTTGAGTATTGATCTCTCTTATTTTAGAACGACCACCATTGTTAACCGAAGTATTAGTTTTACGAAAACCAGCCTTCAACCATTCGCCATAAGGGAGTTCTTGCTGACAGTCAACATGAAAAGAGCAATATCTGGCTTCATGACCAATCCGACCACACTTGAAACAGAGCCCCACTAGTCTTTCGTATTTAAAGCCAATACAAACCTTATCTCCTTCAAGACTTGCAACAACACCACCTTTATGTAGTGGTTTCTCCAATGGCAATTCAACCCTAACTCGTAGAAAACGGGCTTGATCTGTTGAAAAAGCTTTCATGTCAACATCCACAACCTTACCCAGTCTGTTACCAATGTCTCTTCCTACATCCTTAGACAGCAGATCGAAAGGAAGTTCCCAAATCTGGACCCACATTGGAATTGAAGTGAATCGAACAGAAGCAGCAGTCATACCTTGTTCCCATCTACACAAAACCAATGGATGATCCTCAAAACTCCAAGGACCATTTACTAGCACCCACTTCAACTGACTCTCCATGGAAAACTTAAATTGAAAGACACCATCTCCAACATCAACTATACGAACATCAGAACCCATCTTCCGCACATATCGCAATAAAGTCTTGGCAGCACGTTGGTTAAAAGACCTATTTGTGAGAAATTTTCCCAACAAACTGAGCGAGCATTCCTCCAAAATCCTGTCCCTATGCACTGTTCCAACACTAATAACCATTCCTTCATCTTCCGTCAACTTAATGTTTTGTAGTTTTTGAACAAAATCCGAATCCACAATTGAAACACGCAACATTGGAAAAAGAAACGTGATAAAAAAAAAATTCCACTTAAAAACAATCCACTAGAGTAAGACCAATCCACTACACGTCTCACCAATAACATGAGAAGGATACTCCCACTAAGAGAAGGAAACTCACCTTACGTGAGAAGGAAAAAAAAAGACAATGAGAAACTTTTGTGGAACAATGATGACTGTACTTTTTATTATCAAATCAAAATATCAATTGGTTTTTTATGTAAACGAAAATTGAATTCCAAATCATCCGCTTCCAATGATTGTGCTTTTTATGATCAAACAAAGCCATCTATTAGTGTTTAGTAGGCAATAATTAAACTCTAGATCATTCAACAATCAGAACTCCAGATCATCTATTAGTGTTTGAGATAACCAAAACTCACACAAGTTTATATATATAATTAGTTCCTAATATTATTACAAATTGGAAGCAAAATTGTACATAAAATATTCTCTACACTCTCAATTTCTCCAAATTGCTCCTAGAGAGCCCCTTAACCTCAACAGCCAAACTCTCTTCCCCAAGCCTCCTAAACCCTTTACTCAAAACCTTAACCACATACTCATCCGCCTCAAAAGTGGACCCCCACCCACTCCTCTTCATCATCTCGTAAATCCTGACCGTCGATTCCCTCCTATCAGCACCAATCACCGCCTTGATCAGCCTGATGAGCCCCTTGTCGTCACACTGGATCCCACCCCCGCCACAATCTGTCTCCAAGTCACAGATCAGACGGTCGAGATCTTCCACCATTCTGTTCCTGGCGAGAGCGGTGGCCACGTCGGCGTAGAGGGACAAGTCCGGGTTGTGGTATTCAGATCGGACGGCGGAGAAGGCGTGGAGAGCGAGGGCGCAGTGGTCTTGGCGTAGGAGCTCGCGCAGGGTAGCGAGGAGGTCGGATTTGAGGAGGCGGGAGAGGAGTGGGGAGTAATCGGGTGTGGTGGAGGAGGAGGAGGAGGACCTGTGAGCTCGCTTGAGGGTTTGGATGGCGTTGATGGCTTCGATGCTTAGGATGCGGCCTTTCATGAGGGGCCCACGGTTGGAGCGCGGACCGCAGCGTATGGCAACGTAGGTGGTAGTGGTTGTGGCTCTTGTGGGTCTGGGTCTGGGTCTGGTGGTGTAAATTGGGTTCACGGGTTTGAGGAGGAAGGCGAGGTTTTGGTGGAGAGTGGAAGAAGCCATGAGTTGAGTTCACTGGAATGGAGTCTCGGGGAGTGACACTTATGGACTCAGACTCTTGTCTTTGGATGGGATAAGAAATATTTGAGTAAACCTGTATTTTTCATACAATTTTTTTTTTTTTTAAATTACAAAAACAAATCAACGATAGTTAAGAGTCACAATGGGCTGGGTATAATGGGCTATTAACTAGTTAACGGATCGAGTCGGACTGGGCCGAAAGAGAAAACCTTAGCCCATGATCCTGCCCATGGGCAATGCCCATTTTGTCTTTAGCGAGCTGGGCTATTGGGTTGGGCCTAATGGATTACCCATGGGCTTGTGGTAGCCTATTATTTTATTATTTTTATAAGGAAATAATTAATCTATTTTCTTAAAGGAAAGAATTAAAGAATTTAATACTTAATTACAATTTTTTTTATAGTCAAATCTATTTAATTTTTTGTTTTGTTGATGGAAACCATTTAATTTTTTATTTATTAAGGCTTTAAATAGTTTTTTATTTTTATCTTTAATAAAAAAAAATGTCAAATGGTTAATTCAAATTTGATAGACTACTAGAAAAATATATATTTAGTAAACTAAGTTTAGCACAATTATTTTGAGTATCTTAGTGGTTAAGGGAGTTTTTTTAAGAAATTCTTCTATAATATCTCAAGATCAATCCTTCATACACTTCCTATATATTTTTATTATGAATTATGAGTTATTAGGCTAGGCCAATGGGTTAGGCCAACGAGCTAGGCAATGGGTTGGGCTACTAGGCTAGCCCACCGGGTACCCATGGGCATAAAAACTAGCCCATGGCCTAACCCACTGGGCTAGTGGGCTACCCATGGGCCTTAATAGTAACGAGCCGGGCCGCCCATTAGCCCGGTGGGCTGTCGGGTTTCTTGGTCGGGCTGTGGGCTATTTGATGACTCTTAACGATAGTATGATGAGAGAGGATGAATCAAATTGGTTAAACAAATGAATTGCATTTAATACCACTTGTTAATATCTTTTAAATTCTGACAATTTTAAGCATGAAAAAAATTATTTATAGTCATAAATTCATGATGGAAAAAATCTTCAATGTTAATAGTTCACTGTCAAAATGCATATAATTACAAGTTTACATCTTCAAAAAAAGATAGATCTTAAAAACAAACAAAACAAATAAACTAGCAAAGTAGCAAGTTATCGGTCTTCTTAAGTGCATATGTTCTTGTAGCATTTAAAATAATAGTAAAGTTAGATTACTTAGAAAGATAAACTAAACAAAAAAAGATTCAAAAATAAACATAACATATTAAGTAAAGAAGAATAAGTAAATATTTTATAAGAATTACATTTCAATCTTAATCTACTCAACATTGGTAGCAGATTCAGCACCGCAAATATTCATACTTGCAAATTGCAGCTCAAGTTGGCCAATTTCGTCAGCATCTTTATCTACAATACAATATTTTAATATAATTTAATGTACCATGAAAGCAAGCAAGACAGCAAGAGAAAGAGTAGAGGAACAGAACTAAGGAAGAGTAGAGGCACAAGCTTTAGGGCCCTTTGTGGTTTGGAACTTTGGTTTGTCACGTTCCAACTTTCAACTTTTAGGTTTGTTTTGTGCATTGTGGGCGTGGCTTTGGCTTTGGAGTCTTGGACAATAGATTACAGCTAAGCTAGTATTGAATGAGATTTTTTTTTTTTTTAATGGTTGTCTTGACTCTTGACAACCTTTAGCCTTGTGTTCTCTTATCTCTCATGTCACTCAAGTCCGTGATTTGTGAGCTCTTATTGGTTGTGTTGTGATGAATGCATGAAGCTCAAATAGTCTTCAGCAAAAAAAAAAAAAAAAAAAAAAAAAAACCCTCATATAGTCATTCTCTGACAACAGTTTTACTTGTTTATATAATATATTGACTATTAGTTTTGATACTTTGTGTTTTATGCACCTAGTATCATGACGTAGTTTAAATTTTTTTTAGCAGGTCGGGTCACGGGTTATTTGGGTCGGGTCAGTTTGAACTGACCTGAAAAAAATGGGGTCAGGTCACGAGTCAACCCATTTTTGCTTCAGGTAAAAAAAAAATCGGGTTCGGGTCAGGTTTTTTTGGGTCAGGTCGGGTCAAAAAATTCTGACCTGTATTGCCATGTCTAGTTGTAGGGCGGGTTGGGTTGTATTTTTTGGCATGATATTTTAAATAAATAAAGAAAAACATAAATTTGTCATTTGGTAAGTCATTCTCTAAATTAGTTATTATGCAATGCACTATTTTGAACTCACTGCTCTTATCAACAAAAATACAAGTTTCACTTCTTCACAATATCAACATTCCAAAACATAAAACAAAATTTCAAATGCGCAATTTGATGGCTATTTTGACAAAGAATATAAACATATAAAAAATTTGCAATCTTGAAAAATAATTTCATAATCTAATATCTTGAAAAATAATCTAATAGTTGTGTTTAATTATAAATGTATTTTGGTTGGCACTATGTTTCAATTTGGGTATATACATCAATTTGGTATATTTATATATGATTTTTTTTTTTTTTATATAAATATCATGTCATTGTTAACATGATTCTCAGAACCAGACCGGACCGGGAGGTCGAACCATGAAAACCAAAAACCGAAAACCGAAAACCGGGATGAAAACCGATTTTTTAAGTCTAAAGAACTGGAATTTTTGTTAATTTCGTGAACCTCTAAAACCGGGGTTGGACCGCACGAACCGGTGAGAACCGTGCGGTCCAACCCCTTAGCAATTTAAAAAAAAAAAAAACAACTTAACACAATTTTATTCTACTTAATTAAATTATCCATTTTTTACAATGAATAAAAAAAAAATTATAATTAAATTCCTTCAAAGATATTCAACTTTACTTCAAAAATTAATCATAAATTTTAAAGTTTTCATGGTTATTATTTTATTTTATTAACTTTCTTATTTAATTATTAAATATATGCTTGAAAATCATTAAATTTCCCTTACATATATAGATATATTAGTCAATTTTGCTAGTTTTATAAATTTAATATCTATATTTAGGCTTTAATTAATTATTAAATTAATTATGACGTCATCACGGTTCGACCCCGGTTTGACCTTGGTTCGACCTCAAAAATCTTGAACTTCTCCTTTTTACGGTTCAATAAACGGTCTGGGTCTAAAAATCTTGATTGTTAAGTAATACACACTTCAAGAAATATTATCTTTTATTTTGAAAATTATATTCAAAAGTTGTTTATTTTGGCTAGGAAATGTTAAAAAATAGGCCTAAGCATCTAATAAAAATTAGTCACAAAAACAAAGTGGGAAAGGTTGGGACATTTTCTCGAAGATGTGTCTAATACGGAAACAAAGGAATCCCCACAGTAACTTAGGTAGAGTCGGGTTGATGATATGTACCCCCAGTTGGAATTCATGCATGAACCTGGCCTTATAACTTGTTATACAGTATACCTACAACTACAAAGGAGACAATTTTTGTGCTGATTGACTCATAAATCAGAGCATGAACCATGATTTCGATATATAATTCCCCATTGACATATTTAAATTTCTATCTGTTTTGATTTTTCAGGAGTTGTTTAGAAATATAGAATGTTGTAGTCTGTGTCTGATTGTCTGAGAGCTTTTCCAAAGAGAAAAAGGAAAGTTGATTAAAAAGTGAAAAGGAGCAAAAAAAAAAAAAAAAGATTAGAAAGAAAAACTTTAGATGCGTCGACAGCAGGATTCGAACCTGCGCAGGCAAAGCCCAACAGATTTCGAGTCTGTCTCCTTAACCACTCGGACATATCGACAACTTTTGTAGAGTTTTCTCAGTATACATATTTAAACGATGCTATAGAACTACTTTAATATTTTAAAATTATATTTTCGGGGACTACATTATTTTAATACATGCTACACTACTACTACAGTGCTACCCTTATTCCCGTGAATTGGGCTCTGAATAAATATAAAATCAGAAGTGGGCTTCTAATTAAAAAAGTAGACAATTCATGAATGCTCCAATATGGGTATGGTTCTTTTATGGATCTTATGACATTGTAACCATGCTATGCAGCCTTGTGAATTCCAGTGCAATAGGGCCCAATTATTTACGACCGTCAAAGTTGTGAGCCAACTGGCTTTCCTTTCACACAAGGCATGCTAGCTTGTTAGTACTCTTGCCACTTTATCTTTTCAAGTAGGATCATGATATTTGCTGCTGAGGAGTGAACACACCTTGAGCTTTAGAACATAAGCTAGAATGGTGTAATAATACCCACATGTTTACTGCTTAAAGATTCTATGTCACATTATTGATTAGATGACAAAATATTCACATATTTGTTATCTGTTACCTTAATTTCTCGAGCAGGGAAGAGTGACAGTTGGACTTGGAGGTGTGTTACTGTTTTTAGTCCAAGGCTATTTGTCATACTACTTATTGTATAGTTATAATGTTAAAGTCTTTCAAAACAAGAGGAACTATTAGCTATTAAAGCAATGTCCATTAGTCCTCTCATGTTCTGATACATAGCACTAGCAACAATGTATTCCCTGTAATTGGTAGCTCATATTCAATGAATTGGATTGATCTTTGATTGATCTTATTATGAAAATTCGATCTTGATTGGCCTCAATAACTTCCACCAAGTAATTTTTCACTTGTAGTTGAGTAGAGGCATCTCAGATTCCATCTTATTGTTTGTAGAAACATGGTAAGGACCATATCAATCTCTTCCTTTTGTGATGTAAAAGCGATAAGGTTGGTTGCATATAGGAACAACGATGGTTGTCAACCTTCTCCTATGCTATTTACTGGAGAGGAGTAAGAAATAAAATAAATAGAGCTGCCCTCATGTTGGACAACATGGTGTTAGCTAAGAGTACACTATCTGATTTTCCCTCAATTTTATGCGTTTTTTGAGGCCAAAATGGCAGACAACAACATGGAACTTGAGCAATAGAGTGTTCATGTGTCAATGTATGCTGTGGCATAAAACAAGCAGCAGCAGTAGCTAGCATGTGATGACTTGAGGGAAAATTAGCCAATTGTATATATGAGCAAAATCAAATGAAGTTTGTCTACATGCTGCAATTCAATATTGATGCCTCCTGTTTAATTTCTGGGATTAGTTAGCAGTATACTTAATGACCTGTTGAAGGAAGGAGCCAAAAGGTTTCAAGTTGCAATTAATCAATTAGCACCACTTGTAAATATATTTCATGTGTGCTATTTGGATATGAATTCTCAGCTTGATCAACAGTGCAACCATGATATGTGGCTTAAATTCAGGGCTCATACATGCCATAACTTGCTTTCTCAATGTGCTATGATTCTTTTCACATCATACCTGTTAAGCATTAAGGAATACACATGATATCTCATATAAATTCTGACCACTTCACATGTTTATTGTAGGTAGTCTTTTTGTATATTATGCTGCAATACTTGATTGGTAAAACAATCAATAAGAAATCTATAACTGATTTCAATGTTCTTTCACATCTCCTAATCTCCTAAATTTGTGGCAAGGTGTATATCCTAAGCATTATGACAGAAACTTTAGATGCCATATTTTAAGGTTAATCTCCATTATTATTGCTAGTTGTAATGCAGCATTGAGGTAATGCTCCAAGTATGATGCTTTTGTCAAAGAAATACTTTCTTCAATAGCATCATTGCTATTTATACATAATATTCAGTATGCAATACTTTCTCCAATACCATCAATGCTATTTATACTTAATATTTCGTATGCAATCTTAATTCCAATTGTGTTCAACACTACCAAGCACTTCCATTATTCATCAAAGTGAAAAGCCTACTTCTTTAAAGTGATTGGCAGCTCAATGCCCAACATTATTTGTATTGACAATCAATCGATTATATTGGGAAAATTTGGTACTCATGAACATCTTATTCTATGGAATCATTTTTCTTTTTGACACTCTTAATTTGCAACATAAGATTCGAAAACTATCTCTGCTGAGCATTTTCACAATTACTTGATAGAAGGGGAATAGGTTTTTTCTTTTAAGATAAAGAATCAAAGCTGCTTTTGAAGGATTTACTCAACAAAGCTAGCTCCTAGCCATTTTTGTTCCTTTCTTTTTGATAGGGAAACTAGCTTTTAGTCAAGCCAATTTAGGTGAATAATATTATTCAATAACTTTTAATACGTGTCACCTAATCGCCGAAGGTTAGGAAGAAGTGTGCTTTATGAAAAAGATCTCCCTGACATACCATGAAAAATACCAAATTCTGTTTCTATTCACAGTTCTTACATATCATTCCAAATTTGCAGGCATTTCTGAAAAAGTTAAACCTTTAAACCCAAATGGTATTTTATGAAAGTATTTTTATTTACTGCAAAACTTAGTACGGTTCTTTAGCCAGCTGTTGCAAATTGAATGTCTCTCATTGGCTTTGAGAAAAAATTCGTGTAGGTTCCCACATATTAATCAAGTGCACGATAAAATTCAGGATAGACCAGCTCAATTTGCTTAGTGTAATTTGGTCCTTTTTTCTTTTTGCATGACACATTGGAAACCATAGTGGTGACTCCTTGAATGAGAGTCTCAAGTCATGTCTACCTTTGATAACCATAGTAGAGGGACAAGAACAAATTGAAGGTAATCCTAATCTAATTTCTTAAACACAACATCTGATTTGGATCAATCCATATATCCATCAATACTCTGAGAAATTCAGATGTCAAAAGTCTGTCTATTTCAGGGCAAATGACTAACCATACAACAAAAAATTAGGAGAGAATTGACAAGAATGAACTAGAAATTATTTTTTTGTAACACTTCATCAATTGTAACTAAAGATCCATCCAAATTTTAAGCCTTGCAAAGGATTTAGGTATTTCCTTACTTATTTCTAATAAGTATTTTGCACAAAAAAAAAAGAAAAAAAAAGGAAAAAGATTGATTAGGTATTGTTCTGATTCATAACTCTTCTATAAAGTTCATCATTATCCAAGCTCATTAGTTTACCCCTCGTCTATCTATAATGATTGGCCTCATCCTAGGCTTCACCACCTAGAATCTGCCTGCAAACCCTAGGCTTCAGTCTTCACCACCTAGGGGTGTTTGGCATCACCACCAAACAAAGTGAACAAAGGAGGAGACATATTCTCAACTCATCATAAAATTATTCTTATTCCAATTGTACTACTTTTCACCAATACAAGAGTAGAGTTAATTAGGTTTTAGGGATTATACTAATATGGAAAACATCTAATCAAATTCCTTAAAGCCCTCAACATTAAAACCAAATTCAAAATTTAAAAACAAAAATAATTTTACATTCAAAAATAAAATCTTAGATGATTTTAATGCTCCCTGCATCAGTATAGTGATGTACTGATATGTTATTGAATCATTGTAATGTTAAATCTATATCAATTTATTAAACAGCCTGTCATACAGATAAACAAACAATCAGAATGTAGTCCGACCTACTGACATGTACATGCCAGTTTGTGGTTTAGCCTGCTTGATACGCTTGGCCATGATTTTCATCCTTAATTTGTTGCAACATTATTAGGTTTCCATCATTATCAGAGAAGCATTACTTAATGAATAAACATGTCATTTTAATCACACTGTGGCTTGTGCTTTAAGGAATGTTTTCTTTATCTTTTTGCTCATTGATTGATCACATCAGATGAGCAAGATACTCTTTATCTTTCAACAAGGGCAACTAAATATGAAATGCACGACAGTATAATATGAACTGTATAGCAGTGCCTATTATCTATAAACTATAGGTCTTCTTTTGGACCCTACTGAGTACTGCCTACCATCATGTTGTTTAGCTACTGGCCTAAAGACCCCCCCAAAAAAAAATATCAGGCCAAGTCCTGCTAATGATCTGTGTTGGAGTGTTTCAATGTCAAGGATTCTACACAGTTTGGTATCTCCCAATAATTCATGTTCTGCCAATACAAAGCAAAACCACATGAAATATATACATATATATATATATGATCAATCAATCCTGTGGATTACATTGATGTTGTTAATTAGGACTCCAAATGGCTAGGTGGAAAATTTCCTTTTTGGGTTTGGTAAGGATGTGGCCCTCATGTCCAAGTTCATAATCTCAATGAAAGGCGGGCACACAGAATTTGTATAATTACTCATTGACTTGATAAATATATTTATATAAAACTTCAAATATGGTGTGCTGCTGTATACATTGCACCTTGTTTTTACTAGCTCCTAAAAGTTTGGGTTCAAGCTTGACTTTATCATCAAATATTTGTTATATTATAATCGGGAAAGCTCTCTTAACTCTCAAATTGCAATCAAGCAAGAAATATTCCATTTGATTTTCTTAATAAAGTTACTAATTAGTCAAATTTTAAAGTGACATAGATATCATCATATAAGCAACAAACCCATTAAATGTTTGAGAACCGCCGACTAAAAAAACTACAGAAGAAGTTGTACTTTTGTTATTATTATTATTATTTAAAAAATGAGTTCCATGTGCTTTGAAACCAAATGGGATTTCAATATTGACCATGAATTAAACCACCTCAAAACTATAATCCCCCATGTTAATATAATTGAGGTTGATATGATATACACATCTTAATGGAATAGAAGCACCTTATCCAACGGTGTGGATCAGGTTTAATTGGTCCATCAAAGTTTGGTGGACCACACATCTTTAATCTTGAGGGAAAAGTGATAGTAGAATGTTGAAGTCGGACGCCATGACAAAATAGAATTGGATATTGAGGAGCAAGTCGTATCCCTTTCTTATCAGGTTGCTGCAACTTGTACTCTCACTGTAGCAATGGTGCGCTGCAAGTGGGACCCTTTTACTAAGTAACACACACCCTCAAAGCATATGATCAAGATGAATATTGATGTGACTTGACCATGAGCAAAATGGTGAAACAAAAAAGAGCATAAAGAGAGTTTTTTTGTTTGGTAGAGAAAAGTTTAGTCGAAGGAAGACTACATTATACTAGGACTAGGGCAAGATGCAAGTTTTAAAGAGAATTAAACTTATAAATTGCCCACCAAAAATAACTGTTAGTAGTAAAACTCGAACTTAAATCTTTTTAGTGAAAAAATAAAAAGAATTTTTTTAGCAATGTATATAGAGCTCCCTTTTTCTTTTTTTCTTTTTTCTTTTTTTTCCGAGGTTTTGAGTGGGATTGGTTCCACTGATGGACACTGCGTGACAACTCTAGTTAAGGCCTTTTTGGGACCCACCAACCGTCCATTTCATGGCAAGTACTTTGCCAATTGGACCAACTTCGTAGATGGCCCCTCACTTCCTTGCTTATGCTCGTAGTCAAATAAAACTGCAATGTTTTCCATTAAAAAAAAAAAAATAGAAAAAGATAAAGATAAAAGTGGGTAAAATACAGTGAGATTTGGGATTTATTGCTAAACAGGTTCGAAATATTTTAAAAATAATACATTTGGTCCCTAAACGGTATGCTTTTGGAAATGAAATTGTCGTAATTACTATTTACTATTTAGCGTATGGTTTAAAAACTATATTAATTATTTTTTAAATGTTTTGAACTTGCTTAGTATTAGCCCAAACTATATGAGTGCTTATCAAATTTTATCCAAAAAAAAACATAAATGTGAAAAATTCATCTTTAATTTTAATTAAAGAGTAATGATAGTCCCACAAATTGTTTCTTATTTCAAAATTTCTTTTCCTATAATTTTTTACTTTTTTTTGTGTGGATAAGTCGGTAGTTAGAAGAAGGGGATTCAAATCCTGAATATTTTTATTGAAAATACTAAAATGTATTAATTAAATTACAAGACTCTTAGCTCATAATTGATAACCAAATAAATTATAATATGAACAACATATTTCATATGGGTTTATAATATATCTACAAGTATGAATATGAGATTCTACTATGTGTTAGATACTTTGCGAATTCTTCCATTTACTCTTCTACCTCGTATGAGTCATATTTTAATTAGTATTATGTGTTACTCTTCTTTGACAGGAAATTATGTAACATAAGTTTAACTGGAACCTCCTCCATTTATAAGTTTTAGATATAGGGTGTCATTGTGGGTTTAAAAACCATTGGGTATGTGTGTAACTTATCAATAAAATAATTTTTTTTTTTTTTTTAAAGAAAGAAGATTATTCATTTAACCATCCACGTCAGCAAAAGTTTTAATGAAAGTAAAGGTTTCAATAAATTATAATATTTGTTTATATTTAATAATAAATTTTTTTTTTCCTTAAACATATTTAAAATTTAAAATTTGGGCAACTACACGCAGATATATAACCATAAATAATAGCTTGTCATCATGTAAATGCCAAGCATGTAAACTAATGTGTTGACCAATAAATCTTTAAATTAAAAGGTGTCCAATTAATATTATCCAACCTTCCCAACTAATAATTTTGTACCACAAGTTTTATTTTAAGTTGCAATATTCTAAGATTTTGCCATGTGACATATTCTTTGAGAAGGTAATAGAATAAGTTTTATTTCATTCATAGTTTGGGTGGATTTTTTTATTCTTAAATTGAATAATTTCTTAAGAAAGTTTGGCATGGTGTTGCATATATACCAACTTTAAAGGATGAGTACTATTTATACAAAACTTTAAGGAAATTGGTGTATTTTAATAAAAATGAGGGGGTACGGGGGTGTTAAAATCCATTGCAAAAATATAGCATGTTTGCAAAATTTAGACCAAAGAAAAGTGTAAACCTAGATAGAGTTCACAGGCAAGTAGCTTGGAATTGGATTAGCCACCAATAGTTGCTACAAGTAGATTATATTACCTATCCCCCAAATAAGTAAAAACTAAAAAGAAGACTGGTGCACTAAATCTATATCTATATTATTACTAAAAGCTGAAGCGTAGCATTTGTTATTACTACGCTTCTGTTGAGCCACATTAATAACCATGTCATTCATTTATTTTTTATTTTTTCTTTTCTCTATTAAAATTTTTCTTTCCCCTATTTTCAACCAAAAAAAAAAAAAAAAAACTCCTCTTCTCCCTATTAGTTCACGGGTAATTATTGAGTACTATCAAAGTACTATAAATGCATACTCCTTCCTCTCACATAACTGTAAGTCCCACTAATTAAATTTATGGTAGAATCCACAATTCATATGAGAGGGGGGGAGTACACATTTATGGTACTCTTGGAGTATTCAATAATTTTCCTTAGTTCACACACCTACTATTACACTTCTTCCAACATTTCCCTTTCCTTTTTGCCTCTTTATCTCTTCACTACTTTACTGTTATACTTTCTTGCTCTTTTTTATAATTTGACTCTTCTTCTACCTTTAAACCTACTGTTACATTTCTTCCAACTTTTCTCTTTCATTTTTGCCTCTTTATCTCTCCACTACTTTGCTGTTATACTTCCTTATTCTTTTTTATAATTTGCCTCTTCTTCTACCCATTCTATTTTTATATAAATTTGATATTATTTTCTCATTCAATCCTTATTTTTCCCGCACAAAATGTGAGTTCTCTCTCTCTCTCTCTCTCGGTGAATTTTTATTCTTTCTTATAACTCTAATTAAGGTTGATGGTTTTTTTTTTTTAATATATGTTTTGGTATTTTTTTTTTTTTTAATATCCCATCAGAAAGTCTCCTCTTTCCCTTTTATAGCTTTGGTTGAATTTTAGTTTGGGTTAATACTTAGTTTTTTGGGAAACATGAATTTGAATATGCCTACCAATTGTTTGAGTAATAAATTATTATAAAGCCTATTATTTATTCCTTTAGTTTCATTTTAATTTTGGTTAAGATAACATTGTAATTTTGTAATGAGTTTTGATTATTATGATAATTTCCATATTCCTTAAGAGATGAGAAATTTGAATAATAAAGTTGAAACTTATAAAGTTTAGTTGTATATTAAGCAAATATAATACACTACAATAGAAGTTAGAAGAATATGGTTCACCTTAAAAGAAATATTAATCAAACGTAAAAATAAAATAAAATAAAATGATATATTTGTAGAGATAAAAAGATAAAAAAAAAATACTTGTTGAATTTTTTTTTTTAAATAGAAAATACCTGAAGTAATGGTTTTTTTTTTTAATTTTTTTTTATATATTACACTTCATTACATAATATTTATATTCTCATGCATTGCGTGAGTCTGCGGCTAGTATGTTATTAGAACAAGTGTCTCGAACAAGTAGTTTTGCCAGTGAAATTCTTCACGTGAATACACATATAATGAGAGAAATATCTGACTTATCAAAGTGGTAGTGAGGATTTATTTCCCTTAAAAGTTTAAATTCTTAATTATCTTTTTTTTTTTTTTAATTCTTTGCTCAAAAAGATGAATTTTCTTAATTGTAGTTTGATGTTCATTTGATTATTTAAAATTATTGAGCAACTGGGATTAGTAGGTCATTGATGCATATTTTAGTTCGGTTGTTGAGAAATAGAAAAAGAGAGAATTATATAGGAGAATCTAAATGCTAAAATTAATTAGTTCTAGCTTTCTCTTTTTCTATCCTCAAGTTCTATATAGTCATCAGCTGCACCAAAAAAAAGCATAGAATTCCCATACATTTTGGAAACCAATCAATTAATGATCGAGTACAACATGAAGCAAAATACTCAAATGAAGAAGGTGAATCTTCTTGAAGGACGGTGTATTTAGGGACTGATGAAATTTTTCTCTCTAATAGAGAAGTCTTATCTATTAAAAAAAATAATAATAATAGAAAATTTTATCTATTAAGAAATTCATCTAGGAAAAGAGAAAGTTAACTCTATTTTATAATCTTTATAATATGAAAAATCATCTTCCAACTTTGTCCAAAATGGCATACCGAAACAAAGTTGTCATTTGTCAATTATGAATTTTCAAAATAAGATACATTATGTACAAAGGAAAGAAAAAAATAATAAAAAAAATGAAACAGATAAGAAGGACATTTGCATTTTTATTTATCAAAATGATATTTGTATTCTTGAGTAGGCATGAAACATGTCTATTTACACCAATCACTATATCATTCAATTTTCAAATTTGTAAATCACTTTATCTATTAAGAAATTCATATAGGAAAAGAGAAAGTTAACTCTATTTTATAATCTTAATAATATGAAAAATCATCTTCCAACTTTGTCCAAAATGGCATACCGAAACAAAGTTGTCATTTGTCAATTATGAATTTTCAAAATAAGATACATTATGTACAAAGGAAAGAAAAAAAAATAATAACAAAAATGAAACAGATAAGAAGGACATTTGCATTTTTATTTATCAAAATGATATTTGGATTCTTGATTAGGCATGAAACATGTCTATTTACACCAATCACTCTATCATGCAATTTTCAATTTGTAAATCATATAGTATGATCAAATCACTACACATTTCTTATGAATTTTATCACCTTTCTATTTTGTCTATAAAATATAACACTTACAAATTTTAACAAGAAAAATTACTGAGATACTGGAAGAAACTAATAACAAATTAGTAATATTTGTTTTCATGAATAAGAAATTTTCATTAAAACAACAAAAAAAATTACAATAAGGTCTAGCAACTCAGAACAAATAGCAAATAAAAGCTGCAAACCTTTCTAGCACATAATTACAGAACAAGTTCCCTGAATAATGAGTAATAACAGTTTGTAAACCAGAGCACAAATAAAGGTGATTAAAAGTAACAAACATGCTCTGAAATAGCTAAGCTACAACACACACAATACAATTCCCTATAGATACCTTGCTAGAAATAAAGATATATGCTCTCCATTTAATTTCATTCCCATTGCAAGCTAAAAAATCTGCAGTTATTTCTCTATCTCCAGATATGATACACAACAGTTGAACAATAGTTGCAATAATTAAGTATTCTTAATATTAGTGTTAAGTATTTTCAGTTATTTGTGTTATTCTGATAAATGGGTTTGAAAAGACGTTGATAATGATTTGATATATATAAAAGTGTGGGTGGCTTGAACTGGATTTCCCTTGTTTGTTACTCGAAGGTGTGTTTGGAAACGTGTTAAAGTCCACATTTTAAATCTGACTTAGCTTTGCTATGTCAAAGTACAGAGCAGCAGTTAATTATAGATGATAGGCTTGAGGTATTTAAGTAGGTGTTGGTGTACTTATTTCCTTGCCTCACTCTTCTATTCTGAATAGTATTTTAGTCCCATTATAGTACATATATTCCCTCTTCTTCCCATCTCTTTTATATTGAAGTTTATGTAATTAAGGTACTTTTTTGTTCTCCCAGAGTAAAAGTTCAAAGAACCCTTTTTGTAAGAGCTATGCTGGTGCCACAACTTGTGTCACCAGCATTAGTTTTTTTGTAAATGATATTTGTTTAAGATTTGGTCGAATGCTTTATTATTCTTATTTTTTCTGAGTGTTTGCTGCAGAATTTTTCTTTTTCTTCTTGTTAATGAGTCTGGTAATTGAAGTTTTGGTCTTGTTTTGCTATCTAAAAAAAAAGTATTCTTAATATTGCAATGACAACAAGTATATCAAATCCAGGTATGCTTTGAGCATAGCCGGAGGTATTCTTGGACAATCTTGAAGAAAATGATTAGAGAGAGCAAAGACAAAAATGAGATTGTGAGGAACATGGAAATATAAGAGTGCTTAGGTTTAATTGTTATATTTCAATACAAAATTAAGTTTCACAGTTGGCATCAATTTGCAGGTTATAAAAATAAAATAAAATAAATGTTGTGTGGGTAATTCATTATTTTATTGATTAGTTGTTACTTTTAAGTTAAAATTCAATTTAATCCCTTGACTCTACTTCCATTATCAAATTAATCCTTACGATTTAACTATTATCAATTTTGTTCCCCACTTTGTCAAAATGAGTCAATTTGATCCTTTTGCTCAGACATTCTAACAAATGAAGTCATTTAAACATTTTTTTTTAAGTTAAAAATAAATATGCAAAATTTTCTATTAAATGATATATCTCATATTCTCATTAATGTTCTTAGTTAATTTTTTAATAATTTTTTTTTAAGTTCTCAATAATTTTTTTATCAAAATTAAAAAAAAAAAAATTAATGGCGTTATCAAACAAACATTGTTTGATAACGTATTTGAACAAAAAGAATAGACTGATTCATTTTCATAAAGTAATGACTAAATTGACAAAAATTAAATTACAGGGACTAGCTAATTTGACAATTGAAGTGAAAATCAAGGGATAAATTGAATCTTAGCCTAATTTTTATTAGCATCGTGCCATCATCATGACACAACCTCATTAATTGTGAAAAATATTATGTATCTAGACTTATTGTTAGTTAATTATATGGCTATATGTGATTAATTTGTTAGAGGAGATATAATCTCTTCTCTTTGTTTTTTTACCAAAACTCAAAAGAAGCTAGTAAATAATACGTATAAGCAATGGCGGGTTCAAGAGTTACCTCAATGCTAATAACATATTTTGTAGTACTTCATTTCTCTAGCTAGTTTGAATCTCACCTTCCTTTGTCAGCTATATTTACTTATCCAAAAAACCAAAAAAAAAAAAAAAAAAACAAAACAAAGAAGCTGGCTATCAATCATTGGTGGGCCATCACTGAAGAGGGCTATATGTCACGATTTTAGGATGAGGAAAATGTGCCACTCAACGCCATTTGAGCAGTGTATCTCATAAAAATTCGATATACATAGTACTTATTGTTAGTTAATTATATGGCTGTGTAATTAATTTGTTAGAGGAGATATAATCTCTTCTCTTTGTTTTTTTACCAAAACTCAAAAGAAGCTAGTAAATAATACGTATAAGCAATGGCGGGTTCAAGAGTTACCTCAATGCTAATAACATATTTTGTAGTACTTCATTTCTCTAGCTAGTTTGAATTTCACCTTCCTTTGTCAGCTATATTTACTTATCCAAAAAAAAAAAAAAAAACAAAACAAAGAAGCTGGCTATCAATCATTGGTGGGCCATCACTGAAGAGGGCTATATGTCACGATTTTAGGGTGAGGAAAATGTGCCACTCAACGCCATTTGAGCAGTGTATCTCATAAAAATTCGATATACATAGTACTACTTTATGTCCTTCATCCTCTCTCAAAAAAAAAAAAAAAAAAAAACTTTTATGTCCTTCAAAGTATAAGGTTAGATGAACAGGTTGTTGATTTAGTAGTATTCTTCCCACTTGGGCTCTATGTTCTCTATCTGAAATTTGAATATATCAGAGGCCTAATCAGTTATGCGTAGTCTCATCAAACAGTGTTATATTTTCCCATCACAAAGTGTCTACAAGAATTCTTTAGATTGAATTACTGGCAAGATGAACTCGAATATATGGATATTCATATCAATGAACTTAATTAAACACAAGCTACAACAAAAGAAAATCAAGACGCATAGTGTTAATAATTACTACTATTGTTTGCAACAAACATGTTGATACTTTTGTCTTTAAAAAGTAATGCCAGAAGAATAATGAAATCATCTGTAATTATTTAGGGAAAAAAAGTGTTATTCTTCGTAAAAGATGCCATAACAAAATTAGTCCTTGATGCTGTTCTCAAATGATTTCCGTCAAAAGAGCATCAAATTCCATCACTAAATTGATTGGTGTTGGTGTTGGTGTTGTATCAAATTTAATTAAACACTTCTATATATATATATTGCTCTTTGTAGTACCACACATATATGAATGGAGAGAGACCATGCATTAATGATGGCCTTGATTGTTCTCATTGTGGTCCTAATATCAAGGTTATATCGAGGGCCCTTTCAGTTTAGTTGAATTAGGCAAACATCCTTTAGCAGCTTCTTGTGGTTAATGCATCGAACACGAGTTACTTTCACATATGTTTTTGACCTGCTTTATATGATTGCATGTTTTAATCGATTGATGAATTCTTTTTTTTAATTAAGCTAACAACAAGAAACGGAGGATTCGAATATATATATATATATATATATAGGTTCTCCTCATGTGAAGAATCGAATAGTGGCACGGAGAAGTTAATAATATGAAAAGACAATCTCTAAGCTTTGAAGGAAACAAGAGGTTTCCTAGGGTTTCTAGTTTTTGGATTTAGGAGATAAATGCTTATAAATATGAATTTATAGAATGATATTATTGCATGTGTAAGAAAGCTGGTTTCGAGCTTTACTCTTTCAACAATCTTTTATTCAATTTTCATTTAATGTGCATGCCAAAAGTCCATGTTACAATAAAGTTATCAAGTAAATTCTTCGAGAATGTATTAATAGATATACATACAAACATACTATATATATTTTGCATGGCATAAATTATGTACAACACAAATTAAAATGATACCAAATGGTACAATATTATTGCTCTGGTTTGATAGGACTGGTGCCTGGCGACCAAGTAATGATAAAATGAACATTTTTTCTTCTTTGGTTTAATGCAATACAATGTGACATCTAAGTGGCAAAATAACTTTACCAAACCCATTTATTTAATATGATTTGAAATACTATAATCTTCCAGCCACAAATGAAGTTATGAGCATGAACTAGGTTAATCTTTTTCCTTTTCTTCTTTTAGCTTTGCTTTGCCTACTTTATCCAACCAAAAGGTTTTTAGATGCGATCAATTGCGTATGAATTGCACTAGTACCAATCAGTAGTTATCCATGGAGGGACCATGCTCTTTTATATTTACTAATTGAGTTGTGCTTTGTGTTACATAGTCATATACATACCCTCCCCAAATTCCAATCCTTTGCGAGCACCTTTAACATTGGCGTGGGGAGCAACTGGGACACCACGACCCATGCTTAGTCAATTAAGATGTTGAACCCCTTTCATAATTTTATCGTCAAAAAGCATCATTAAAAAGAAACCGATGAAACCAGCGACACATCCAAAGCAACTGATTGGAACTTAGCATGAGTGAAAGAAAAAAAAACATTGCTGTTATAGAATGTGTTTTAGTACTCATCATGAATTAGTACATCACAAAAAATTATGGGTTATGCAAGATGGTGACATCATAATCAAGAGAATTTGAGGTGAATAATACACCTATGGAATCATTGATCCCTCTTCATTTCAAACGAAATAAAGAGAGTTCATGTCACAGTTCAAAAAAAAAAATTATATATAAATGACATGGTACTTAATATACTTTTAGATTTATGGTATTTAGTCATTTGAATAATGAAATAGAGAGGATTTTAGTAAAAGAGTAAAAACATATTGCTCATAAAAATAAAATAAAAAGCGTAATAACATACAAATTGACAAATGTTTGAAAGAGCATTGATAAATTTTCCATTTAATTTTGAGTCAATTCAAACCTTATTAGCATGTAGAGACTATTATAGTCAAATTTAGGTAGGTTTTCTATGGCTGCATCCAACTCCCCCTCCCCCGCTTCTTTTTCTTTTCGTGCCTAAAGGAAAGAAAACAAAAACAAATGTTGTAACTCAATACAAATGTTCTTTAAAAAGTGATGTGATAGCACTTTTTGTTATGACATGTATAAAATATCTTGGGATTACGACAATTGCTATGACATGTATAAACGTACTTTGATTACAACAATTTTTAATTGTGAGATTTATCCATAAGTTTGTATTAAAAAAAAATTGGAATTATTTTGTTTTTATATATTTCTTTCAACCAATGACACTTTTTTGATGATGTGAAATCTCCCAGCTAGGTGCTTTGAACCCATCTTTGAAGAGCAAACAAAGGATACACAACCTTACTATACCTGCTAGAACTATGTATTAGGTAGTCTAGAAAAACTCTTTTGTGGGCCTCAAACCCTTAAATATCTGAGTCTAGAGCTCATTCTCAAGCCTTCAACCATAAATCTACATCAAAGACACTCTAGGTGGATATATGTAACTATATCAAAAATTTTAGATGGTTTTTAATTTTTTACACCCCCCCCCCCACAACAAAAAAAGAAAAGAAAAAAGACCTGTATAGGTGGCCGGATATGTAATTTTGTCAAGACGCAATAAAAATGCTAGAAGATAGTGTGATCAAAGAAAATCCTAAGGGGTGTTAAAAGTTAAGAACAACAAATGGAATATATAGGATTCAATTTGATAATTGACGACTTGAGTACTTGTTTATTATGGAGCTTTCAAACAATAATATGATGCTGATGTACGATACAAGGAACGTTAACGTGCAGCTAAGAGAAAATCCACAACTTCCATGGCAAAAGAGATTCGTAAATTCAAGTTAACAACTTTCTTGCAGGTCAAATGCAGCCCTTAAAATTAACCAAGGGTCATCAAGAAAAGAACAATATCGGAGATCTTGTGCGGAGCTGATTGAATAGAACATCGTGTTCATCAATATACTGAGAATGTTAGTGGCACATTGTTTTATATTGTAAAAGAGGGAGTGAAAAAACACAGAAGGATTGTTGTAAGGTCATGAGGTGATAAGAAGATTAACGTACACAGTTTAAGCCTCAGTCTGTCATAATTATAATATTAGAGAAGTAATTATTTCCAAAAGTATTAGAATATATTATAAATAATTAAATTTACCATTTTTCTTTTATTAAGTTTTGAGAACAGTGATAATTTATTAAAAAAAATTACTTTGTTTTTTTTCCCAAACAAAGGTACCTAGAGTTTTTCATGTACCTAATAAGTACTATTCCTCTAGGTGTGTAATTAAAAGAAAATTACACTTCTTCACACTAAGCTTTAAATTTAGCCCCATTTATAATATCTTTCCAAATTATCAATTTGCACAAATTGACGCTCCAATTTGAACCGTTTTATTTGGGGGTTAAATGAGATGAAAATGAGATATAATAGCAAAATTACACCAACTAATTGTGATAAAAAAAACCACCATTTCTGTCTCATTTAACACTTGGTTTAGATGGCAGGGCACATTGATTCAATTCTCTTAAAATAAGTTATCAATGAAGTAAATTGATAGATTGGAGAGGAGACATTAAAAATGAGGTTAAAGTTTAAGGTGAAAAAAATATAATTTATCCTTAAAAAATAAATATTAAATGATTTTTGCTTGTCTAATACATGTTCATGGGTGTCGTAGAGAGTTGGTTGATTTATCAAAACTCGAGCCAGTTTGTGGCCAAAGCCAATATGAACAGTTGTGTGAAAGGTCTAATTGAGCAGTTGAGCTTGGTTCTAATTCAAAGATGGAACAACCCGACCATGCATATCAATAACTTTGTTTGTCTTAGGCCTTTTAACCCTTTTACTTATAATCCCAGCCATTACATCAACTTTTTAGCTATAAACTAAAACCCTACAAGGCTCAAATAGGCTCATCCAAAGTCCCATTACTGAATAAAGAAATCAAGGTTCTTATATAGGCATGCTTAGCATGGGATTTAATTCCACTGGTCCCTTCTACTTTTAGTCTTTTATACCCCAAAAATGACAGTTTTCCTCTTTAGAGATTTGATACTGAAAAACTTTGGCTTCCGTAATAGTCTTTCATTTAAATTAAGTTATTTGAATGATATTGGCTCGTTTAAAGTCTTGTATAGAGATAAGAAATCAAGGATAGAGGCATATAATCATAGCTCAACATGGAATTTTCTTTGTCAATTGGTAGTTATGATCTCACTTTTTCTCATTTGTGGACGCGACAGAATCTCTTGTATGTGGAGATTATACGCGGTGTGCACACGTTAAAATACTAGCAAAAACTTTTAAGAGGTTGATTTTTGGAATGATTAGTATATATTAGATATTCAACTAAGAGATTATGATAGTGAAGAAGCAGCCCCTAATGATTTTTTAAAAAATATATAGAGGAATCAACAACAATAATGCTACCTACCAATGGATGTATAGTTTTATTGAGGGTATGGGTGGACTACTTTACAAGGGATTCAATGTATTGATCCACTAGTTATCAATTAAAATATCCCATGGCTACTTTTTGTTGATTTCTTACAAGATTTAGGAGAAAAAGAATGTTATAGAGAGAGAGAGAGAGAGAAGAAGGTTTTCTTTTTCTTTTTCTTTTTCTTTTATTGGAACAAGAAAGAAGAAGTTATCATGAGGGTTTTCTCTTCAATTTATTTCTTTAAGTGCTTTCTTTGTGTAGTTTAATTCCATCACAAAGAACAAGGACTGTGTCTATCATCATGTATGGATCTATATGTGGCCTCTACTTACATAAGAAAGTCTTCTTACAGAATTAAAAGTATAGTCTCTCCGCACACAAATTTTTATTTTTTTCGGGTTATTTTCTTTTTAAATATTAAGAAACGAATTTAGAGTTGATACAGTTTTTGATAAGTGAAAACAAATTAAATCAAATGAATAAATGGTTTGCAATGTGATGTGCATCGAATCACTCTTAAAAAAATTAGAACCGATATATAATAAATATGAAGCTGGCTTTATTCTAAGTAATGATAAAAATAATAAGATATTATTATGTGATTGGTAATATGAGTTACATATCAAACCCTATGTTATACGTACGTAGCATAAATAAGTGAGACACAAAGGATGCATCCTAACACCACAACAACCCATCCCACTGCGAACTAAAACAAACAGAAATTTGTAGCCAATTTAAGAAGCCATCTATACTATTTAAATGTGTCAACACAAAAATGACAGTCAAAATCTAATTTTATCTTATATAATGGCCATGCATGGAAATAGTATTGTGTATGCTAGGGAATGAAGCCATGAACAACACCTCTAATTGTTTAGAAGTAATTCAACTTTGGCCATATTTCTCATCATATATATATATATATATATATATATATATATATATAAATTTACAGAATTTAGTGATTTGAAAAAAAAAAAAAAAAACACAGGATGTAAAGAAATTTTGCCAAATTTAAAAAGCTGGAGGGTCTACACGTTAGAAAATAGTTCGTATTAAAGAAAGATGGGAGAAAAAGGATTATATTTTTCTTATAAAAGAAAAAAAAAATTATGCAAGAAATACAGGTGTTAAGTGTTGAACAATAGGTATCTAGCTAGCAAAACAAAAACAAAAAAAAAAAACAAAAAATGTTTTGAACAATAGGTCACCAAATTTCCCCCAATAAATCTAGTACGTACACACACACACACACACACACACATATATATATATATATATTTATAGGATTAGGATTACAACTTATTGCATACCTTTTACCATAATTTATCATGTGGCAAGTTATGAATAATGAAGAAAATGTGATGAGCTCATGTGAGTCTAACTCTCCATAACTCACAATTTGCTACATGGCAAATTGTGGCAAATATTGTGTAATAAGTTGTGATTTTAGCATTACTTTTTTTTTTGTTGTTCCATTACTTTTTATATAAACTCGTCATTTATACAATCAATTACTTCACTAAATTGTACAATTATGTGTAAAAATTAGGTGTGTTGGTTACCCCTTCCCAATTTTATTTTATTTTTAAAGTATTAAAAATGAAAAAAAAATAATGGTAAAATATAGTTAATACTTTTGAGAGTTGAGTTAATACTAATCAAGTTCAAGACATTTCATAACTAATCAACTTAGTTCTTAAATCGTTATTATTTTTTTGCTTTGTGTTACGGTGATTAAGTTTTAAAATGTTTAATCTGTCTAGCATTAATCCAAACCTGAGTATTGATGGAATTTTACCCCCAAAAAAAAAAGGTTTGGAAGAATTTTGAACGTGTCTAAGGAGAATTTCAACAAAGAAAATCAAAGGTTTTGGAGAACTTTAGAAGACCTATGGGTATGGGGGTAAACGGTCACGAATTCCGGTATTAACTGGAGCAGTCAACACAGATCAGTCTGTCTGAGTCAGTGACCCAATCATAATCATCGCGTTTACTTCCGTCAACGCCCACAACTTGGACGCCGTTATGTCCCCTAACCACCACTCTTAATGACGTGGGCGAATCTAAACCGTTCTATTCCAGCACTCTTGCTGGACCGTTGGATCTCTCTCAGCACGCGTTCCCACTTTTGGATTACACAATTATTATGCACAGATATGGGCGTGGTGAATACGAAGATTCACCCGACAAAGCACCCAGCATCAGACAGTAAAAAAACAATATTGAGTAAAAAGTAATTAAGGTGCTGGACTCTTATTCATATCATCTGATCTCATTTAAGTACTACTTTTCTTTTCTTTTTTTCCTTTTCCTTTTTTTTTTTCTTTTTTTTGGTGTCTAGATGAGTTAAAGAATCAGTCATATTCATATCACATCACTCCTTATGTTTCTTTAACTTTTTCTATTAGGCTACTATTTTATGGCCTATGATTTGAAAGTTTGTCTTATGTATTTTGTTCTATTTTTCTTGATATATTTTTTTATTATTTATTTTTAATCTACACTTTAGTGCTCAACTATTATTGTTAACGAAGAATCTATTCTCCTTTTTCTTTTTCTTTTTTTTTTCTTTTTTTTTAAGGTATATTTGGATACAATTTATTGTTACTGAAATTGAAATAAGTTGTATCTGAAATTGAAAACTGAAAATACTATAACAAAATAATTTTTAAATGTGTAAATAGTACCATAAGACCTATTTTTAATGCATGAACAATGCACTACAGTGAGTGAACAGTGATAATTGTCTCCTGCACAATAATTTTACTGTTCATGCGCTGAAAAAAAAAATAAAAAATCTGAAAAGTGAAATAGAAAACGCAGACGCAATATTCAGTGTTATCCAAACACATACTTAAAGTATATTTTGGCTTGATTTGTCAACTTGGGGGAAAAAAAAACACTTGATTTGCGCTCAAGATAATGATATACATAGTTTAATTAAGAATGGCTTGATAAGCATATCAAATGTTTGATTCAGGCCTTTGCACATATAATTACAAAAGATTAAAAATACTAATTATCTCATACAATCGACATATCATCTTTTTTCATTATATGTATGCCCCATAATTATATGTATATCCTTGATTCTCAAAAGGAAAATTCATAAGATATATATTTTTTAAGTGAAGGCTTATTTATGACTATTATAAAAATTTTATAGCCTTTTTATTCATTTAGAAAATAAAAATTGATATTTATGCTCACAAATTTAATAAATAGATCACCCAATTAAGGAGTATGGAGTCCTTGAATACTAAATTCAAATATTTTACTCTTTTGTTTTTGTTCCTAAGTCAAGAAAACACAAATTATTTTTATAAAAAAATAGAAAAATATTACAAAATTACAAGACTCTTTACGGGAATTGCCCACATATTCTATTTACAAATTTATCAACTAGGCTAATCTAAATTATGTAATTTGAGTTTAATCCAGGTGAGACAGATGGTAATCAAAACTTTCTCTCTCAAAAACAAAAAATAATAAGTCTAAAGTTTTGTTCAAACTTAACTGATTAATATATTAATAAATTTAAGTAAGTATCAAAATTAATGGATAATGAGTTTTCCTTTTTCGATTGAGATTTGGCAATGAGTTCGTACATTAAATAATGTTACCAAATATATCTATGTATATAATTACAAAAACTCAAGTTGTTGGTAACCTGAGCTTCTGCAGGATTATACTTTTAAGGAGATATAAAATACATGGACCTCAATGCTCCATGGCATGGCACAACCTAATTTCAAAAATTAAAAATATTTTCTTTAACACAAATTAAATGATTAATAACAATATTAACTTAGTATGTGTAAAGACCACTTTACTATGCTATTATTAACTCTTTAAATTTTGTTCCCAATTCATCTTATTAATCTCACAATCTCTTCATATAATGTTCACTTCATAGTTAAATTCTAAAGTATTGTCTAGGGTCAATTGATTTCCTTCAATTGTAAGATTATTCACCTTTCTTGATTAAGATTTTGAAACAGTGTTTATAATAGACAAATTATTGCCTGTAAATTATTTTCAATGTATGACTATATCCTACTTGAACCTTCAGCAGATTATTAGCTAATTAATTTAAATTAATAAGGCTTTCCTTCATTATTTCAAGATACTATTCAAGATACAAATTTAACATGTGATGATAGTTAAACACGTATTATATAAGTGTCATATCCGATGAACTAATTAATTTAAATAAATAAAGCTTCCTTCCATTATTTCAAGATACTATTCAAGATACAAATTTAACACACGATGATCATTAAACGTGTACCATATCAATGGCATATCTGAAGAAGTAAAACATAAAAGGCAGGTGAAAACTAGCATAAATAGTGCTGCCAAGAATATCACTCTCTACTCGTACACCATGTACCAATATTCCAAACTTTCCTGCAATTTTTCAAAATTTTCAGGCTTTTTTTTGGTTTTTTTTTTTTTTTCCTATTTAATTTAGGAGGAGGAAAATCTTCAAAGGGAGATATGATCACAGATTTGGAATTTTGTCCCCTAGTTGAACTTACAATGAGGACAGTTGTGCATTTTCGTCCAATCACTTTCTGGTTATGTTGCACTTTTTTTTTTTCCCTCTCTCCTTTCTCTTTCTCCCATTCTGTGCTAAATTTACTTTTGCCTTAAAACTAGTACAAATGCAAAGTGTGGGTATTTTTATAGTCTATTTTTAGGGGTGGTGGGTACAAAAAAAGTAATGGACCAATTGGCATAATATATGAACAGGTTGCCGGGAATACACAGCGAGCTGTCGGTGCTATTGCCGGGTACATACTGCAGAAAATAAAAAGAAGAAAAGAAAAAGGTTCTCATACCAATATATTATATATATATATATATAAAATAAAAAAAGCAAAGTAATAAACTCTTCTGGTCCATCATGTTCTTTCTTACACTCTTTTTTTTTTTTTTTTATTCTTTTTTGCTATTTGTAGATTGTGTGATTCTTCCATTACACAAACTTTGTTTGTCCACTTTTTCTATAAACAAAATAAATAAATAAATAAATAAAAAGCTTTGTTTGTCCACTATTGATATTGCCAATTGACTCTCGAATATTCTTGCAAAAAATAAAAAAAGATATTAATCATTAGATTATAAAATTATTTTGTCTTGAAAATCAGTTCAAATTATTATTATTATTATTATTTTTTAGTTCAATTGGTTTAACTATTTTCTGTCAATTGAGTCTGAAAATTTTTTATTTTAAAAAACAAGAGATACCATTAAATAGTCAATAGTCAATAGTACAAATTGCATTATTGTACCAAAGCATAAGATAAGATTTTACACAAGATGTTTCTTTTTTTTTCTTTTTTTTTGATTCTACACAAGATGTTTCGTACTTTATTAAATGGTGAAAGATGTACATATATGGTTATTTTGAATTGTCAAACTTAATAGATATCTTCTTCTTTTTATGTTTTTCCCACTTTTGGGGGTAAAACTTTATCACTCAAAGCATATTTTGGTATAAATTTTTATCGAAAAATGTGTTATCTGAAAAGATTTTTTAGGATTTCTGTTTTCTAGTAGGTAGTTGTGTTTTTTAAGTGCTCAGAAAATTATTGTCTAACATTTGTTTTTTGTTTTTTGTTTTTTTGGTAAACAAATAAAATGATTAGGAGGGGGTGACTAGTATAGCTTTTTTATCTAAGTGTAATTATAGTATCCCCTAACTGCTCTTAAGTTAATCATACCTATTGACATTGCCAATTAATTCTCAAATATTCTTGCAAAAAATAAAGAAGATATTAATAATTAGATTATAAAATTATTTTGTCTTGAAAATTAGTTCAAATTACTATTTATTTTTTTAGTTCAATTGGTTTAACTATTTTCTGTCAATTGAAGCTGATTTTTTTTTTTTTTTAATTTTAAAGAACAAGAGATACCATTAAATAGTCAATAGTACAAATTGCATTATTGTACCAAAACATAAGATAAGATTTTACACAAGATGTTTTGTACTTTATTAAATGGTGAAAGATATACATATATGGTTATTTTGAATTGTCAAACTTAATAGATATCTTCTTCTTTTTATGTTTTTCCCACTTTTGGGGGTAAAACTTTATCACTCAAAGCATATTTTGGTATAAATTTTTATCGAAAAATGTGTTATCTGAAAAGATTTTTTAGGATTTCTGTTTTCTAGTAGGTAGTTGTGTTTTTTAAGTGCTCAGAAAATTATTGTCTAACATTTGTTTTTTGTTTTTTGTTTTTTTGGTAAACAAATAAAATGATTAGGAGGGGGTGACTAGTATAGCTTTTTTATCTAAGTGTAATTATAGTATCCCCTAACTGCTCTTAAGTTAATCATACCTATTGACATTGCCAATTAATTCTCAAATATTCTTGCAAAAAATAAAGAAGATATTAATAATTAGATTATAAAATTATTTTGTCTTGAAAATTAGTTCAAATTACTATTTATTTTTTTAGTTCAATTGGTTTAACTATTTTCTGTCAATTGAAGCTGATTTTTTTTTTTTTTTTTTTAAAGAACAAGAGATACCATTAAATAGTCAATAGTACAAATTGCATTATTGTACCAAAACATAAGATAAGATTTTACACAAGATGTTTTGTACTTTATTAAATGGTGAAAGATATACATATATGGTTATTTTGAATTGTCAAACTTAATAGATATCTTCTTCTTTTTATGTTTTTCCCACTTTTGGGGGTAAAACTTTATCACTCAAAGCATATTTTGGTATAAATTTTTATCGAAAAATGTATTATCTAAAAAGATGTTTTAGGATTTCTGTTTTCTAGTAGTTGGTTGTGTTTATTTTAAGTGCTCAGAAAATCACTATCTAACATTTGTTTTTTGTTTTTTTGGTAAACAAATAAAATGATTAGGAGAGGGTGACTAGCATAGCTTTTTTTATCTAGGTGTAATCATAGTATCCCCTAACTGCTCTTAAGTTAATCATACCTATTGACATTGCCAATTGATTCTCAAATATTCTTGCAAAAAATAAAGAAGATATTAATAGTTAGATTATAAAATTATTTTGTCTTGAAAATTAGTTCAAATTACTATTTATTTTTTTAGTTCAATTGGTTTAACTATTTTCTGTCAATTGAGTCTGAAATTTTTTTTATTTTAAAGAACAAGAGATACCATTAAATAGTCAATAGTCAATAGTACAAATTGCATTATTGTACCAAAACATAAGATAAGATTTTATACAAAATGTTTGGTACTTTATTAAATGATGAAAGATATACATATATGGTTATTTTGAATTGTCAAACTTCATTGATATCTTCTTCTTTTTATGTTTTTCCCACTTTTGGGTGTAAAACTTTATCACTCAAAGTATGTTTTGGTATAAAAATTTATCAAAAAATGTGTTATCTAAAAAGATTTTTTAGGATTTTTTTTTTTCTAGTAGTCGGTTGTGTTTTTTTAAGTGCTCAGAAAATCACTATCTAACATTTGTTTTTTGTTTTTTTGGTAAACAAATAAAATGATTAGGAGAGGGTGACTAGCATAACTTCTTTATCTAGGTGTAATTATAGTATCCCCTAACCGCTCTTAAGTTAAGACCTCATTTTAATAAAGTATAAGGAACACCAACACATCATTACTGGGACTAGGATGACTCGAACCTAAAACACCTCGCATGGCAAAGTCTTATTGGCCCAAGACCTCGGCCACTAGGTCACCAATAGCATTAATACTTTATGATATTTCAATCACATGAAAATCACAATTTCCTTATATTTCATATATATAATAGTATAACAAGTTTAATTCATTGCTTTAAAAATATCAATTCAATACATCTAAAATCAACCTAAAATATTATTATTTTTTATATAATCCATTTAAGTTTCAATAACTTCTGATCAAATTTTTTGTTATCCATCTATACTATTTTTTAGGCTAAGAATAAATTTTTTATTAATAGAAACTAAGATACAAAGGAAGTATCATTCTTAATTACATCCAAAACAGAATAAGGAGTTGAACTGGAATCAAAGAAGCTAAAAAAAAAAAATCTATTATAGAAGGAACATGAGTAGCCTTATTAGTCTTCCTAGGAACCCAATTAAAAGGAGTTAAACTTGCTAAATACTTCATTTCCAAAAAAAAAAAAAAAAATTAATTCTCCATGGAATAGAATCATTAAAGGAATTCAGACCTTAAATGCAAACCTAACAGTAACTTTCAAAACTTACATTGACAAATTTGTGCTTCATGGCAGTAGAGACAGCTTGCCTGAGTGCCTCAGTCTCAGCTTGGACGGGAACATTGGTGTTCACTTCGATGGAACATGCAAACACTAAATTCTCTCTTCAATCTCTAGCAATTATGGCAATAGTTGAGTCAATTTTTCCCACAACAGCATTGCAATGAATCTTAATTCTCTCCCTTGTTGGATTACTCCAACGAGTGACTTAAACTAGGGAGGAAGGTAGTTTGTCTCTCAACAGTTCTTTGGGTAAATTAACAAAAAAATTTAACTAACTGATGTGGAGTAGAAAAATGAAGCTCTACCACTTTTAGCCCCCAATAGCTCCGAAACCACAACAATAGTGCTACTTGACACCTTTGAAATAGATGTATAGGTTTTTTTTTTTTTTTTTTTTTTTTTTTTAAAATTTAATTTAATTTAATTTATTTATTCAGGTTCACAATCACAGAAAGGGCATTTTACATAAATATTAGAATCAAACCTGGATATAACAAAAAACAGAATAAAATAGTTGCATACATCTAAATGTGCTAGACTCATAATGGTCAAAATAGTTCATTATGTCCATCCATTTAAGGAAGCAATATGCACAACTATCACACGATGACCAGTAAAAGAGCATATGGAAAATCTCCACAATATGTTGTCCAAATTTCGTAATTTACTTAAATCCCTATGACACATAAGAGAATAATACTATCACAAACTTGCTACCCAAAATTCATTCCATCAAACAATATACCAATTATCGAAACAAATTATATTCTTTTCACAATATTAATAAAACTATACAATCAAAAGAGAACTCATGAAACAAAGAAAAAGGAATTGATATTTACTCCATAAGCAAAACAAATTTCTTCATGAGAGTACCCTAAATATCTTTAGTAACGAATAGGCAATGGTGGCGGTGGTTATGTTGTGTAGGTAGGGATAAGGGTGGGTGGATATTGATTGGTGTTGTGGTAGACTATCTATGAGGGGTTTATTATGTTGTTTTTTGAAGTTTTTTTTAATTTTTTTTTTTATGGAATTGTCTTTTGAAGTTTGCAGTTATTTTTGGTTTGACCAACTTATTAAATGCCCGTTTGGTAAGAAATTTTTAGTAACATTGTTTGTATTTTTTGAAAATACATGTTGGTGAAAAATTGTGAAAATACGAGTAATATTGTTTAAATGCTGAAAACTATTATTTAAATCACAATAACAAATAGGCTCTAAATTACCCGAAAGTTCTGGAAAATATTTTATGTAGAAAGAAATGAGAGTAAATGATGAAAATTATATATATATATATATATATATATATATATAACAATAGTAATATCCCTTAATATACATCATATAAAATTGGAACATTAAATAAGTTATTTCATTTAAAGTTAAGGTTAATGGTTTCTCGTGGATTTTTTCTTTTGCTGATTAAAAAAGGTAGAGGAGCAACCAGTCCTATAGATTTGAGTGAACCTACGTTATACTTCAAAGAATATGAATTAAGATGTTGAATGCCATCAAATTACATGAGAGTAGTTTTGTCACTAAGATCTCATTTAAAATAAAATTTTTAACACTATAATATTCTGCACACACTTTCCAACCATAAAAGAGCATCATCAAGTTACCCAACTGAAAAAAAAAAAAAAAAACCCTCTCAAAGTTTATTTAATATATATATATATATATATTTATTGATATTGATAAGTAGCTCATAGATTCACAATACATTATTATCTTTTTTTGATGGAAACAATACATTATTATCTATACTCATTTTTATTTATTTATTATATGAATATTATCTATACTCATACAGTTAGCCATTTAATATTTTGGAGCATAAATTTGTATTCGAATTGACAGGGCTCTCACAGGAGCTCTGATAGAGAGTCATCATACCATCTCCATTTAAAATCATCTCACCTTTGCAGCAAGAGTAAAAAAGGGTTAGAATTCCAAAACATAAAAGAAAAAAGAAAAGAAAAAGGTGGAATTTCTTTTTATATATAGAAAAAAATATTAAAAAAAAAAAAAAAAAAAGTAGCTACAGAAAGGCCAAAGAAGCTTCTTTTCTGCATCAACAAAAACAGACCAGCAGAGCTAAACCAAAGTGTTTATCCCACAGCCTCTCTCTCTTACTCTCTCTCTCTCTCTATCCTTTGTTCAAACTAGTTTTATCAAACAAACAATCTCCTTCTTCTTCTTATTCATTCATACACTTCTTGAGGCTTGTCTATTTGAGTTTCTTGCATTGTGTAACTTTCATGTCTATACCACTGGAACATGATTACATAGGCTTAACAGAGACTTCTTCAATGGAAAGAAGCTCTGAAAAGCTTTCATCTTCTACTTCCTCTACTCTCTCCACTGAGGATGTGAAGAGTTCTGCTCTCAACCTCAAGGAGACTGAGCTCAGACTTGGCTTACCTGGGTCTGAGTCTCCAGAGAGAAAAGTCTCTCTTTTTGGCAAGGACTTAGAGGATAAGCATAATGGGTATTCTCTAAGCCCTCTCAAGAACCTTGTGTCTGGAGCTAAAAGGGGTTTCTCCGATGCCATTGATGGGTCTTCTGGGAAGTGGGCTTTCTCTATGAGTAATGGATCTGAAGTTGATTTAGTTAAAGGTGCTGTCTTGTTCTCTCCTAGAGGTGGAAATGGTAGTGGGAAAGCTCTGGGTGTTTTGGAAGGTAAAAGCAATACCCAACAGTCTTCTGTGTCTGCAACACCAACTTTGAAAGAGGCTGGTTGTGTTCCTCAATCTGCAAAGCCAGTTCAGGACAAGAAGCCTCAGGTTCCTGCTGCAAATGAACATAGTACTGCTCCTGCTGCAAAGTAAGCTTCCCTTTCTAAGCATTTGATTATTTTTGTTTTCTTCTCCTTGTTGAGTTATGCTATTGTCAGTCCAAAATTGTTTATTGAAAAATTTGAGGAAAAGTTATTGAAAATGAATTTTAGTTTTATGTTGTATTGGTTTTTCTATAAGAAAGTGAACACCTCACCTCACCTCAAATCAATTTAATTGTTTTGAGCACTTTTTTTTTTTTTGTGTTATGGTGATTGAAAATTTTTAATTAAGGCTTCAAATAGAGCATTAATACTTGCTGATACTAGGTTCAGCTTTGGTATTTATTTGCTCATTTCCTTTTTCTTTTTTCCTTATTGTTTGCCTTTTCTTTGTTGTGTTCTATTGGTTCTTATTGACTTGTAGTTGTTATTTTTTTTCTTCATTTAATTAGAGGCTCTCTGTTTTGGCATGCACTTGGTAGATTCATGTATTCTTCCTAACATGCACAGTATGTGTTCAGCTTGGATGCATAGATTTTGTGGATTGTACTAATTACTTAAAACGTTTAGTCTGTAGTATAGGTAATACTTTTGGAAAATTGTGTTCAGCTATATTATCTCTTTAAAAAAAAAATTAGGCTTTTGTAAGGGTGATAGTTTTCGTGGGCTATTAATATCTTCTGTTTCAATCTTATTATTCTTTCTTTCTTTTACAGTGTAAGGTTTTCACTTTTTTGTTCTTCTATCTTTATAAATTTAACTCTATTTGTTGGACTTTTAAATATGTACTACTACTTGATGGTGAATCATTGAGCTTAATTTTTTTGCAACAGAACACAGGTGGTAGGATGGCCACCAATTCGATCATTCCGAAAGAACACCATGGCTTCCAATCTTGTGAAAAATAGTGATGATGCAGATGGGAAGACTGGATTTGGATGTCTTTATATAAAAGTTAGCATGGATGGTGCTCCATATTTAAGGAAAATTGATCTCAAAACCTACAACAACTATGCGGAACTCTCAGCAGCTCTTGAGAAGATGTTCAGCTGCTTCACCATTGGTACTCTCTCTCTCTCTCTCTCTCTCTCTCTCTCTCTCTCACACACACACACACACACGCACACACACGCACACACGATAACACGAGGTTAATGAGTATGTGGCTATTATTTTCTTGTATAACACATCCCTTCGGTCTGTTTAGTCCCAAAAATAGAAAAAAAAAAGTGTAACCTATATTAAAATCCTTAAAATGCACCCTTTCATTTTGACAAGTAATAAATGGATTTTCAGATCCAATAAAACATGGTTGAGAAGCCTCTTGCCATATAAAGAAAGCCTGCAAAGGTGCTAGTGCTTAGTGATATATATTAACTATGATATTGAAGGAAACATTTCCCAATCATTTGCAGTTCTTCTTACCGCTACTAATGATTTTTAATCCTTTTTTTCCTTTGTGAATTGTGATTCTTATATCATATATAATATAATATAAGAATCACAATTCACAAGGGAAAAAAAGTATATTATATATATAATTTCTGTTATATACATGCTGAGTTTTGTGGTAGGTGTGCTTGAATTTAGGAAATTTAGACTGCTGCTTTTAAGATATATTAAAAAGAGTGTTTTCTCAAGTTTGCAACAAAATTGCGTGATGAGATAATTACACCTGTTACTTTAGAAACTATGGTAAGATATATCAGAAGGGTCTTTACTCAAGTTCATGAATGGCTGTGATTCAGGGCAGTGCAGCTCTCATGGGCTTCGAGGGCAAGATGGCCTGAACGAAAGTCGTCTGAAAGATCTTCTCAATGGTTCTGAATATGTGTTGACATATGAAGACAGGGACGGGGATTGGATGCTTGTTGGTGATGTCCCCTGGGAGTAAGTGCTATCCTCATAAATGTGACATCTGTTTCTTTTGTTTTGTTTTTTTTTCATTTTCTAGTCATGCATGTATGCGATTTCAAATGTTTTGATAAAAATCCTAGATTATTTCTTAATGTGATGTGGCTTGTCTTACTGAATTGCATGGTTTCTGTTATAAACTTTGAGTCCAGCTGATTGAATTGACTTAAATCTTGTATCACAATTATCTATAGTGGGGTAAACACTAAAGTAAAACGTTGATTGATATTGATCCCTCATAATTCTGATTCAAAGTTGCTATGATTTGACTGTCCATCACAGTTTGAAAACTAACTAGGAATTTTCTTGACATCAGGCTTGGCATTGAATTCTCTACTTTTATTTAGATATTGCCAACTTGATCTAGATGTTCTGATATGATATCTTGCTTTGGATTATTGAAGATTTGTCATTTTCAGCCACGAAAATATTCCCTTAATGTTTTGTTGATTGTTTTCACAGAATGTTCACCGACTCCTGTAGGAGGCTAAGAATCATGAAGGGCTCAGAGGCAATTGGGCTAGGTATGTGTTATCATAATATGTTCAGTGTGATAATTTGTCAGCTTAATATAAAGTGTGATTGAAGTTGAACATCCTGGACTTTTTGTCAGCTTAATCGTCGATTTTTGTCTCTGTACTAAAAATGTAAGTACATTCAAAATGATCTAAGAAATATGCTTGATTGCAGCTCCAAGGGCTGTGGAGAAGTGTAAGAACCGTAACTAAAGTGGAAGTATCAACAAAGACCAAAGGGAGGTGTTTCCTTGGTATCAAAAGCTTTGAAAGAATTTGAAGTTTGGTATTCTATTTTAGAAACCTATATATGTTTTTGATATGTATTAGCTTTTGTGTAGTTAAGAGACTGGAAAATTTTCATGTAAGGTAGAAGATTTTAACTGGAGACATGGATTATTATATAATTTCTTTTGTTTTTCTATATGTATCTCTGAACTCAAAAGTGATGTGTAAATGGATTGCTTGATGTTTGTAATTCCTCTGCCTCTACAACTCTATTTTTGGTAAATAACAGAAATTTGTTTACTCACTCTATAATTTTAATTTTGAAGAAAAAATGATGAACAAAGGTTGGGATCCCATAAGCCATAACAATTCCGTTTCCCTCAAACCAAGAATGCGTAGAAATTGGACAAAGGGCAAGAAAATCAGGGATGCCATCAGAGGAATGGGAAAAAGGGAAAAGAACAATAGCACTTTTTTGACAAAACGGAGGGAAAGGGAAGAGAAATGAGGAAAATAAAGGAAAGGGAAAGGAGAATAGTTTTCCTTAGTAGTATTTGATTTGCAAGATTAAAAAAAGAAGGGAAAGAGATGAATTTCATGTATGACTCTCTTTCTTTCTCATTTATTTCCAGTTTCAAAGGAAAGAAAAATGGTAGGCTCCCTGGAAATCAATTTTCTCAATTTTCTTCTCTCCTTATTTTCTCCCATACTAGGAAGCAAACCAAAACATCGTTTAGACCAGTAGTCCAGGCTACATATGAAAAATGTACTTACCAAAAATTTATATAGAGTTGGGATCAATTAATTTATATAAGTATAGATAACTTTATAACAATTACACATTTTTTAATCTACGGGATCAAATGGTGAATAAGACTTTACTTGTCATGTCTTCAATATTATTAATTACTACTTGCCTTCGGGACATTCATATCTCCATTTTCCAAAATTCCACACTGGCACGGCTTCCCTTTCTCTTTCTAAAAGCTCACCTCCTCTTCCACTCATAAACCAAGTTTGCCACTTTCCTCAACTGTCTAGATGAACCGAGGTACACTAAAGAAGAGAATCAAGAGAATGGCATAATTGGAGTCAATTATCAAAGACAAGAGTAGACAATACTGTTGCCACTGGCATTTCTGCATTTTGACTTATAGTTGACCATGTAGATATACTAGATGAACTATTTTTTATTTCCAGCAAAAATAACCATTGAATTTTGACACGCACCAACACAGACAATCTTACATCTCAATTGACTGGTAGCATCTTGCATAAAAAATATCAGGTAAGGTTTCTGAGCTTATACTAAGCAAGTTGCACATAACGTGAAAAACACGTTGCTGTGGCACGTTTGTGTACCACGCACTTTTGACACGTGACAAAATTGTAGAGGGCCACGGATAAGATAAATGAGGGCACTAATAATAGTCCACAGAGAAGTGAAAAAACTGATGGCCGGTCATTGCTACATTATGCTTAACAGTTAACATACACTAGTCTTTTTGGTGAATACACAAAAAAGTGGTCACTATCAGGGATTCTGAAAATTGATAAAGAAAAAAAAAAAAAAAAAAAATCTAAAAAAGGCGAATGAAAACACAAAAACTACCAAGAAAAAATTCATGCATAATATAAACAGGTATGGGAAACTAAACAATGCATTCTCATCAAGACTGCTCTAAGATTCTTGTTCAGATATGTGAAGATAAACCATCTGAGTATACCCATTAAATACAGATGTCTCAAGTCTGGTCAAACCAAGACGCTGGAATAAGCGATACCGACCGTCTTCAACAATGGGACTGGGTGCACGAGCTGGGTCATATCTTGTTTGATGAGTGAGAGAAGGTCCAGCCACAGGAGGGAGTTCCCAATAAACATCAAGAATTGATTCCAGAAAACGGCTGTTCTGAAAGTGGTCTGCATAGGAGATTGGCTGATTACTGTGGTTGAAGTCATCTCGCATGTACCCTCTAACACCCCACCACGCTTCATCTGGGCCACAAAGTTCTTCTATATCAACTGCTTTCTGCCAGAATTTCCTCCTTTTCGATCTAATCCTAGCTTCATCACTGTCTTTAAAACAGCTATGGCCGCCTCCTAAATTAACAAAACAACCAATTGACCATGAGTGCTTCTTGATGCAGTAACCCAGTACCCAAAAGCCCCAAACCAACAGAAAAAAAATCCTATAGAAGAAAAACTCCACATGGGAAAACGCAAATACAACAGCCAAACCTATAATACAAGTCTGGCTACAATCTGATGGCTCGAATCATCAGAAGACTAGAAGATTTACATTTTTTGAAAATGAGATTCACTTTTTTCTTCTTAAAATCCTGTTGTACTTGAACAGAATATTGCTAGGTGGTGGGCATTAATGTGAGAGTTCTAAACACCTAAAATTAGATCATCCAAATTCTAAGACATAAATGCCAAAAAAAAAAAAAGGAACATTCAGGCCAGCTGAAAGAAGACCAAATGTCTCATCAATTACCAATTAATACAGCCAACCAATAAAGGATCATGGCAGGGAATGACATAAGTATAGATATATCTTTAGCCTACCCAAATACTTAGGAGAAGATTTTATTTACTAAAATTTGGGGGTGCCATCTAGAGTAAGACTGATGGATGCACTTGAACCTTCTTGGCAGAAAGGCATACCCAACTAATTTACCGGTAAGCCATCAATACTGCAATCAACATGAAAATCTCTCTTTTTTTTTTTTTTCTCTCTTACCCAAAAAAAAAATGGTAAGTTACATGGGCACCTGCTGGGTCTTGATCCCAAAACTTCATCCTCTGCCTTGCTCTTACAAGGGAAGGAAGTGCCACTCAAGCTAAAATAAACTTTTCAAAATAACAGAGAGACCACAATTCTCAGTTAATTCAAGGCAAAATCAATGTACATATAAATGAAAGGTAAAAGAGAGAGAGCACACACCTCTTATATAAAATTGATCACATATCTGCCTTACAGAATAATGATCTCCGGTTCCAGTGTCATAGTTATCCTCAAAAACAAGATGTTGGAAGCCCGCTTTCAAAGCCTGCTTTATTCTGCTCATGAAGGCATACAAAAGGAAAAAAATTGGCAAAACTATCCCAACCTAGATCAATAATAAATGAAGGGAAAAGTGTTCCTTGAGAAATGGTGATTACCTTTTCAATTCATTCTGATGGTCATCGAAAAAAATAAGAACCCGACTGAGATCAGTAATCTCATGTTTCTTCATTACACTTCCCCAATCAACACTTCCAAAATCAACAAAATCTTTTCCAGCAAAGTATGTGCAGTTTCCATCAACATAAGCAGGCCCCTTCTTCAGATATTTCTCAGGATGCCGTGGTGAAAGCGACACAATTGGCGTGTCTGGCATTGCTTGTCGCAAAACCCAAGTTGAATGTCCCTTAAATGCACCACTCTCAATCATCAAATCTGGCTTCAGCCATCGAGCAATGAACCAAAGGCCAAAACTGTGGTCAAAACCCATCCCATACATATTGTTTTTAATTGGCCGGGTTTCATATATAGGTACAAACTCTTCCAAGCCTTTGATTAAATCCTTAGATGTCCATTCGACTGTTTTTCCATGTTTCGATCTGCCTTTTGCCAAAAATAAGAACATAAGAACCAAAAAATTATTGGAAAATAAAACTTAATGATTTCACATTCAAACCAAGGATTTCAAACAGAACATAAGGATTCAAATCCCCTCATGTTCATCTCATGAGCAGCATGACTCATGTTAATGAAATCTCAGCCATACCCAATTAAATGTATTGCCATAATCTTACAGAACTATAGTAATGGGACCAATTTGCACTCAGGTTGGTATCATTTTGTACCAGCAGGATCACAAGTTCACAGTCAATAACAACTTATGTTTGAAATTTCACCAACACAAGGCATGCTTTACCGCCATGAAAATGACAGAATCTATATTCCTGTACTCTATATTTTCTCTGGGAGTTTATGAAATGCAAGGGAAAGGAATGGAACTCAATTGTAGACCCCACCATTCCACTGTATGATAATAGACACTCCCATCAATTAAGTAGGGGAAATAAATAACTCTTTTGCTCTTATTTGAAAAGCCTACGAATAAAATATAAGTGGTATAATATAGTAAACTTACGCTACATCTTTCATTTCCTTTCCATTTCTTCTTTTATAAACTCCTAAAAGCAAAATCCTCTCAGCCAAGGTTCAAATCCCCCCTCCCCCTACTGTACATTGCATCTTAAATTCACTCCATCCTTAGTATTTCTTTCCATTTATAAACTAACTTCTAAATCTGACTTCCATTTTTTACTTGGACCCCATTAAAGACCATAAATTTCCACAAGGTTCAGCAATTTCCTAAAATAAGCAACACAAAAGAAAACCCATCTCCCCCATTAATTACTTCCTTCACTTATGTTTCTTAAGCAAACAACCAAAGTATTTTAACTTATCAAAGTTAAACATGTCTCACCAAAAACCTTGTATCTCAACTGGTTGACATCTCCAGGTGTTTCCAATAGATTCAATTCCTCCCTCCCCATTGTTGCAACTATTTTTTTTTTTTTTTTTTAAATTAAACATTTCTCACTTCCTTAACAACCCCAAAACACCAAATCTCGACATCCCAAATTCTAATCCATTTCCTCCAAAATTCCAGTACATTTTCTCAGCAACCAAACTTAGCCCCCAATTAGTAATACTCTAGATCCTAATCAAACATTCACAACCCATAATCTAAATCCATCAATGCCTCACTATACACCAAAACCAAAATATACAAACTTTAATAATAACAATTATAAAATTAATTACATTTTACACTAAAATCATAAATTGAATCGGATCCGGGTATATTGAAAAAAGAGAAAGGGGCTTACACCAAGGGACGCCGAGAGATCCGAAATCGGATTCGAGCCCATCCAATCCGAAGAATCCGGAGCGGGTAACCGGGTCGTAACTGGAGACGCAAACGAAGGAGCGAGAGTGGAAAAGGTACAAGGAGAGAATGGAGAGTAAAGCGAGGGAGAGGAAGACGAGGCAGAGCCCGAAAGGCCCCATCCGGGTCAAGTAGTTCGCGGCGGTCCGGGTCGCAATTCGGATCTGCTGGTGCTGCTGCTTCTTGGTCTTCTCGTCGTCGTCGGCGTCCGCCGTCGCTTCGTCGTTGTCGTTTTCGAACTCGACCAGTGACGTGGCGTCGCTGCGAGGCGAAACGGCACGGCGCACAGAGAGAACTCGCTCCAGCATTTTCGTGGGCATTTATTGATTTTTTTTTTTTTTTTTTTTTTTAGTTTCGGTTTTGGTTTTGTTATGAAGTGTGAGAGTTTGTTGTGGGAGTCGTGAAATTGTGAGAGAGAGTGTAATGTGAAGAGGAGAGATTAGGAACTCAAAAGAAGAAAAAAGTAATGTCGTGTCGTGTGTGTGTGTGTCTCTCTCTAGAAGGGTATAAAGATTTTTTATTTTTTATTTATTTTTGGAAAGATTTGTTTTTAATTGTTGTTTAATAAATTTAGCATTTATTGATGTGCTTTTATATATACTAGTCTCTGACCACGCGCTCTCTTCTATTTTTTGGAATTTCTATTTTTTTCAATCACAAAAAAAAAAAAAAAAAACTAAGGGTGTAGTGAAATTTTAAAAAAAAAATTGAAAAAAAAGGAGGATAGAAGAAATAAATACATCATGATGAAGTAAAAAAAAAAATACGTGGAGTGAGTTTTGTAGATTTGAGGAGTTTTAAAACTAATAATAAATAAAAGAGTAATCCTATTTTGTAGGGAGTTAGAGAGTAGAAGTAGGAATTTAAATCAACATAAAAGTAGGAGTTTATTAGAAGCATGAAGGTATTTTAACGTAGAAATAGGAATTTATTATTTTTATCAATTTACTATTTTAAGCTCATTTTTAAGTTTTAGATAGGGGTATTTTTTACAGTAAAAAAAGTAATAACTAACTTTCTTTTTTCAATTTACTATTTTAACCATATTTTTAAGTTGTTAGTTAATTAATTTAAGGGTATTTTTGACATGAAAAAAAGTAATAACTAACTTTCTGAATACTCTTAATATATATAATAATAATAATAATATATACAGATATATATATATATATTGAGAATGAATGATGAGCTTAAATATGATTTTGCGAAGTATTAGGAATTTAGGATAAGTCCCATTCTTCTTCTTAGTTTAATTCTCATCCCTTAGTAAGAATATCATATACTATATAATAAAAGTTGGGCATAGAAGCTGTAGTTGCGCCAAGTGGCTGCACTAAATTGCAAAATTTTTTTTAGAATTTAAAAAAAATTAATATAATTTTTTTTGTACTTATCTTCTTCTCCTATAATTTCTAAATTGATAAAAATCTTAATTTGATTACAATCCAAACTCTTCATCTAATTCTTTTATTATTATAATTTATAAGTTGATAAAAAATTTTAATTTGATTACAATTCAAACTCTTCATCTAATCCTTTTTTTTTTATTTAAATTATATTACTACGTGTAAAAAAAAAAAAAAAAACTCTCAAAGTGATAGAGAAAACTGTGGGGCCAAATAATCCTGCGGCCCAGCCCACTGCATTCCTGGGCCGAAGGCCCGAGCCAAGGGGACAATCCAAGTCCGAGGACGACCTCATCATCGGACGTCCGAGGGTTTAAAGGATAGGCTCGAACCAAACGGTCACCTCAGCATTAAATACACCTGACAATCATCCTGGCCGCCTTAATAAGGAAAGGACCTCCACCAGTATCACCTTGGAGGCCGTGACTCCCAAAGAGACTGGGAAGGCGGCTGATGGGACAAGCACCTAAGCAAAGGGGCTAATCGCTCAACAAATGTAGGGCTAGGATCAATTGTAGGGGGAATATATAATGTAAAGGAATCCTCCTTAGAAAGGGGGGGGAGAGGCAATGAAAAAGAAGAAGGAGAGAAGGAAGGAGAGAGAAAAAAGGGGTAAGAGCCTCCTCGGCCATGGGCCGAGGATCCCATCCCAGATGTAATTTGCTCTTAATCCTTTGTTCGTTAAATAAAAGAGGCCGGAGTCCACGCCGTTCGAGCGCCGGCAGGTGCCTAGACCTTCAACCCACTCTCTATAAATTCATTGCGGGGTACGTTGGGCTTTTGACCCGGGTCCATTGAGCCTGGGCAGCCGAAAACCCTGTCCCCACAAAAACAAACAGGTTTATTCTTTATTTTTTTTTCTAAATTTATATCTTAATTTATAATTTGTGTTAATTTCTTAATTTTAAATTATAAATAATTTTGATTATATTCTTTATATTCAATGTAAATTATCGTTTATAGGTTTTTGGTTGTGTTATATTCTTCGGGAAAAAAGAAATAAAATAAAATAAAAGAGTTTATATAAATTTGGCAACAAAGCTAAATACATAAGGCTAAGAAATGTTTACAATAATAGTTTTATTAGTAACATTTTTTAAACATGATTTAAAAAAAAAAATGAATAGAGAGATAATTTATTAACGTGATTTAAACTCTTCTAAAACTTTTTTTAAGGGATTGGTTTAAAAAAATTGCAAAGTAATTTTCTAATTATTAACTACTATGTGCTAACTTCTAACTACCAAAACCCACAATTGAAATACTAATCCGTATGAGATACCACTTTCAAATATTAATATCTTAACTATTATATATTATCGCTGACTTATATATATATATATATATATATAAAAGAGGGGTTTTCTACCTCCTTGCAAAACAAATGGATTATAATTAACAAGAATTAGCTAGACAGGGATAAAACTACACCACATCTTTTCTACAATATATGTTAAATTCAAATCATTTTTCATGTATGGTCATACGCTACACGAATGAATTATAATAAGAATTAGCAAGATAGAGGTAAGACTACACCACCTCTTTTCTACAATATTTATGTTAAATTTAGATCATTTTCATGCATATTCACACGATACATAAAGGAATTATAATAAGAATTAGCTAGATAGAGGCAAAACTACATTACCTCTTTTCTACAGTGGGTCCGTTTGGATACAGCTAAAAACTGAAAATTGAAAATACCGTAGCAAAATAATTTTTAAATATGTGAATAGTACTGTGAGACTCATTTTTAATGAAAAAGTTGCTGAAAAGTGAAGTTTGTGGATCTCGTGAATAGTGTACGGACCCACTAATGTGCACTATTCACACACTGTTGAAGTCAACAATCACGGCTAAAAAAAAAAAAAAAAGGGAAAAAATGCAAACGCAGGGGAGAAAACACCGGATCCAAACGCTACCAATATATGTTAAATTCAGATCACTTTTCATGCATATTCACACGCTACACAAAGAAATTATAATAAAAATTAACTAGACAATGGTAAGACTACACCAACTCTTTTTTACAATAAATATTAAATTTAAATAATTTTTCATGCATATACACACACATGTAGCATGCAACGCACAAGACTTAAACTTTAAGTTTAAACTTAAACTTGGTAGGGTGAAACTCACTCGAGTTTCAGTGCCTTCTTCCATGCTTTCAATGACAAAAATTAAATTCTCGTGTGAGTCTCTCTCTACTTCAAATTTTTGAATGTTTAATAATTTAGATTGTTCTTAATTATTGAATTGAGGTTTCACTTAAACATTATTTCAATTATTGTTTCAAATAGTTTTTAATTATTAAATTCAAGGGTTTTCCATTTAAATATATGTGATTAATTGAGCAAAGTTCAATGTATTATTGAAAATCATTATATATATATATATATATATATATATATTTTAGGTACCTCTACCATCTTCCATTCAATTATATATATATATATATATATATATATATATATATGCATATTATGATACCTTAGCTTCACACAACATGCATTCATTATATAACTTAAAAGTAAAATATTCATTTATTTTTATTATTTATTTTAAGTAAATTAATAAATAAAAACAATTTTTCTAGATAGGGATAAGACTACACCACCTCTTTTCTAGAATATTTGTTAAATTTAAATAATTTTTTATGCATATTCACACGCTACACGAAGGAATTATAATAAGAATTAGCTAGATAGAGGCAAGACTACACCACCTTTTTTCTATAATATATGTTAAATTCAGATCATTTTTCATGCATATTTACACGCTACACAAATGAATTATAATAAGAATTAACTAAACAGGGGTAAGACTACACCACCTCTTTTCTACAATAAATATTAAATTTAGATAATTTTTCATGCATATACACACACATGTAGCATGCAACGCACAAGACTTAAACTTGGTAGGGTGAAACTCACTCGAGTTTCAGTGCCTTCTTCCATGCTTTCAAGGACAAAAATTAAATTCTTATGTGAGTCTCTCTCTACTTCAAATTTTTAAATGTTTAATAATTTAGATTGTTCTTAATAATTGAATTAAGGTTTCACTTAAACATTATTTCAATTATTGTTTCAAATAGTTATTAATTATTAAATTCAAGGGTTTTCCATTTAAATATATGTGATTAATTGAGCCTTAAAGTTCAATGTATTATTGAAAATCATTATATATATATATATATATATATATATATTAGGTACATCTACCATCTTCCATTCAATTATATATATATATATATATATATGCATATTATGATACCTTAGTTTCTATAACTTAAAAGTAAAATATTCATTTATTTTTATTATTTATTTTAAGTAAATTAATAAAAAAATAATTTTTCTAGACAGATATAATACTACACCAACTATTTTCTACAATATATGTTAAATTCAGATCATTTTTCATGTATATTCACACGCTACACGAAGGAATTATAATAACGATAAGCTAGATAGAGGCAAAACTACACCATCTCTTTTCTACAATATATGTTAAATTCAGATCATTTTTCATGCATATTCACACGCTACACAAAGGAATTATAATAAGAATTAACTAGACAGGGGTAAGACTACATCACGTCTTTTCTACAATAAATATTAAATTTAGATCATTTTTCATGTAGATATACACACATGTAGCATACAACGCACAAGACTTAAACTTTAAGTTTAAATTTAAACTTGGTAGGGTGAAACTCACTCAAGTTTCAGTGCCTCCTTCCTTACTTTTAAGGGCAAAAATTAAATTCTCATGTGAGTCTCTCTCTACTTCAAATTTTTAAATGTTTAATAATTTAGATTGTTCTTAATTATTGAATTGAGGTTTCACTTAAACATTATTTCAATTATTGTTTTGAATAGTTTTTAATTATTAAATTCAAGGGTTTTCCATTTAAATATATGTGATTAATTGAGCCTTAAAGTTCAATGTATTATTGAAAATCATTATATATATATATATATATATATTAGGTACCTCTACCATCTTCCATTCAATTTTATTTATATATATATATATATATATATGCATATTATGATACCTTAGTTTCACACAACATGCATTCATTATGTAACTTAAAAGTAAAATATTCATTTATTTTTATTATTTATTTTAAGTAAATTAATAAAAAAATGATTTACATATAAATTTTGATTAAACCGTACATCGCACGAGCATATTGCTAGTTTAAATATAGTTTTTTTGTTTTGCAATCCATAAAATGGTGGGTTTCACACTTTTTTTTTAATAGAGAGTTTCAACCTATGATGCCCGCTTCTAATGATAGCTCTTTGTCATCAAACCAAGACACCAATCAGTTTTTGGTGAGTTTCACACTTAAGTTTATTGTTTGGCTAATATTTTAAATACAATTTTTAATAAACAGTATCCTATTTTCTGGTTTAGAGCAGGATTTTGAAAACGGCTAAAGGTGTGTTTTCAAGATACAGAAAATATTTTTAATGACATAGTTGTAAATAAATTGAAAATAGTGGACCCCACATATTTGTCCAAACTCTTTTATCTCTTAAAATAAGGAACTTATCTTTATCACAAAATGAATTTTCACACTTCAAATTTGAAACTTATCATTAAAAAAAAAGTACATGAGCTCTATTCCCTTATCATTATCCACACAAAAAAAGTAATCTACAGACTTTTTGTAAATATATATATTTTTTTTAAATCTCAAAAATAAAAATAGTCACCCAAACAATTATCTTTTGTTTTTAGTATTTTGAAAATTTTTCTTAAAAGTGGGAGCTAAACATGTATAATATAAAAATCATTATCTGAAAGCTAGTATCAAGTTTAATTTTTTGAAAATTGTTTTTATATTGTTTTGAAAACAAAAACAAAAATCCTTCTACCAATTAGGTCCATATAGATAGATATTTACTTTGTTTAGGTGCCACTTAATTACGAGGAATTATTAAGTCACCAGGCAGACTGCTGATGTGGTCCTTCCTGATCTCCTAACCAATAAAATGCTGTTATTTATGCAAATATGACATTACCTGATAATTTTTTTTATTTTTTAATCTTTGTGCTGATTAGGAAACTCACTCATACATTTGTATAGATGACATTATTTCATTGATTGGGAGAACCACATCAGTAGTCCTCATGATATACCTAATAATTAATTAGTTGACAGCAACAGAAAAAGTTATTTTAGGAACACAAACCTTACTGTACCGCATGAATTTGGTGAGTCTATGTGAAAGTAACAAGTAACTGTCTAATTGATTCTAGTTAGGCATATAAGAGATTTGTGAGGAAAAAGTGTGGAAAAATATAAAAAAAGAAAGTGTAGTATAAATTAGTAAAAGTAATACTTAATTGTGACTTGAGCCATCATTAGCACTTGAGAAAGCAGTCAATTTGTAGCACTTGAGAAAGCAGTCAATTTGTAGCAAATTATTCATTACATCCAGTATAGCATACTCTCCTCTCACATAAATATGGCTCTATATGCGAGATCTACGCGTAGGAGATGTATCTTTATATGAAAAAAAGAGGATGTAGAACATTAAAGTGCCCTCAATAATTTCTACAGCTTCATTACAGCTCAAGCCACCTGATTTCTAGCAATATTGCTTCTGGACATTCCACCTAGCCAAGTTGCTTAATTAGTCACCGCCAACACACATCGAATTTCCAACGTGGTGAGAGAGAGAAGTTAGCCCCTGAGCGCTTTTAAGGTGACATGAATACACGTATTCCATGAGTTAATTAGATGATGACAAAGTTAATATTGAAATGTGTTGGAGAAAAATAAGGACTGAATTGACATTAAAAATTTGTTGAGTAGAAAAATAAAACTGGTTCTTAAAATTGGTAACCAAAAACATATTCGTATTGGTTGTGTGTATCTAGTGTTCGCTATTTATAACTACAGTCTACAATTACAAAGATTACATTTTGTAATTGTATTCTGATTATGTAATATATTATAAACCCGGTTTAAAAATACTAGTATTACTATTTTCGTATGTGTTCTAATAAGTATTACTGTTTACTAAAAAAAAAAAACATATTTAAGAATTATTTATTTTATAAATTTTTAAGTCTTAAATGGAAAAAATCTATTTCAAAATACTTTAATCCAAGATCTCAGTCTCAACCAATATATAAATATTTTATTAATTTGATATTTCTAATATATTTTTCAACCTTTTTCAAGATTTTGAAAAAAATAAATAAATCGAGATTTCAACCAATATACAATTATATTGGATTGATAATTCTTAGATTTTCCATATTATTCATTGATATACAGTAAATGTTTCCGATATCTCAGTCAACATATTTCTCATCTATAATACGAGATAACCTTTTCAATTTTTATAATCGAACCTAGATCTCACAAAAATATGTACGTGGAAATGTTTGGTAAAGAAACAAGTGTGAAGAGATTTTCTTTTCAATATGAAATTGTCTAATCATACATTAGAAAACCTGTGTTTTCTTTAAACAAAATTAACAAATTGTTCATTTTAATTTTATAAAAAATTAAACATTAATTTTGGAAATTTTGATAGAGAATATTATCAATAAAAAGTAGATAAAATACTTCTTGATATTTCGTTTAATGCACTGCATAATGTTTGCTTGTTATGATTACTTCTTTTTAGTGGAAGCCCAAAAATTTATAGAAAAATTCAAGAATGGAAATAAAAGAGAGGAATGTGCAAGTGCTTTTTGGTGTCTTTGTTTACAAATTAGTGTTCGTGGGGAGAGGGACAAATGGTAGTAATAGAAAATGTTTGTTGAAATTATTGGTTAGAATCTTAATTAAGTACTGTACTTTTGTCTTAACTGAACTTTGAGATTATTATTGTTATTGGAAGAGAGATAAAGAATCCTAAGATGATTGAAGCTTTTTGTGGCATGCATGCAATATTTTTAAAATAAATTTGATGAGTCATATTGAAAGCTCGAAAATGTGTTGAAAACACAAGAGCTGTTTAGACCCCCAATTAAAATTACGGCTCGATAGATTTTACACTAACTTACTACAAAGTGCGGAATAGCGTAAATACGAGCGAATGAACAAGTAAGCTACTCTAATCCATAAACTAAGCAACACAGCAGTATAATGGAATAAATAAGAGTAGGGAAGAAGGATGCAAACACAGAAAACACCGAGACGTGTTCTCAAAGAGGAAATCGAAGAACTCGGCGAAAAACCTCTCTGCCGCCCTCTAAGCGGAAATCGATCCACTAGACAATCAGTTGGGATACATGGGTTAGCAAGAGACCCTCCAAGCCTAATCTACCCGATGTACCTAAGCTCTCCAAGCTCCTACTCCAACAAGGCTTCTCGAAACCGTGTCTTGTCTAGCACCCCGGATCCCGCAACAAGCTCCATGTTGCATCTGCCATTCCAGGCTTCTTCCAATACTTCCTAGCAGCACCAAAACGTCTTACAGCACTCTCAAAGGGTGTGGTAAGTGTTTGAACTATCAACCTCTTAATGATATGAAAATGGAGAGGGAAGGGTTGAGGAGATTCCACAAGCAAGTGTATAGAGAAATGTGGGGATGACACTCTCTAATTCCCAATGTGTTTGGCTAGGGTTTTCTCTCTGAAGCATTCCTCAACATTTGTGAGTAATGAGGGTATATATAGGATAGGTGCAAAATGTGTGAGTCAGTCAGTACAGGCTGGCAGAACAGCTTGTCTCACGGGTGTCTCGCGGGAAGGCCTTACCCGCGAGATACTCGCGAGAGACAGCTGTCTTCACCTGGCCTGACTCTTCGCATTCCAGCACATGTAAGGCACATGCTTCACTTCGCGGGAAGCTAGGTCGCGACATACCCGCGATAATCCTTCAGCCTCCAGATGCTTGAGTCTTCACACACTCTTTCTATCACACAACCCTTACAACAAATCCCACAAAAATACAGGGTATAAACAATTGAAAATAATTACAATCAAATTTGGCACAGAATAAAAGCCAACAAAATACATAGTTGTAAATAACAACTTTACACATATAATGAGAGATAGCCCTTGGATTATTACATTTTTTTTTTTCATTCTTTGATGAAATTGCAACTATACAATTCCCCCAAATTAAAGGGTAGAAGGAAAAACTGCAACCAATTCTGCATTAGTGCATTTATATACTTCTCCTACCAAAATCAATACACATTATGCATCACAATTTGTAGGAGAGCTATATATAATGCATTTAAACACAATATTACCCCACCAAAAGGAAAACCATTACACCATATGCACCACCACCACACCAGTCCTCTCCTTTGCATTGAGAGATAGAAATGGCCTCACTAGACTCTTCCAATTCCCCTCCAAACCCATCTTTTGCAATAAGAGGAACAGCCACACAGAACAAGTTCTTAAGAAGCATTTCAACCAAAGAGCCTTCCTTTTCACATTTTCCTTACACCCCACCAAGGCTAAGCTCCCCTAGTCTCTCCCAAAGTCTCCACACTTCACCACTCTCTTCACCTCTTCACCCTCTCTCTCCTTCCAAGCTGAATGACCTTTACTCCACCTATAGATGTGTCTCTTCTGTGCTAAAAAAAGATGGCCAAATCTTGTCCATTGCTGTGTCCAATAGCTTAGTCTACACTGGCTCTGATTCCAATGTTATAAGGATTTGGAAACTACCTGATTTCAGTGAGTGTGGACAGCTCAAGACTAAGGCTTGCATGGTGGTTGCATTGAAAGCGTCCAATGAAAGAGTGTATGCAGCTTATGGTGATGGCAAGATTAGAGTGTGGCGCAAAACATGGGATGGGTCTTTGAAACACATTCGATTAGCAACAATCCCAAAATCTGGAAGTTATGTTCGGAGCTACATTGGTGGTAAAGACAAAATGGTAAAAGTTTTTGATGGGTTTGTTTTGCATTTATGTCTTGTATTAATTTTGTTGTTGTTACTTGTTAGTGTACAACTGCATGTTATTGTGTGGATTCATTGAGTATTTGTTTTGTGTGGAAATATCGTTGGGAGGTGAGTATTGTGTGTGTGCACTTAGAGGTTCTTTAGGGTGTGCTGAATAAGTGGCATGCATTCATAGGTCGGACTTGGGAGAGAAATATTCTAGTAGTCCTCTTTCACAGGTTCATGTGGTCTAGAATGATTTACATGGTGGTGGCACTATGAAACTTGAATTAACAGGCCCAACTTTCAAGTTTTGAGCTGTTGGATTAGTAAAAATATTGAGCAACCCAATCCTAGGCTACTAATAGAAGATAAAGCTTGGGCTCAAAACTAAAAAGAAGGAAATGATTTGGGAGGTTAACTAGCCCCATTCTAGTGGGTTTCATCAAAATTTTGTTGAAAATTTACACTAGATATAAGTTGTATTTAGTGCACAAAATTCTTAATTTTGTTTTAAGAGGTTGATTCCCGGATTCAAACTAGGGAACAATCACTTTTGGTGCAAGGCACTTTTATTTATTCCTTTTGTTTTCTTTCGTTTGGAGTGTTTGTATGAAATTTGGTCTTGATTAAAGCATTATTTTTTTACTGCTAATACTTTAAATATCGTTGCAAATGTGAGATGGGTAAACTACATAGGACGTAAGAGGCATAGAATGTTAAGGAAAATTATTTACACGTCAAGAGAGGTATACAATGTCTAAATTCTGAAGTATGTGAGATGGGTAAACCCTCCTTATGTAATCCCCATTAGATTAAGTGATATAAATCCCCTTCTATGGAAAAATCTACCATGTTGTACAACAAATTTTCCCCCATTTGAAGGTATAATTTCAAGATTAGGGATAACTCTAGTATTGGCACAGTCAGTCACTAGGAATATGTCTTGGTGAGACATACATACCTACTTTAATGAACCCGTAGATATGGGTGTTGCTCATTATTAAAATGAAAATATGGAGCTGCAAATTAATTTAGCTTCAGAAGTGTTGGAAGAAGAACCTTGACTAAAATTAGATTTGGTGCAGTAATAATAGCTTCAATATATACTATGTCTACTTTTTGGTATTCCAGACTCAATGGCATGCATAGCTTTACTAACTTTTCCATTATATATGAGCAGAATCTTATACTCTTTAATGTAGGCACACAACAACCGACATTACTTTAAATTTCCTTTCTATATAAATGTCAGGAAAAAATTAGCTGAAGTTATTTCCTAAGAGCATCCAAATTAAAAAGCATTGCATGAATAAGGTGTTTGGTGAACATTTTTGCTCAGCGATTACTTCCTTTTCACTGTTTTTCTGGTGAACTGAGTTAAAGTTGGTAGACATATTCATAACAATAATAACAAACATATAATTATATTCAATCTATTTGCAGAAATATAGGTTATATGTATATTGAAATTGGCGCCTAGTTCTGCCTTTTCCAGAACATTAGGTAGGATAACATTTTGAGCATGAAGTGTAGTACTGAACTTTTTATGATTGTTTCTTTTTCTGAAACTAAAACAATGTACCTTGTTATTAATATTATTGTTTGTGATTAACAAGAAAATAATTTCATCATTCATGTTCAATCAATCTAGCAGATGAAGCATACTGGACCTATAACATCACTAGCGATTAATGCATCAGACGACATCATATATTCGGCTTCCCTTGATAGAACAGTGAAAGTATGGCGAATTTCTGACCTGAAATGCATTGAGACCATTCAAGCTCATTCTGGGCCTGTCAATGATATTATAGTCACTGATGACGGGTTACTTTTCACAGCCTCAGATGATGCCACAGTCAAAGTGTGGCGCTGCAACTTTTTTAGAGGGAATCAGTCTCACTCGCTCACTGTGACACTCCCTGCCAAGTCCTCCCCTGTAAAGACCTTAACACTAAACCAAGAAGGTGGAGTATTATATGGTGGGTGCACAGATGGTTACATACACTATTGGTTCAAGGGTTGGTACTCAGGCCAATTACAATATGGTGGTGCACTACAGGGTCATACACATGCAGTAATGTGCATTGCTAGTGTATCAAATTATGTTGTTAGTGGATCAGCTGACTCAACAAGCAGGGTTTGGGTTAGAGAACAAGATGGGCATCACACATGTCTAGCAGTCTTGGTAGGTCACAGAGGACCTATTAGGTGTGTCACTGCATTTTCTGGGTCCTTAGGTGAAGAGAGTGAGGATGGTTGCACAATTTGTACTGGGAGTCTTGACGGAGTCTTAAAGGTGTGGCATGTGACATGCAAGAACAAATCAAGCCAGAGTTCTGCACAAAATGTGTGCGAGTATTTTGAGCTTTAGAAAGGACTTTAGGGAATCTAATTTGGGTAGCAAGTGTACATATTTCTAGTCTATGTTCTGGCTCACTTTGTTGTCAACTATGAAGCGATGACAAGCTTGAGCTTGTAATTTTGAAGTGATAGGTAATCATGTACTAGATTAACAAGCGCAATATATGGATGGGTACTCTCTAACCTTTCAATATGCAGTGTATCTACATTGTTGGTACATCTTTAACCAATAATTCTTTTGAAGTAGACCATTTAATAAGATTGGTCATCTTTCAAATATTCCTATATGCAAAGGAATAAAAAATAACAAATTTGGTCTGATTATTTCTTTATATTGCAAAATGTTCCTTTGTGCTATGGCCTCATGTGCCAATTTAACCAGAAACTAAGATGATTATACATAGCGGCATGTTCTCATTCATTGAATGGGTTGATGTGTCAAGCTAAGATTAATATTCTACAACTTATGATAGTAGCTACACATTTTATACAAGTCAACTAAATAGCAATTTTTTCCTTTAGGACAATACAAGAATGTTTACAAGAAATTTAATTGAAATATATGAAGGAAATCATGAGAACCCGAACAGCCACTAATTAGTAATTATGGCTGGCCTAAGATGAAATACGCCGAGTTATGAATGATGCATGACCCTCTCTTTTTAATATCAGAAACTTGCTTTCTGGCAATGCTCTCCTTAGAGAAATCAGATATGCATGGGGTGTAAGTGTCTCTGACTGCATTTCCAACCCATCGTTTGAATGTTCCTCACTGTTAGGGTGCTCCCTCTTTAACAACCTATAAATGATGCGACAAAGAATACGCAAGCCACAAAGAATGGCTATGATTACTAAAGCAGATAGAATGTAAGCTTTGATGGAATGTGATCTTTTGCATCCAAGCAGAAATCCTAGACACACCATGGCTAAGGCTATAAGCATGAAAGGTCTTAGAAGGTTAAGTATTAGAAAAGAACATATATATTTTGCTTGGGGTTCCTTCCTTGTTCAAAATGTAGAGAATTTTTGGTGTATGCCGTATAATACAAGGTTAATTTCTGGGTGTATTCTTGCCTTCAATGTCAATGGACACTGTTTGCCAACTTCTGTTTCAAGGATAGAATATGTAAACAAACCTTTGCATAAAAATTACTATGGGAATCTCCTCCTTTTGAGCCATCCCTAGATCCACATTTGTCTTTCTTTCTAGTGTTGCTTTCTACCTCGGCCCAACTTGAAATTATCATTTCTTTTTTATTATTTTTTTAAGTTCTATTTTCACTACAATTATGACATGCATTCATTTCACACTTTGACATAAATCCATTTACATTAAACACTAACACACAAAAATCTATGTTGTGTTTGCAAGTCATGTCAAATATTGTCACCCCTAAATCATAGCCTAATTTTTTTTTATACAAATTCAAACAAATAAAATTTCAAATATAATAATGATACAATTTCCTCCTTATTAGTAGTGCTGGATCAAACAGGTAAGCCGAGACTAAGTACTTTATATTCTAATCTCATAATATTTTAAACTACCCTTTCATGCAAATGGTGTTCACAATCTAATTTTAATTGAATCTTATTATCATTATTGCAAGAGTAGGTAATGTATCTAACAAAGTTTTGCTATCAAGATGCTTCCCCATCTTCAATCCCAAGCAAGACTCCCAATCTTTGCTCCATTTAAAAGATGCCACCAACATTTGTGATAAAAAAAACAAATAGTGTGGATCCTCTCTACTGTAGTACTACCCAATACCTGCTCCCTTAGGATTGCCCTCTAAAGTCTAAACTGATGTTTATATTATTCTAATAAAGTTTTTTCCCTTTTTATCAAATAAAATAAAATAAAATAAAAATACTGAACGACATTTAAATTTTTATGGTGCGGATTTGACTAAACAAGACTCTATCAATGACTACTAGGAACAAAACCACCATAAGTAGGTACCAAATTACCAATTGAGCAGCGAGTAAAAGAAGGATGAATAATTTTTAAATCAAACCAGATTCAAAACCTTACCAGATTAAACCATAAAACATTTGAAATAAAAAATGAAAGAAAAGTCAATTCTTAAGAGAGAGAGAGAGAGAGAGAGAGAGAGAGAGAACATTTTTGGTACATGCAAAAGAGAACAGTTGGTGTTTGTCCTTGTTTTGGATAGAATGGTGAAAAAGAATTTTTCACCATGGTTAGAAAGTTAGAATTTTAGAGTTTGGTGGAAAAATTTATCAATATAAGTATATAACCATTATCGATCGTGTTAAATTCACAATTCAAATGTAAATTGGATAAAAAAAAGACATCTACCGTTATGTGTTATATGATTTTTCTAATTAGGGGTCATGTTAACATTGTCACCCCTAGTTTTAAAAAAATAATACTAATTTTTTATAAGTAAAAGAAAATTAGAAAAATTCAATAAAAAAGAAAGGATGATACAATGTCTTAATTAGAAGTGTTGGAACAAACAGGTAATCCACAAGACCATTTTACTTCATATTCTAATCCCGTAGTAATAACTTAAGCCACCCCTCCATGTAATTCCCAATCCAATCTAAATTGAATCTCGTAACCTTTTGGAAGGGTGGGCAATGTAGCTACCAAAGTTTGGCTATTATCAAGAAGCCTCCCATCTTCAATCCCAGCAAGACTCCCACCTTTTAAATGATGCCGCCAACATTTGTGATCAAAAGCACAACAGTTTCATGGATCTTCTCTACACAATAGCTTCTATTATAGCACCTAGAGTTCAAGTAAAATTAGAGCTGAAATAATTAGTTCCAGCAAGAGTAAATTTTTTTAAGACAAATTTGATACATTCTTAATTTCAAGTAATTCTATCTCCTTTTGTATTAACAGGACATCAAAAGTATGTCAAAACTTCAGCAGAGGAATCAGGGTACAAATCATTTAAAAAAAATTATTAGTATTAATTTAGATTTTTCATCCTATGTGTGCAATACCAAACCACTGCTAAGCCATAATAGCTTATTGCCTTCTACTCAAATACCAAAAAAAGAAAAAGAAAGAGGAAAGAGACAATATTTCACTTGGAACTTGCAAACTCTAATGGAGGTGTAGAAATCATGCAAACTATTATCAAGCACTTCACTTCAGTAACTTTCATTTCCCCCATATTTTAATCACCAAGACTTACATTACATAATTGTATATGTTCATCACCTGACATGCAATACAACTCCAATGCATCTATCAACTAGGGTTAAAATGCATTAAATAACAAACAACTCAAATCTAATTAACTTGTCAAATACAAATTAATCTGATAGAGACAATCTAAAATATTGTAAAAGAACAATCATACCATTAAGTACTTCTCCTGGAACTCCAAACCTGTTGACAAAGAAATAACCTTCGGACGACAACTCCAAAGCAAGCCATCCATAAAACTTCCATAATCTATTGACAGTGTTCTGTTGCATACATTTAGTGTTCTGCTGCGTACATTTAGACTCGAAAGTTCCAGTTCAAATGGTGGAGAAAGGGTCATTTCTCTCAATTCTTCAAAATTATATGTAACCTTAATAATCCAAGCAAAGTAAAAAAAGATCTCACTAAACAAAAAGTGAAATTGAAAAAATAAAAAGACATTAAAGAAAAAACTTGGTGAAAATTGACAAGTTGTGTTAATGGACAAACCTTCGGACAAATGATTGTTAGCCTCAAAACTTTTCTTCAAGTTGACCTTACTAGAAATTCCCTCAATTTAAGGAACCAAAGAGCGTCCATTAGATGATTGGTATAAAATGTAAGATCAAGTTCAAAAGAACATGGAGCATTCTTTAAAAATATCCTAGGAAATTTATTGCTGAATGTTGGGAATTTAACCAAAATTCCAACCTGTGAGAGACAAAAAATAGAGAAAACACACGTCAAAGAAAAATAATCACACGCACAAGACAGTATTTACGTGGTTCGCAATTTGCCTACGTCCACGGAGTTGCAGGGATTTCACTATTATCAGGGAAAAATACAAAGTGCGGCTACAGTGTTTTTCTCTCTCTCTAAAAACACAACAACAGTTGTAGTCTAAAAAACCCTAATTATAAAAGCGGCCTTTTATATCCTACTTATAGGGTTACAATGGGCTAGGCCAAAAATAAACTAGGCTCCACAAAACCCAACAAATCTCCCACTTGGAGACTAGTTCAATCATCAACATCAGCCGCTATCCTCCAAAAGCAATCCCTCATCCCTGCAACTCATCCTCCTGTCCTCAAGCTAGAAGACCAATTGAAGCTGCACACAGCTTCAACTTCTCAATAGTGACACCCTTAGTCAACATATCTGCTGGGTTCTTAGATCCACATATCTTCTCAAGTGTTACCAACTTATCTTCAACAAGGTAACGGATAAAGTGGTATTTTGTTTGTATATGCTTCGACTTTGAATGAAAAGCTGAATTTTTGGCAAGAAAGATTGCACTCTGACTGTCACTGTGTAGAATGCCCATCTCCTGCTTCTTACCCAATTCATCTAAGAAACCATGTAACCAAATCATCTCCTTTCCAGCTTCAGTTGCTGCAACATACTCAGCTTCTGTAGTAGACAAAGTAACAATCTTTTGTAGATTTGAAGCCCATGATATAGCTGTACCACCCAGAGTAAATACAAACCCAGTAGTACTCTTTCTACTATCAATATCGCCAGCAAAATCAGCATCTACATAACCTTGCAACTTCAAACTTGCACCTGTGAAACAAAGACATGTATCTGATGAACCCTTCAGATATCTCAGAATCCACTTGACTGCCTCCCAATGCTGCTTTCCAGGCCTACTCATGAATCTGCTCACAACTCCCACTGCATGTGCAATGTCTGGCCTTGTACACACCATAGCATACATCAAGCTGCCAATAGCTGAGGCATAAGGCACCTTGCTCATATGGTCCCTTTCTTCTTCTGTCTTCGGTGACTGTTCTTTACTTAGTTTGAAATGACTACCCAAGGGTGTGCTCACTGGTTTAGATTCATTCATGTTGAACCTACTGAGAACTTTCTTCACATACTCTGACTGTGAAAGCTTCAATGTACCATTAGTCTTGTCTCTAATGATTCTCATACCAAGGATTTGCTTTGCAGCTCCCAAATCCTTCATTGCAAACTGTTTTGACAATTGCTTCTTCAGATTATTAATCTCCTCAATGCTAGACCCTGCAATGAGCATATCATCCACATACAACAGTAAAATGATATAAGAATTGTCAAAGAATTTAACATAGCAACAATGATCAGCTTCACATCTCTTGAACCCAATTTTATGCATAAAATTGTCAAATTTCTTGTACCACTGTCTAGGAGCTTATTTTAGGCCATACAAGCTCTTTCTCAGTTTGCAGACTAGATTCTCTTGTCCCTGAACAATAAACCCTTCTGGCTGAATCATGTAAAAGTCTTCCTCCAAATCACCATGAAGGAATGCTGTCTTCACATCTAACTGCTCAAGATGTAAGTTTTCTGCAGCCACCATTCCCAGCACCAGTCTAATTGTTGACATCTTCACAACTGGAGAAAATATCTCTGTGTAGTCAATGCCTTCCTTTTGCTGGAACCCTTTAACAACTAATCTAGCCTTGTAACGTTTGCTACCATCATGCTCATTCTTTATTCTGTATACCCACTTGTTGTGCAAAGCCTTCTTTCCTACTGGTAATTTAGTCAGTTCCCATGTTTGATTCCCCAACAAGGAATCCATCTCATCCTTCATGGCTAACTCCCACTTGCTTGAATTTTCATCTTGCAAGGCTTCATCATAACACTCTGGCTCACCACCATCAGTCAATAGTAGATAATTTAAAGCGGGTGAATAGCGCTGTGGAGGTCTAATGTTCCTGGAAGATCTGCGGACTTCAGCTACAGGTGTACTCTGATCTACCTGTGAATCTGCATTCTCCTTATTTTCTTCACCCCTTTTATGGACAGTACTTTCAGTCAATCCATCTAAGTTGACAAACTCAGATTTCTTTTGATCTATCTCTGCAATATTTGATACTACAGTTGACCTGTCCTTGTACATAACCTGTTCATTAAATATCACATTTCTACTTCTGATGATTTTCCTGTTTTGTTCATCCCAAAACCTATAGCCAAATTTCTCATCACCATAGCCAATGAAAAAACATATTTTAGACTTAGCATCAAGTTTACTACGAGCATCAGAATCAATGTGAACATAAGAGACACAACCAAAAACTTTTAAATGGGAAAATTTTACCTCTTTACCGCTCCAAACCTCCTCAGGAAGTTTGAACTCCATGGGAACTGATGGCCCTCGGTTTATCAGGTAAGCTGCAGTGCTAATAGCATCAGCCCAGAAATTTTTTGGTAGTCCAGCATGCAACCTCATACTCCTAGCACGCTCATTAAGAGTTCTGTTCATGCGCTCAGCCACACCATTCTGCTGTGGTGTCCCAGGAATGGTCTTTTCCATCCTAATTCCCTGTGCAGCACAATACTCACTGAACCTTCCATCTATGTACTCTCCTCCATTATCAGACCTCAAACATTTTAGTTTTAAACCTGTTTCTATCTCAACCATGGCCTTCCACTTCTTAAAAGTTTCAAATACATCAGATTTATTTTTCAGAAAATAAACCCATACCTTTCTGCTTGAATCATCAATGAAAGTGATGTAGTACCTTGAACCTCCAAGGGATGCAATCGGAGAAGGCCCCCACAAATCAATGTGTACTAACTCCAATTTTTCTGCCTTCGGTGTCTTGCCAGTTTTCAAAAAACTCACCTTTTTCTGCTTTCCTAAGATGCAGCTTTCACACATGTCAAAATCAATGGACTTCAATTCTGGTAGTTTTCCTTTTGACAGCAGCATCTTCATCCCTTTCTCACTCATGTGACCAAGCCTGCGGTGCCATAGGCTTGTATCAGTACTTGCATCAGTAACTGCAATTGTGTCTCTTGGACTTGAGGTCATATAGAGAGTGCCAGTCTTCTTTCCACGAGCCAATACTCTAGCTCCCTTTGTAACCTTCCAAGTACCACCAACAAATAGTATTACATGCCCTTCATCATCAAGTTGTCCAACAGAAATCAGATTCCTCCTTAGGTCAGGAATATGTCGAACCTTCTCCAGTAACCAAACAGACCCATTGGGTAACAATATGTGGACATCTCCCATACCCACAACATCCAGGGCTGAACCATCAGCCAAATACACCTTACCAAAATCACCTGCAGCATAGTTCTGTATGATTTCTCGGTGTGGAGTGGTATGAAACGAGGCTCCTGAATCCAAAACCCAATCATCAAGTGGACTGTCTACTACAAGAAGTAATGCATCATGTACCTCTTCTGTTACAGCATTAGCAGAATCATCTTCATTCTTCTTCTTAGGACTTTTGCATTGGTTCCTAAAGTGACCTGTTTTCCCACAATTCCAGCATTGCACTTGTTGGCCTGATCTAGATTTACTTCTGTTCTGATTAGTATTTCTGGATTTTGATCTGCCTCGATTTGAATTTCTGTTACTACCTCTGCCTCTTGTCTTAAGGTTTAGGGCAGAACCAGATCCTGAGGTTTCACCTGCATCTCTTCTGCGAATCTCCTCAGCCAGAATTAAATCTCGAATATCATTGTACTTGAGCTTTTCCTTTCCTGTAGAATTACTTAATGCCATCCTCATTGCCTCCCAACTGTTTGGCAAAGAAGCCAAGACAATTAGAGCACGAATCTCATCATCAAAATCAATTTCTACAGACGACAATTGATTTGTGATAGTGTTAAATTCATTCAGATGTTGTGCTACTGATGCATTCTCTGCCATCTTCAGATTAAACAGTTTCTTCATCAGATGCACCTTGTTGTTTGCTGACGGCTTTTCATACATACCAGACAAAGCCTTCATCAAATCTGCTGTGGTCTTCTCCTTTACAACATTGTGTGCAACAGACCTAGACAGAGTTAACCTGATAACTCCCAGTACCTATCTATCAAGAAGAGCCCATTCCTCAGCCTTCATCGCCTCAGGTTTTGTCCCCAAAAGAGGTAGGTGCAATTTCCTCCCATAGAGATAATCTTCAATCTGCATCCTCCAATACGCAAAGTCTGTGCCATCAAACTTTTCTATTCCAGACGCCTTTCCTGCTTCCTCTGCCATTGCTCCCACTCAAACCTAACCCTAGGCTCTGATACCAGTTGTTGGGAATTTAACCAAAATTCCAACCTGTGAGAGACAAAAAATAGAGAAAACACACGTCAAAGAAAAATAATCACACGCACAAGACAGTATTTACGTGGTTCGGCAATTTGCCTACGTCCACGGAGTTGCAGGGATTTCACTATTATCTGGGAAAAATACAAAGTGCGGCTACAGTGTTTTTCTCTCTCTCTAAAAACACAACAACAGTTGTAGTCTAAAAAACCCTAATTATAAAAGCAGCCTTTTATATCCTACTTATAGGGTTACAATGGGCTAGGCCAAAAATAAACTAGGCTCCACAAAGCCTAACACTGAAGCCATGGTATTGGATTGACGATAGATTCGGAGCATCAATTTCAACCTCTAGACTATGGCATTTATCAATTGTTAACACTTAACATCCTAAGCCCCTGTGCAGAAATCTTGACACTTCTTAAATTATTATAGCTAATGACCTGCAAAGTTTCAAGGTGGGGAAATCTAGAGATAATGAAGTGAAGATCCTGATCTGTAATGCTCACACCTGTTAAGTATAATATTTTCAAATTATGACGGGCAATGATGTCCAGATGTTTCAGTCCCTGACATCTTATAAGAGCAGAATTGGAGTCAAAAGGGTAAGTACAGAAGATATCTTGGAGAGTCTCTTCACTCACATAAATATCCTTAAGCCACAGCTTTTGTAGGGAATTTAAATTCACAGCACTCCTATAGAATGGTTGCTCATACTTGCAACTACTAGTTGAATTTGTAAAAAGTATTGTTCCAGGAAAAGTATACCATGTATCCCCTTTTGTTTTAATCTTAGGGTCAATCTCTTTGGCATTATGTTGCAAGGCCAACTGTATTCATTTATCAACTAATGAAGCCCACTTCAAGTCAACAAGGGTCATGTGAAGTTTAAATTTCTGTATCAACAACTTATGCTCATGAAATCTACTTAAAGACTTGTCCACAATTTTGATGAACTCTGTTGAATATATTATTAGCAACATAATGTGTTATACCATGTTGTATATGCTAGAGTGGATGCAAAAGGGGAATCATAGAATAGGAACATAAAAAACACGAGGGTTACGTGGTTCAGCCTTGTCGGCCTACATTCACGGAGGAATCCCTTAAGAGTTACATCTTTATTATTTAAGAGTGTAGTACAATAACTTGTGTTACAATAAACCCTAACATGAACATATATAGGCGACTAAACCTAGACTACTAGTACAAGTAGGAATGGGCTTGGGCCTATTACATTGGGCTAATATGTCTAATATATTTCTAACAAACTCTTCAATTCTATGTGTATTTCACAAGAGAAAACAATCAAAATCAAGGTAACAGGTTTGATCAAAATCCAAGATGGGGAATGAACACCATACACAATTCCATTTCTTAGACAAGAGACTAGTTTTAGCTGCATCTTTTCGGAGGTTTTGTACAAATTAAAATCTAACTTTTACATCTTCTTTTCATGTATCAACTTTTAAATCTTCTATTTTAACATATTCCACTCTTTTTTTTTTCCCGCTTTTTTGTGGTTTTGATATTCAGGTACAATACAAAACTGACTACCAGAAAATTTATGGAAGAATCCTTGACAACTCTAATGTTGTGTCTTCCGTTCAAGGCAATTGTCAAAAAGCAAACTAAAGAAATTTGGCATAGAATGTAGAAGAGCTCTACAACTTCAACTTAACTCGAGCATTGTCAGAAAATATTTCTCAGATGCTTTCTGGACTGGAAAAATACAAAAAATATGATCTGGTTTCAGCTGTTAAAAGGAGTCCTTTCTTTTACAGGTATGATGAACTTTGTAATCCAATGCCATTGAGCAACTAATAGAAAAGGGATACTGAATTTATAACTTCTGGCTTTGTTTATGTGTGTTTTTTATAAAAAGAGGGGAATGTGTTAAAATAGAAGACCTAAAAGTTTATACATAAATAAGAGGAAAATATAAAAGTTAGATTTTAATTTTTAATTTTTACAAAATCTAACTTTTAGATCTTCCTTTCTATTAATTTTTTAATTTTTATTTTTTAAAATGAAAAGGACATAAAAAGGGTAATAAAAATACAAATTTACCCTTATTTTTAACAGAGATGGGTAACGGAAGACAAACAAAGAGTAATTTCCCCTCATATATATATATATATATATATATAAAAGAACAAACGAATAAAAAAATTTAAAAAAAAATTCCCCAAAATAAAACACTTCTCCTTCCAAAAATTCCCCTCATATTGTCTTGATTAGTATGCTCTGTGATTTACAGTTGCCACAATAAGTGGATCCTCTGTATTATTCACATCAGAACACTGGATTTGATAATCAAGTAGAACACTAAGGAGTTTGGTCCTAGAAGATTCAAAGAACCTTGTTTTCCATAGTAACCTTGTGGACGTTTAAGCTTGAGTTGGCCTTTAGTCCTGTCAGGTCTTGGCAAACAGTTTTTTCCCAAAGAAACGATCATGGCAAATGCATCTTCAGAAATAGCTGATACAACTAGTTCAGCCTTTGACCTTTCCCTTCGCAAATCTACTGCAAATAGGTTAGAGTATCTATACGAAATTTCTCATAACCCTGAAGATAGTAAGATTCCTATTACTGATTTCCCTATTGTAAATCCTTACACTGTATTTGATAAACCCCAAACTTCTTTCAAGCAATCCATAAAAAGGTTGTTAGGTCCTTCTCGTCCTTCTACTGTCAAAGAATATGTTCAAGCCTGTAAGTTTGACCAGTTTAATATTCTAGCAAGTGAAACAGAAAATTTCATTACTCTTGCCCTTCCCAGAGAATTTGTCATTCCATGGCAAAAGCAAGGGTACACTCATCTTCATTTTGGTGCAGTAAGGCTGGCACTAACCTTCCATGGAAGAAAGGGACTTCCTATAGCCTCTAGAATTTCACTCCTTAATTCTAGATTTCTAGAATACCAAAATGCGGTTATAGGAACTGTTCAAACCACTCTCAATGCGGGAACAGTTTTTGTTACCCTTTTTCCCAACTTCAACATGTCCCTCAGGGACCCTCACCTTTGTGATGCTCTTAAAGTACAAGTTCAGATTACTGGTGCTTCTCAGGTGCAGGATACATTTGTAGCCACCCTTCATTATCAGCTAGCCTATAGACTGCAGAATCATGCTTTTGATATGGCTGTCCCAGATCTAGCTCAGTCCAATGATGCTCTACTGATTCAAGTTGATCCAGGAGTAACACCAATGTGTACATTTGTTCCTAGACAACTGAATAGGGAACAAATGACATCTATCTTTCCAGAATCTTGGATTACAAGATATGAGATGCTTCATCAAGTAACTAAGCCAATTCAGTCAAATGAGCCTTTCTTTATCAGAAAAGCCAATGGTGAAGTAGAGACAAGATTTTTAACGGCTCCTCCAGAAAAGAAAGATGTAACCGTCTTTCCGACTCAAATGGCAATGCTCCAGCCGGTTTCATATGTTGGTGAAAATGGTCTTAAAATTACAGCATTTAGTAAAGAAGGAAAGCCTTGTTATGAAGGAAAATCACTTTCTGGCCACATATGGTGGGATGTTTGCAATTGTGCTGACTGCCAAGAAGAAGAGGACTTTGAAGAAGACAATTCAAGAAAGAAGAAGAAATCTTCCCAGCAAAAACTCAAAGAAAGGTATGAAGCAGGAGATCCAGAAGTTGACCTCCTTGGAGAATCCTCTGGTAAGTTTGATTACTATGTTCTTTATCCCAGAACCAAGAAGAAAAGCCTCCCTTCTCCTTTCCCATGCAAAGAAGAACATGACCAAAACCAGAAACCTCCATTAATTCCATATTATCAAAAGATCCTTCCCCGGATATCAAAATGTCAACCCCTTCCTATTGGCCAAAACCATGCACAAAAACCTCTACCATGTTATATGCTCGATCAAGCTTCATCCTTCTACTCACAGAACTTCCCTCCATTAGAAAGCTTTGACCATCCTCAAACCAACACCAAACATGTGTGGAAGATCAAGAACCCTATTGGAGTTAATCCAGATGGAACCAAGAAGCAAGTTTCCTCAGCAGAAGCAGCTTTAAACTGGCAGGCAGAAAATGCAGTAGCTCAAAACCAAGTTCTGTCAAGGATCTTGGATAATCAACAAAAGATGGCTGAGGTAGTTACCCATACTTTTTACTCTTCAAATTCTCTTATTAAGGACTTGAAGAAGAAAATCAAAGCAGTTGAGGAAGAGTTGGCAACTATCACATCTACAGTTAGAGACTTATCTGTCTCTTTTCCTCTTATTGGGCAAAAAGAAAAAGAAAAGAGACAGTTGTTGTTACAACTCCAATCTATGGAAGGACCCTAGAAGGAAATTCCTCAGACTCCTCCGATACATGTTCATATGCCCCTCCAACCTCGCCAATCATTATATAAAGATCTGTCCATACCATTAACCTCTCCTTTTTCCCCAACCTCTCCCTACCAGAATCTTCAACCATTAGCCATAACACATCCTGACTATAATCCCTTTAAACCAAGTGGAATTTTCCCTGCCATAACCTACAATGTTCCAACTCAACCAGAGTCCCAAAACAAACCTTTTCCTATCAAGAAAGATAAAGAACTGCTGTATCAACCTCCTGATCCTACTGTTGGAGCTTCCTCAAAGCCTCCAGACATGAACATGTTAGCTGTAGACCTTGACCCCCCAAACCCAATCTCATCATTCCTCAAAACCCTCACCCTGGCGGATTCAAGGGAACCTTTTGTGCTCCCTGTAATTGAGGATTCTGAATTAGACCTGTCAGATCTTGGTCTAGAGGAGGTGTTTATGACAGAAGCAGAACCAAAGGAAGAAGAGGAAGATGATGTTCTCCGACCCAGACAACCTCCACCAATATTTCCTCCACCACCCATTATCCCAGAAAACCAAACAAGCCTGACTTATTCATCAACCACTGACTCCAAACATCTGTTCACTCTTGACAATATCCCTCCCTCAAAATGGCATGAAGAGTTTTTTAATATGTATTCTTGGTGTATAGCGGAACTCCAAGCCCCAAATGCCACGGTTTCCCAGATTATTGCCAAATTTGTAGCAAGGATCAGAGGAAGACTGCGAGAATGGTGGATTAATCTAGGGGAATACAGGCAAAGGCAGGCAGCTCAATGTAATACCTTGGAAGATTTTTTCACAATAATCTATAATGAGTTCCTTGGATCTGTAACTCACTACACTGAAGTAGCACGAGAAGAATTTCTACTAATGAAATGCTGCTCATTTGAAAGAAGAGATTTAGAGAAACATTTTGACAGAATGTCAAGAAGATACTACTCTTTTAATGGCATGGATGATGTCAATTCGAAGCATACTTTCCTCAATTCCCTTCCACAACCATTAGGAGACGAAACTCTTCGCATGATGAATCTCCAAAAGATAACATTGCAGCAAGCCTCTTTGGGAGAAATCTATCAGCATGTGCTTATTGCCCTAGAAAAACTCTGCAACCAAAGAAAATTTCTTTCAAAAATCAATAAGATTCATGGCAAACTCAAAGATAATTGTAAAAAGAAAGATTTGCAGATCAAGTGCTATGACAAGAGTTGTACCTGCTCAACAAAAAGAAAAGATCATTTCAAAAAATATTCCTGGAAGAAAAGGCACTATGCTAGTCAAAAGAAGCAATCCTTCCGTCGGAAGAAATGGAGATTTCTTAAAAGAAAGCAGTTCAGAGAAAAAAAGTTCAAAAGTTTGTTTTGTATGCAGAAGGCCGGGACATTTTGCAAAAAATTGTCCAAAAAGGGAAAAAGCAGCAAAACTTCTAGAGCAAACACAGATTCATGCAGATGATACTCCTTTTTCAGATGTAGAGTCTCTCTTTTCATTAGATGATGAGTACTCGCCTCAAACTCTAGCAGTCATGGCTTATTCCACTTCAGAAGAAGACTCAGATCCAGACAATGAAGAAGATTCAGATCTAGAAATCCAAACTATCTTTACATCACAGCCCATTATAGCCCCCCTAACCAGTCCTACCCCTATAGCCCAAGTAAGCATCATCCTTGATACTTATGCCAAACCCATCTCAGTAATAGCTTTATTTGATACAGGAGCAGCAGCAACAATCCTTCATCCTAAAATATTACCCAAAGAATGTTGGTTACCTCATCACCAGATGTTCAGAGCAGCAAATGGAGAAACATTTTTGATCACCCTCAAAAGCAAACCCATTCTCATCAGAATATTCCCAACACTTACCATTAAACATCAAGTCCTTGGCTCCCCCCTCACAGGAAGAGACCTTCTTATAGGATTTGACCTCCTTCATCAAATACCCAGTCTTAGATGGTCTTCAAAAGGACTCATACATAAACAACACCTTACCTGGACCTAAGTTCCTCATTTATTCTCGGTAGATCCTTTTGAGTCCCTAAAATTCCAAATTATCAATGATTGTTGTGCAAACAGCCACTCTGAATTCCTCCTTAAAAATCCAAACCCTTTGTGGCAAAATCCAAGTTTCTTCATCCATTTACCCTTCAAGAAGAATGAAGACGTTAATCCCACAAAAGCCAGTCATAGAGGGATGAATCCAGAACACCTAACTTTAGCCAAGCAAGAGCTATCCACCCTCCTTTCTGAAGGACTCATTGAACCTACAACCTCGCCATGGGCATGTGAAGCTTTTTATGTCAACAAACATGCTGAGCAAGTACGAGGAAAACTCAGATTGGTAATCAATTACCAAGATCTCAACCATTTCCTTGCAGATGACAAATTTCCCCTGCCAAATAAGAGTGCTCTTTTCCAGCATCTTTCCAATGCCAGAATATTCTCAAAGTTTGATCTCAAAGCAGGTTTTTGGCAACTTGGAATCCACCCAGAAGAAAGATACAAGACGGCATTCTGCATTCCAGACCATCATTACCAATGGACTGTCATGCCTTTTGGTCTTAAAAATGCTCCATCCCAGTTTCAAAAAGCAATGGTAACACTGTTCCAGCCACTCTTGACGAATGCATTAATTTATGTGGATGATATCCTCTTGTTCTCAAAAGACAAAGAATCCCATGAAAAGTTACTCACTGAATTCTACCAGTTGGTAAGATCTCAAGGGATAATGCTTTCAGAAAAGAAAATGGTTATCGGACAGTCTTCCATAGACTTCCTGGGAGTAAACATTTCAGATGAAAAATATACTTTGCAGCCTCACATAGCTGTCTCTCTTGGTGAATTTCCAGACAAACTCACGAGTGCCAAGCAAATACAACAGTTCCTTGGAATTGTCAATTACATGTCAGATTTTATTTCAAAGATATCCAAGTATAGGAATTGTTTGGCTCAATTACTGAAAAAATCACCTCCAGAATGGAATTCTGTTCATACAGAAGCAGTCCAACAACTGAAGAAATTGGCAGAAAAGCTCCCCCCTTTGCAGATTCCAGGACCAGGCAAACGAATATTGCAGACAGATGCTAGTGATGAATACTTGGCAGCAGCTCTTTTTGAAGAAATTCATGGCAAAAGAAGTATTTGCGGATACAAAAGTGGTGCATTCAAGCCTTCAGAACTTCATTATCACTCCACTTTCAAAGAGATTCTAGCAATCAAACATGGGATTGAAAAATTCTAGTTCCATCTCCTTGGGCATAATTTCCTAGTAGAAATGGATATGTCTTCCTTTCCCAAAATGCTTCAGTTCAAAAGAAAAATGCTTCCACACCCTCAGTTACTCAGATGGTCAAATTGGTTTTCTCAATGGTCATTCCAAGTAAAACACATTAAAGGCAAAGATAACCTCATCACCGATTATCTTTCCAGAAAGCCTTCTATCCTCAACACCACTATTATTCCTCCACCCTGTGTGTATATCTTATTACTGATCCATCCTCATCCTCAAACCCTCCTCTGGCAGATCCTGATGATATCCTTACCATGATTGACACTCTCCCTCTAGAACTAAAAACCCAGATAAAAACTTTGACTCTTCAAGCTAGATCCAAAAGAATCATCAGAACCCTCCATGAGTACCTCAAAAAACACCAGTCTCACTTCCTAGCCGTTCTCCCAAAGAGGCTTGCTGCAATGTTATCTTTTGGAGATTCATCATGAGAAGAGTTTCGTCTCCTAATGGTTGTGGAAGGGAATTAAGCAAAGTATGCTTCGAATTGACATCATCCATGCCATTAAAAGAGTAGTATCTTCTTGACATTCTGTCAAAATGTTTCTCCAAATCTCTTCTTTCAAATGAGCAGCATTTCATTAGTAGAAATTCTTCTCGTGCTACTTCAGTGTAGTGAGTTACAGATCCAAGGAACTCATTATGGATTATTGTGAAAAAATCTTCCAAGGTATTACATTGAGCTACCTGCCTTTGCATGTATTCCCCTAGATTAATCCACCATTCTCGCAGTCTTCCTGTGATCCTTGCTACAAATTTGGCAATAATCTGGGAAACCGTGGCATTTGGGGCTTGGAGTTCCGCTATACACCAAGAATACATATTAAAAAACTCTTCATGCCATTTTGAGGGAGGGATATTGTCAAGAGTGAACAGATGTTTGGAGTCAGTGGTTGATGAATAAGTCAGGCTTGTTTGGTTTTCTGGGATAATGGGTGGTGGAGGAAATATTGGTGGAGGTTGTCTGGATCAGAGAACATCATCTTCCTCTTCTTCCTTTGGTTCTGCTTCTGTCATAAACACCTCCTCTAGACCAAGATCTGACAGGTCTAATTCAGAATCCTCAATTACAGGGAGCACAAAAGGTTCCCTTGAATTCGCCAGGGTGAGGGTTTTGAGGAATGATGAGATTGGGTTTGGGGGGTCAGGGTCTACAGCTAACATGTTCATGTCTGGAGGCTTTGAGGAAGCTCCAATAGTAGGATCAGGAGGTTGATACAGCGGTTCTTTGTCTTTCTTGATAGGAAAAGGTTTGCTTTGGGACTCTGGTTGAGTTGGAACATTGTAGGTTATGGCAGGGAAAATTCCACTTGGTTTAAAGGGATTATAGTCAGGATGTGTTATGGCTAATGGTTGAAGATTCTGGTAGGGAGAGGTTGGGGAAAAAGGAGAGGTTAATGGTATGGACAGATCTTTATATAATGATTGGCGAGGTTGGAGGGGCATATGAACATGTATCGGAGGAGTCTGAGGAATTTCCTTCTGGGGTCCTTCCATAGATTGGAGTTGTAACAACAACTGTCTTCTTTCTTTTTCTTTTTGCCCAATAAGAGGAAAAGAGAAAGATAAGTCTCTGACTGTAGATGTGATAGTTGCCAACTCTTCCTCAACTGCTTTGATTTTCTTCTTCAAGTCCTTAATAAGAGAATTTGAAGAGTAAAAAGTATGGCTAACTACCTCAGCCATCTTTTGTTGATTATCCAGGATCCTTGACAGAACTTGGTTTTGAGCTACTGCATTTTCTGCCTGCCAGTTTAAAGCTGCTTCTGCTGAGGAAACTTGCTTCTTGGTTCCATCTGGATTAACTCCAACAGGGTTCTTGATCTTCCACACATGTTTGGTGTTGGTTTGAGGATGGTCAAAGCTTTCTAATGGAGGGAAGTTCTGTGAGTAGAAGGATGAAGCTTGATCGAGCATATAACATGGTAGAGGTTTTTGTGCATGGTTTTGGCCAATAGGGAGGGGTTGACATTTTGATATCCGGGGAAGGATCTTTTGATAATATGGAATTAATGGAGGTTTCTAGTTTTGGTCATGTTCTTCTTTGCATGGGAAAGGAGAGGGGAGGCTTTTCTTCTTGGTTCTGGGATAAAGAACATAGTAATTAAACTTACCAGAGGATTCTCCAAGGAGGTCAACTTCTGGATCTCCTGCTTCATACCTTTCTTTGAGTTTTTGCTGGGAAGATTTCTTCTTCTTTCTTGAATTGTCTTCTTCAAAGTCCTCTTCTTCTTGGCAGTCAGCACAATTGCAAACATCCCACCATATGTGGCCAGAAAGTGATTTTCCTTCATAACAAGGCTTTCCTTCTTTACTAAATGCTGTAATTTTAAGACCATTTTCACCAACATATGAAACTGGCTGGAGCATTGCCATTTGAGTCGGAAAGACTGTTACATCTTTCTTTTTTGGAGGAGCTGTTAAAAATCTTGTCTCTACTTCACCATTGGCTTTTCTGATAAAGAAAGGCTCATTTGACTGAATTGGCTTAGTACTTGATGAAGCATCTCATATCTTGTAATCCAAGATTCTGGAAAGATAGATGTCATTTGTTCCCTATTCAGTTGTCTAGGAACAAATGTACACATTGGTGTTACTCCTGGATCAACTTGAATCAGTAGAGCATCATTGGACTGAGCTAGATCTGGGACAGCCATATCAAAAGCATGATTCTGCAGTCTATAGGCTAGCTGATAATGAAGGGTGGCTGCAAATGTATCCTGAACCTGAGAAGCACCAGTAATCTGAACTTGTACTTTAAGAGCATCACAAAGGTGAGGGTCCTTGAGGGACATGTTGAAGTTGGGAAAAAGGGTAACAAAAACTGTTCCCGCATTGAGAGTGGTTTGAACAGTTCCTATAACCGCATTTTGGTATTCTAGAAATCTAGAATCAAGGAGTGAAATTCTAGAGGCTATAGGAAGTCTCTTTCTTCCATGGAAGGTTAGTGCTAGCCTTACTGCACCAAAATGAAGATGAGTGTACCTTTGCTTTTGCCATGGAATGAAGAATTCTCTGGGAAGGGCAAGAGTAATGAAATTTTCTGTTTCACTTGCTGGAATATTAAACTGGTCAAACTTAGAGGCTTGAACATATTCTTTGACAGTAGAAGGACGAGAAGGACCTAACAACCTTTTTATGGATTGCTTGAAAGAAGTTTGGGGTTTATCAAATACAGTGTAAGGATTTACAATAGGGAAATCAGTAATAGGAATCTTACTATCTTCAGGGATATGAGAAATTTCGTACAGATACTCTAACCTATTTGCAGTAGATTTGCGAAGGGAAAGGTCAAAGGCTGAACTAGTTGTATCGGCTATTTCTGAAGATGCATTTGCCATGATCATTTCTTTGGGAAAGAACTGTTTGCCTAAACCCTGACAAGCTGCTTCTGCTGAGGAAACTTGCTTCTTGGTTACTGTTGTATTTGCTTGGCACTCGTGAGCTTCCCCCTCTTCTCATATCTCTCAAACTCAAACGCACGCTAACTCAACTGAGCCTATGCCCTCTCCAGCCCTTTAAACAAACCTTACGTCCTTACCCTAGAGCTGCCTCTGTTGCTTGCAAGACTTTCACTCTCTCTTCTATTAAGCCCAAGGTGAGTTTTTTATTTTCTGATTTTTTTTTCATTCGTTTTAGTAGATTTGTGTCAGAATTGCTTTGTGAATTTTTTTTTTCCTTTTCCCGTTTTCTATTGATATCACACTCAAAAAACTGTCTTTGAGGTACCCTTGCTTTTCCTCTCTCTTTTCTTTGAAAGAAGTTTTTTGTTTTTATTTCCAATACTTTTGTTTTGGGTTTCGCTATTCCTCTCGCTCTGCTTTGCTATGTTGTTTTTTTGTTTTTTGTTTTTTTGCTTTTGTTTGATTTGCTTTGGCTTTGTTTTGTACAGGAAGGGGTTTTTCATTGTTTCTTTCATGCCTTCATGGTATGTTGTTCTTAATTATCTTAAGAATTCTATCTTTTTTATCGTTCGATTGAAGGAACATGCGAGAGTTTGAATGTTAACATTGATTATAATTTCTCTATACTAATTCTGATGTTGGGTTTCTCCCAATTATGATTATTCATTGGTTAGAAAAGTAAGTGAACATGATCGGAAACGCTTTTGGCATATGTCACTAAATCAGTTATATCAGTTTTGCAAATGGAGGATCTTGGTCCATTTAATGTAGTACACAATAGCCCAAAAAGCAGTTTTTAAATGGAGGATCTCAATTTATTTCCTATTAGGTTCTTTGCACCCAACTAAAAAGCTATGAATGTTTTTTTGTAGAAAAAATACAACTTCAAGGTTTATGTTTTGACTGTTTTAAGTTCAGACTTAGAATAGTTTGGATTTCTTAGCTTTCTTTTAGTTTGGATTTTTATGGATTGAGGTTGCAAATTCTTTTGAGTTTGATTGCCTTAAGGTAATTACCTCTTGCTAAAACACTTCTCTCTAATAAAGAATAAGATATTAGGGGTGAGAAAATTGGATGGGCTAGATTTTTTTGTAGGCCATGTGACCCAAGTTTTTGGAGAGTGTTTAAATTGATTGGGAGACTGCATGCAATTAAGAGCATGATTTATATCAATAGGTTACCTATTTGGATAATCTTAATTTTTGGCGATTTCTTTTCATTCTTGCTAAATCATGTTGACAATGGCACTGATTTTGGATTTTTTTTCTCATTCAATCAGATGTCTAATATCATCCTTTCGATTCATGATTCTTATGGTGTTAAAAACAGAAAAATGAGTTATTTAATTCTGTTTATGCTTCCCACTTCCCAGACATGATCAAAACTTTTTAGAATTATGGTGAATGAGTTGTATTTAAAGACTCAAAGAGAGACCTCAATGGTGGTGTGTTGGTGATGAAGATGCCTATGTGAGTCAGTAAGGAGTTCAATAGGCCCATTTGGTTGTTGAGAAAATTTGGAGACTATTTTGTTTTATGGCCATGACAGTAAAATCTAATACCATAAGATCAAATATAACAACAGTGGATGGTATTTGTTACTTTTTGAGGAAGTTAAAAAGAAGTTATTTATTTTTTAAGACATGTGAGCTGCACTTACGGAGTTTTTAAAGCACCGTGGAAAAGAAAGAACACTGCTAGGGGTCTGAAAATAACTTTATGCTGCTTTGAGGGACCATGATTTGCCCTGTCTTGAGGTAAAAAATGAGACCATCGTATCTCTCTACCGAATGTGCAACTATAAATTGTATACAATAATGAACTTTTCCCGTGCATAGCACAGGTTAGCAACTAGTAGATACTATAAAATCGAGTCCTCGAATCAATATTTGACTTTTTATTGACTTCTTTAGAGCCCGCCACATAGGATTTGCAGCTCTCACGTTTTTCCACATCAGCCATTTAAAATATATATATATATATATATATATATTTTCTTCTGCCCAATACTTCCTACTCCTCCTCCTTCCCAAAAAAAACTCAGATCCGAACCATTCTCATATCTTCATCTCTCAAACGTTTGTACCCAAAAAACTGACCATCTCTGTATCTGACCATCTCCTCCAAATTCTCTCTGTCTTTCCATCGTTTCCCCCATGGAAAAGACAATCATCGATGCTGCTACACCATCACAACTCTCCACGGATGGATTTGCTCGAAGTCCTTATATGAATTGCTTTCTCTCTAACCTTACGCATTGCAACTGAAGTTAGCCTTCTCTGTAGAGCAAAATCCAAACCTGAGGTAAGAATTCTGATTTGCTCTTCAATTGAAAAACCTACCTGCCCAGTTGTTACTTTCTATATATTGTTCTCTCTCTCCACTTCAATTGTTTGTGTAATTTTGTTTGTGGTTGTGGGTGATCTGCTTTTGGTGTGTTGAGTTGCTATGGATCAAAGGTTGGCCTTTGGTTTGAGGGCATTAAAAAAGGGTTTTCAGCAAATCTTTTAATTGTGTTTAGAGCATCCACAATAGTGGAGCTAAAAATTTAGCAATTTAGCTCCACCAAAAGTTAATTTATCTATTTTACCTACACATATGCTGCAACAGTGGATCTATTTTAGCTTTTAACATAATAAAATAATATAACCACTACAATAAAATAATATATCCCACTACCCAAAAAACATTCATAGCACCAACCACAACCACCTTTACCATCAGCCACAGCCACAACCACCACCACCACCACCAGTCCATAGCAGGAAAAAAAAAAAAAAAAAAAACCCAAATCTCCAATTTGTTTCCTCAACCCAGACCAAACAAAATCACAATCACAAACAAAATAAAAAATCACCAATCACAAACAACCACAATGTTGGCAAGCTGGGTCGGCAGAAGGGGTGGGTCAGCGGCGTGGGTCTGAGGCGATCAGCAGCTTGGGACGGCTGGGTCGGGCCGGCGGTGGTGAATGAGGGAGCTTGAGAGAGTGACGGTGAGAGAGGAGAGTGCTGGTGAGGCGATCGGTGGCTTGGGACGACTAGGTCAATATGGCGGCGATGAATGAGGAAGATTGAGAGAGTGACGGTGAGAGAGGAGAGTGACCGAGAGAGGAGAGCGACTGAGAGAGGATGAGAGCTTGAGAGATTGAGAGAGTCTTGGGAGAGGATGAGAGCTGAGTGACTGAGAGAGAAAGAGAGGCACGGAGTGAGAGAGAATGAAATAATATATTTAATCTCCGGGACAGAATAAAATAAATTTTTTTTTTTTAGCTCTCATGAACGGTGCACATTTATCTATTGATGTGCATTGTAGCAGTGGAGCTAAAAAAAATAGATTTAGCTTCATTGCTGGAGCAAGATTTTGATGTTTGAGGAGCTATAATTTAGCAATATAGCAATATAGGTGTACTGCTATGAGTGCTCTTACTTTAGGGGCTTTGGTTTTTGCTGCTTTTTAGTATTGCTTTGAGAAAAATAATGTCAGAAGCCCATTATCCTTAAGCCTCCATAAGCGATTAAGCTTGAAAATAATCAAAGCTGAAGGAAGTTTCGGTATTTAATAGTCATGATTTAGTTTTTTCTTTTTCTTTTTTTCTTTTTTCTTTTTAATTGATCCTATATTTCAGATGGGTTATTTGTTTTTTTGTTATTGATATGGGCCTTTTAGCATATCAATTACCTGCACCCATGAGAATGCCCCCTTGATGTCCTCCAATTTAGAATCTAAATGAATTTTCTCTTTGTTTTGGCTTTAATATGATTGGGAGATTTGAAATCATACATCATAAATTCTGTATATTACCGTTATTTCTTTATTTGTTGTTGTCACTTTTATGTTATCATATATAATTTTTTTTTTTGGGTTTTCTTTTGGGACAAAGCTAATATTCTATTTTTGTTTTTTTACATTTAGCAAAATATGGATAATGGTAGAGATGGAAGAAGCGGATTTGACTAATCCAGAAATCTTGAAATATTATTTTTTGTTGTGCAATGAAATAGACCTTGACAACAAAAAAATTGGTGTAAAGGAGTTTAAATATCTTAAGAAGGGATTGGATAAGAAATTTAACTTGGATTTTAGGTTAGCAGATGCTGTGAACAAATATAGAGATATTCATTACAAGTGGCAAATTTGGGAAAAATTTATTAAGAATAAGGAATGTATCTTAGCCCTCAACTGTACAGCGGACGTATCATGGCTACAAAGTAAGTCCAAGGTTAGTATCAATTCCAGTTGAGAGAGTGTTGCTTTTGTTCTACACTAATTTGGAACCATCTATACAATTTCTAACTATGGTTTTCTATTAATTCATTTAGGAATGCCTTGATACACTTTTTGTAGACAAAGAAGGTCAGCCAAGTATAGGCTTCTTGAAAATTTTATTTGGAAGCTCAGCAATTGGTAGCAAAGGAAGTAATTCTTTGAAGCTAACAGTACAAGAGGGTTTCGGGGACTCTTCAAGGGACTTGGAATTCCATGAGCCAAAAATCAACCCCACCAATGGCATCAGTTTAGATGACGTCCATAATATTCCTTCATTTACCATATCTAAAAGTAGCAAATGTGTAGGATTAGGCACCCGTCCAAAGAGAACAAAAATAAACAGTAGTCGTAGGACATGGACTGCTTTAGAGGTTGAGGTGCTTCAGGCAATGGCGGAACCAAGATTTTAGTATAGAGGGGGCAAAATTAAAAGACGATATTAAAAGTGAAATTAATCTAAAAAATATTAATCAACAATAATAACAAAATAAATAAACAATTGTAAGCAAATATGAATATATTTCATAATATTAAAATAAATAAATAAAAATAACTAATTCATAGCTACTAAAAAATTTACAAACTAATGGAGTACAAATGTGATTAGTGTTACTCAAATAATATAATGAATAAATGTTTGAAATTATTTTTTGTGATTGGTGACATGCCAATTTGTAAGACATGAGTAGTAAAATGTGTAGCATCTCTAGTATCATTCAATGATAAAATGCTGTGAAACTGAAAAGTATCATAATTAGTGAAAATGGTGTAAATAATGATATAAAATAAAAAATAAAAAATAGTGAAATACATGCAACACGTAGGACAAGAGAAAAGCTACTTGTAAGAATAGTGAAATTGGTGAAAAGCTTACATGGTTTGGTGTTTGAGAACTTTTTTTCCTTTTTTTTTCCTCGTGTCAAAGTCACTTTCAACCAAGTGAAGTCCTTTTTTTCATTTTTTTTCCCCCTCCATATTAGTAAGTAATTACTTTAGACTACTAATGCTAGAAAATATTAGGAACAGTCAGGGGGCAGGTGCCCCCCCTCGCCCCCCTCTGGCTCCGCCAGTGGTTTCAGGTGAATAGAGCAATGAGATTGGTCTCTAAAATTAGTAGATTGATGTCAAATGAACCTTTATATTTGTTCACGACGAGATTATTGATGAATACACGTGAAAGATCAAGGTTTTATTTAATCAGTTCCTCATTGCGTTTGAGATATCTACAAGAAAAGTTTAAAAAAGTATAGTCCAAACAGAGTTTATAATAGTGACAAGAAGAGTTCCAAAAGTGAAACAGGTGCCATTGATTTTGTTTGAAGATTATCTTTGAACAGTGTATGTATTTCATGGCTATGATTATGGAAAGGTTGCTATCAATGAGCATTGATTTTTTTTTGAAAATTGTCTTTGAACAATGTATGTATTCATGGCTATGATTATGGAAAGGTTGTTATCCATGAGCATGATTCTTGGAATTTGTAAATGTCATGTGCTAGCTTGCTTGTTTGGTAATCGTCTCTACTCTCTAGATATGGAGGTATACCATGCATTTGGTTCATGTATCCTTCCTCTCACATGGAGGTGGAGCAAGTGTGGTTTCCACCCCCATGTAAGAGGGCGGATACATACACTAGATACAAGGTGTAATTTCTCCCAGAGATGGGACAGTTGATTTCTTGGTACTTGATAGCTTGAGGCCCCAAAATTTTATAATATTTTCAAACTATGATACGCAGGGATGTCCAGATGTTTCAGTCCCTGACATCTTATAAGAGCAAAATCGGAAATAAAAGGGTAAGTACAGAAGATATCTTGGAGAGTCTCTTCACTAACATAAATATCCTTAAGCCACAGCTTTTGTAGGGAATGTAACTTCACAGCACTCCTATAGAATGGTTGCTCAAACTTGCAACCACTAGTTAAATTTGTAACGAGTATTGTTCCAGGAAAAGTATACCATGTAATCCCTTTTGTTTTAATCACAAGGTCAATCTCTTTGGCATTATGTTGCAAAGCCAACTGTATCCATTTATCAAACACTGCAGCCCACTTCAAGTAAACAAGGGTCATGTGAAGTTTTAAATTTCTGTATCTGCAACTTATGCTCATGAAATCTACTTAAAGAATTGTCCACAATTTTGATGAATTCTTCAATTCTATGTGTATTTCGGAAGAGAAAATGATCAAAGTCAAGGTAACAGGTTTGATCAAAATCCAAGATGGGGAATGAAAACTAATACACAATTCCATTTCTTAGACAAGAGACTAGTTTTAGCTGCATCTATTCGGGGTAGGAAGGACAGTATGTGATGCATGATCATTTCTGGCAAATCAGATATCCAATCCATGGCATCAACATTTTCATCCATCATGTGTATATCTTTCTATGCTTGTCTTCTGTGTCGTTGTCAAAAATAAAATGTAATAAAAAAGAAATTCAAGGGGTACAAATCGAAGCAAATAGTTGATATTTCCCTCTAAAATAGAGGCTAGTAAAAGAAACACATCTTCTTCATTCTAATCATAAAAAATTGGCAAAAATGCAAATTACACCTTTTAAGTTTAGCTGAAAACCAGTACCTAAGACTTGAGAGTATGAAAAGCCTGTTGGCGTTAGGTGACAAAGAAAAGTGTACTTAAAAAATATATATATATATATATATATTTTTTTTTTTAATGGATAGTCGGGACTTGGGAGTACAGATAGAAGAACAAACGAACCAAAAAATAATATGGTATAATAATTCTATTATTCTTTTTTTGATGGAAATAATTCTATTATTCTAATAGTATATAGAGTATGTAGTATAAAGCTTCCCCTCTTCTTTTTCTTTTTTCAAAGGGAAAAACTTTATATTTCGGAAAGTTGGTACCGTTCCAATTGAATTCAAAAATTCGATTACGTTAACTGATAAAAATAAATAAAAAAAGTGTTTTCTTTTTCAAGAATAATGCAATTTAGTACAATCAAGTGTTTGAATTCTGTAGGTTCTAGTTAATTCAACCAGTAAAGTCTCTGATAGTTGAATAAAAGATCTGGAGTTTACTCCCCACCTACACAAAAAATTTATTGTTGTCTTGGTCTGATGATAAATAACTATCATTAAAAGCGTACGCCATAAGTTGAAACTCTCTAATATAATGATAAAGAGCTATCATTAGGAGCGTACGCCATAAGTTTAATCTCTTTAAAAAAAAAGTTTGAATCCTATTGTGTATCAAAAAAGATAAGAGTAAATTACAAAATTGGTCATTTTCCTTTATATCATATTTCAATTTAATCTCTAACCTTTCAATTGTATCAATTTGGTCTCTAACTTTTCAGTGCAGTCTCAATTTGGTCTTTGTCATTATCCCTTGGATGTAAAAGTCTAACATGTCAAATGGAATAATATAAAATTAATTTACCTGCCACATCAACTACCAACCGTCCACATCATATTAAAAGAAAAAACCAAATTTCATTTCTCTCTCATCACTTCTCACCATCCTCAACGCTTCATGATCCTTGCTCTATGAAATTAAAGCCATATCTTTCACTTTGATTTCACGGACCAATAAATTTTAATATCTCGAATCTTGGTGGCTATTTCATGATGTGGTTTTACTTTTTTCAATAAGCTACCTATTTTGTGGAGAAAAATAGCATATCCTTTCTCGTGACAATGCTGTGCAACATGAAGAATGTATTCGTCTATAACATCTTCAATATGATAGTTTATTAGAAAATAGACAAGCAATATCAGACTACTTATTTAAGGTTATGGGGTTTTAGCGGTTGAGAGGTGAAGGTGCAAAATACAATGATAATAGAAATAATACAAAGAGAAACTGAATAGTACGCTGAATATTATTAATTTAAAGAGAGAAATTACACAACACTATTTGGACTGAGGCGCGGCACTCACTCTCTTTAAGGAGATTCAAGCCCTTGGTTGGCTAAACTTTGTAACCGGTGCAGACCTTCTCTGACTTGTCTCCCCCAGGATACAACAGCCCAACAAGTGTCGTATGGCTAGAACAACTTCTGCACAAAGTGTTCAAGCCCAAAGCTCCACCAGAAAGAACACCCTTCTTTGACAAGAATCTCTCTATTTTTTGTGTATATTGTATTTGCAGTAACTTGGATTGAGTCTGAATGAGTCTATTTATAGGCTCAATGGGCCTCACGAAATTATTACCCAATTTATTCTGATTAATTAGGTCCATTATTCTGATGTAGTGGGTGTTACAAGATTAATTGTTGGATATTAATCTGATGGGCTGGAGTTACACAATTAATGGTCTGATAAGGAGTTTCTGAAGAATGAAAAGGCCCAAACGGATAGTCCATTAAGTGGGTTAATGGCTCTTTATTTTCCATAGTAAAAATGGAGTATTAATTCGGGCCATTTACTCACCAACGGATATGGTAATTGCTCTGAATGGGCTGTCAAGTAGGAGGATCCAAGAGGCTGATTTATTTCCAATTTTGATACCTCCACTCTTCACCTCCCCCTTGCGCACGTATCTAGCCCAATATCTGAGTCAATACATTTTAGCCCATTAATCACCACAATTAAAAAGAATAAAATAGTCTCTCTCCTTTTCAATGTGGGATTAAACATTTTCACTAACTCCTCATCTTCCATATTCACTCCCACATCTTTACATTTATGTTATTACATTTATTCATTTTTATTCATTTAATATTAAAATGCTCCAACAAGAGGTACTATAGATATGATGACAGCCTTGATGCTCTCCAATTCATCTCTAATACCCACAATTTCACTGGGGACACCTTCTGCCGTTGGAAGAGAGACTTAGGGATTAGAGGTTAATGCCATGAGAATGAGAGTGAGAGGGAAGCTAAGGGTGACTGAGGTACAGAAGAAAGAGAGTTAGGGATTTTAGTTTTTTTCACAACTTAATGTGAATTGAAATTTTTTTTTTAATATGACTGGCTATACAGGTGTTAGTTGACATGTTAAAAAAATAATTAATTATTTGGGCCTTTTGTCATGTTAGACTTTTTCATCTAAGGATAATGGTAGAGACCAAATTGAGACGACAACTAAATATTAGGGACCAAATTGATACAATTAAAAGGTTAGGGATTAAATTGAAATATGATGTAAAGGAAATAGACCAACTTTGTAATTTACCCAAAAAATAAAAAGTGTATGAATCCTATTGGGAATTCAAATGCACTGCATACCTAAATTTTACTCAACTAATAACATTTTTTTTTTATATTAGATTAGTAGAACTTATTGTTAGTATGGCGTTGTGAGTCTCCCTAATGGTAAAATTAGCTTAAACCAGTTAAAACTATCTTCCTTTAGCCTACTATGTGCAATTGTAAAGATCATTTAGGTGAAGTCTTAGACTCTTAGTCACATGATTTCTTTAAGGGTAAAATACTTTTTTGGTTTCTAAATTTTATCAAAAATTTGTTTTGTTGTCCCTAAACTCTAAAGAGTTTTTGTTTTTTCTTTTCTTTTCTAAACTATTAAAAAGTTCATCTTTCATCCTTAAAATATTGAAAATATTTAACTTTGTGTTCTTAAACTTAAAAAAAAAATAAAAAATAAAAAAAAAATCATCCATATTTTTGTTTCTAAATTATTGAAAACAAAACTCTTTACAAAGTTTGAAGTTGAAAAAAGAACTTTTTAAAGTTTAGAGATGAAAAACATACTTTTGGTAAAATTTAGGGGCCAAAATAATATTTTACCAATTTTTTTATGAATCATGTGACTTGTTTTTTGTTTTTTGTGTGAAAATCATGTAACTTGTTTAAAATACACATGATTAGTCTTAAAAATTGTCACATAGTAAGTTCAAAGAGATTCTTCCAAATTAGTTTGGAAGAAAACTTTGTCCTTGTAATTATGTTTTTCATGGGAGATGTTGGTCCTTTGTTAATAGTTCTTGCATTAATCGTTCTGAAATTAGGTATAGCTAAAGTCATCGACAGACTCGTGTTGACATTGCTTGGCTTTTGTCAATTTTGTCACGCCTACACTCCTACGGGTACTGTTGAAGTGTTTGTGAAACCAAGCCACAAGAATCAGGGATAACATGCTTGCTAAATCATACAAAGGCAACTCATTCAAGTGATTGCACAAATTGTCAAAGACATAATGCTCCATTCTTAAAGGTCTTCCCGCAATGAGTAAGAAGGGACAAAATTGGGAAATGCCCTGTTTGGGCAAAAATAGCAGGATTATGCCCCCTTTCCAAAACTAATTAGGGAAATGTCCCTGTTTTGTAACTCGATAAACGGGAAATCGAGTTATATGAAAAACTCAATCATACAATAGTCGAGTTTTACTTAGCTTTCTGCCACCCTAGCAGAACACACGTCGCTTTTTCCATCTGAAAAACTCGATAATATTAAAACCGAGTTATATAACCGACTATGCAACTATCGAGTTATGCGCTTGTTAAACCTCTGTCTACCCTGTCTTGGTGTCAGGTGTACGGCACGTGTCTTGGAACATAACTCGATTAATATAATATCGATTTATAAAGCATACTCGAACTCCGTAGAGTCGAGTTATTCTCCTATACCTGCCCATCCCCTCCCATTGAGAGTGTCTTGCATTTCGGCTGAACTGATTGCACTCTGCAGCTCCGCTCCACAGTTGCGTCCGGACTCAAGTAAAATTTGTATCACCTCAGGTAAAAAACTCACACCATAATTTTATGGCAATGGTATTTTCATTTGATATTGTAATGAATTTTTATTTTTTTGGTTGAATGAGTACATTTGATACAAATTTTTTTGGTTGAATTTTTAATTTTATGGCAATGGTATTTTTTTGGTTGAATAAGTACATTGGTGTGATTTTGGTTGTTTGTTGTAGTAAATGTTGGTCACAAGAGATTGAAATCTTTACTATAGCAACATTTTATATTGCACATAATCATATAGAGGAGTGTACACAATCATCATTGGTCAGACATTAACAACAACATTATTTACCAAAAGTTGATGCACACTGTTAACTTGATAATTTGCTGTTATTGTATTCAGCGTCAATGTCTGGTTCTGGCAACCCAGAAGTCTATAGGCCACACGATGTGTTCACTGCTATGGGTCGTTGCTGGGTATTGAAAGATGAGTTCAGCTATCCAATCAATCCAAATCTGCGAAATAGTGCTTACGTTCACAATACCATGAGACAAGAGTGGGCTTGGTTATTTCGTGAACAGCAAATGTTTTATGATGAGTTGGTTGGTTTTAAGTTGCCAGTGCCTCGGTGACTTGCATCGCAAATGCCCAGAGACACGATCGACGAACTTCGTAAAGCATTGAACCGCATAAGAGAAGAAAATAATCGAATGAAAATACGTCTTAATCGATATCGTACCCAAGTTGAGATTCGAGAGTCAATAGAGGGAGGGTGGTACGAGCACGCACGATTCATGCAATCACTTCTTGGTGATCCCATTTATCAGTCAGATGTGGAGATGTCAGATGAAGAGTAATTGTGTTGTGGTGTAATTAGACTTTGTTGGAGAACTATTTTGGTTTTGGTTAACTATGTTTTAAATGTATGTGTGTCATTGTTGAATTTGTACTATGTAAACCTTATTATTGATTTGTGAGGAGCATGCACGTTATTCATAATTTAGATTATTCTCACATAACGCATAGAAGTTAAATATTCTTACACATGATGTTTTTCAATAAGCACCTACAACATAACACAGCAAACTTAAAATAACTTACACAATGTCACCAATATGCATGCATTGCATATTGAACACTAACACTACTAATATTATTAACTTAACCCTAGACACAACACATATACCACATAGGCATTCACTCTGACAGGTAGTCCTCGTAGTTGAGGACATTGTTACGTTCCGCCGGAGTGAGTTGCCTATTCGTTGCATCAGCCAGCTCTTCTGCCAGTTGTAGCATGTGATACCTAGACCTACGAAGTATCATCAGATTGTTCTCTTTTTTTAGTTTTGTCACCGCACGCTCATATTGGTGCATGTTTCTCCGTGGCAGTGTGAGCGAGGTACGGTTGACAAGAGGCGCTCTGAGTCGTATGAGATCATCGTGTAGAGCGTTGGACTCGTTCACGCGAAAGTCCCATTCCCGGTGCAGTCCGACATAGTATTCTGTCTCGTTGGAATCTCTCTCCCTCCTATAGTTATCTGGAAAACGAGGTAGCATCCAATTGCGCATTGACATTGGAAAATGTGACTTCTGATCGGTATGTGTATATGTTTTGCAAGGGGTAGATGTAAATGGGACTTTGGTATGTGTAGATGTTTTGCATAGGTAGATGTAAATGAGACTTTATATAGGAGTTTTGCAAGGGCAAGTATTCACGTGGATGTGACTGTATGTAAGGGTAAGTATTCATGTGAATAAAAATGATATGACTCGACTTGGCTATACAGTGGCACCTGTTGATATAGCTATAGATTGTGCTACAACAGTGAGTTTGGTGATGTGTACTGCAAAGGAGGTTGTGTATTTATTCACGTGAAGACTATTCAGCATTCCTATGCTTCATCTGACATGACTTGACGAGACAGTGCTGAGTTGTGTTAAATGTATCATAACCTTTTCAGGGATGCTCTGCATCCTTGAAAGCGGTGCATTGCAAAATGATACATATCTATGTATTGAAGTGCGTGTAGGTGATATGACTGTACAAGGTTCAACAGTGCGAACTTGTTGCGTAGCACATGCAGAACTGCGGACATTAGTGTAGCAATGGTGGACAGCTCACTCTCAAAATTGATGCATAAACTTTTCAGGGATGCTATGTGTATTCACGTGAGTGTGGATGGGTACTTGTGGTTAAGGTTCAATAGTTAATGATCCCTATGGTGGTATTTGGCAAGTGAGATTGAAGAAAGCTACTTACTTAATTTGGTCTAGAAACTTGGTTGGCAAGATTTCGTTGAATATCATTGTATCTATTATTGTTATTTTTTAGTCTTTAAATAAGAAGGAATTTTAATCTTTCAGGTTCTTATATTTGATAAGACTGCCACTGGGATTCAATATCCACACATCAAGAACTGTAAATTGAAAGATCATCAGGTAGACATAATAGACTTAGATGAAGATGATACAAACATATCTCCCTCAGATGATTTGCCCAAAAAACATGAAGTCAGAGAAAATGGTTGTTACGAAAATATTTTCTAGCATGTCTAGAGGAAGAGAGGAAGCCTATTGTGCTTAGTGTCTCAATATTGTATTCCTGGTTGACCATCAGAGTTCGTACTAGGATAACCTGTTTAAATTTTAAACTAGTGATGTTTATGCTTATATTGGTATGTCTTGTTGAAGACTATTCAGTATTCCTGTGCTTCATCTGACATGACTTGACTAGACAGTGTCGAGTTGTGTTAAATGTATCATAAACTTTTCAGGGATGCTCTGCATCCTTGAAAATGGTGCATTGCAATGGATGCATATCTGTGTATTGACATGCGTGTAGCAATGGTGGATAGGGTTTAACAGTGCGAGGCTATTGAGCATGCAGTACTGCGAACATCAGTGTAGCAATGGTGGACAGCTCACCCCCAAAATTATAATGAACCAATTTAGGGATGGTCTGCCTCCTCGAAAACGGTGCATTGCAAAGGGTTGCACATCTGTGTATTCACGTGAGTGGGGATGGGTACTTGTGGTCAGGGTTCAATAGTACCGAGCTGTTGAGCATGACATGCAGAATTGCAAACATCAATGTAGCAATGATGGATAGCTCACCCCTAAAATTTTGCCTACACTTTTTAAGGATCCCCTGCATCATTGAAAACAGTGCATTGCAAAACATTGCATATCTGTGTTTTCACGTGAGCATGGATGATATGACTTAACAGGGTTCAACAGTGACGAGCTGTTGAGCAGCACATGCAGAACTGCGAACATGAATTGGCTGAACAATTCCAACCAATGTATGTTAGCATTCTCCAACCTCACTTGCCAAATGCTACTATTACGAGTAGTGAGTGTAGCAACACTGGAGAGTTTTATTCCCATATTCCTTTACAAACTTTTCAGCGAGTCTTTGTGAGTACAAGATGTAGTTACATTTTCTCAACATCAATGTAAAATTACATGAGTGCAACTATGCTTCCAAGGTTTACATCAATGACTTTTGATCATCACAATTGCAACATTAGGGAGCTTTGGAGCAATGCTACAACAAACCAATAACACAAACCAATAACTTGAATGAAACATTTTAGAGGCTAAGCAGGCTTTTATGCATTTGGCCTATTCCTAAGTAAGCCAAATATCATCATAATGATGACCTTGTGTGAGCCATGTGGATTTTTAGTAAGTGAGTGGTTAGTTTTGTTTGGATGAGTCTGTATGTAATGTATTTATATAAAGTAGTACAGTAGCAGAAATAAGATACACAGATATGTGTATATGTTACAGCGACTTAATCAACTCATATAAATGAATTATTCGTATTATTGAATCATATGTGTGGTTGGTCTGTGTGGTTTGGATGAGTCTGTATGTATTGAATCTATTAAACATTCCTACAAGCAATGTGCAATAAATCTAATTTTGGTGATGAGTGTTATGTGTGTAACATTTCAAGTTACACAAACAGAACATTGGAAACATGAACATATCTAACCAGAGGCATTAATTTCCGAAGGTTTTTCATACATTAGAAAGCAGAGGACATTGTCCAACCAAAGTACAAGAATCATATGCAGCAACAAAGAACAGCAGGGAAAACAAGAGAAACAACTTTACTTTTACTTAGCCAAAACTAATGAACAATTAATCTGTAGAGTTGCAAAAGTTGAACGTACATAATCATCATTTGTCAAACATTAACAACAGCATTTTGTATTGCACAGAATGTGTAGATATTAACAACAACGTCTAATGTTCGTAGGTAGAAATTTTTGGAAATCATCATTGCTTGAATCTGAGAAGTCTGAAATATCTCTTTCATCATCTAACGCAGTAATTTCATTAATAGACTTAATGGCTCGCTCTTGTGCCTTCCTCTTTAGATGCTTCCTAGCTTTTTAGATTGCATGAAAACGGTCTAGTCGCCTTTGCATTTGATTGTTCTCTTGTTCAAAACGAGCAAGTATGTTGGCAGGTTCATCTCTAGGTAACTCGGCTGAGTGTGCCTTAGGAACTCGTATCCCGTGCCATCGACAATACACCTCTAACTTACACCTCTTCTTGTGTAGGGTTGACCATGGTGGTTCTGCTACAGTGAACTCCATTGCAGTGGTATCTGTACTTAGTTTTGTAGGTTTGCCGACCATGATGTGCCCGACGCTTCCAAGACTCTCATACGTGTATATTGGCATATTAACGAAATCTCTCTTCTTTCCAAACCATTTCCCTCCATAGTGGTCTGTGTATATCTGTAGTTGTTGATCTGTTGGAACTTGTGATGATTCATTTGTTGAAGTAGATCGAAACTTGTTTCACATTGAACGATTTGATGTTGAGGCGTTGCGACGCATAGCTTAATCAATGTACGAAGTTAGCAGGGTAGAAAGAAGATCATTATTGTGTTGCATTTATAATGTAGTGTCATGGTCCAAGCATTACAATACAATGTCAGTTATTAGGGCTTGTCATGTCAATACAGGCTGGAAAAACATTATATCAACAGGATTTTAAAGGTTTCCAATGTCACATCAAACGTAGGAAATAGATGTAAATGGGACATCTGTGCATCCAATTCCACAATTGTGTATCCACATGAGTGTGGGTGTGAAACAGTGCCGAGCTATTAAGCAGCACATGTAGAATTGCGAACATGACAATATAAACAACCACATCTGTTGGCGCATGTGCTGCGATTGGAGGAATTTGATATGACTAGAGTTGGTGCTACAGCAGTGGGCTGGTGACGTGCCCTCAGAGTTCGAACTTGGTCTTCTTGAAACTTTGCTATATTAATTGTGTATAGCGACATACGCTGAAATTACACTATATTAATGACTTTACTTGTGTTTGGTCTTTCACGAAACATATCCTGAACATCACAGCGTTTATTATCTTTGGTCATTTTGAAGGTGTTTAAACATCACGGTGTGTAAACTTCACAGTGTTTATTATCTTTGGTCATTAAACATTTAGATGTTAAGTGCATCACTCTTACAAATTATGCAACCCCACAGCCTGAAACACTGAAATATATGTTCTAATCATAGCCAATTAATGTGACACAGCGAAGGAATGTGTGCGTGATTGGTCAATTTGGGGTTGGATTTTAAGGGAATTACGGTATTTTCTTTCTGCTGTAATTTATGCTAATTCTTTTTGGAGGGTATTATAAAATGGAGTTTTTCCATGTTATTTCTGCTATTTTTGTAAATGTAATTTATGCAACTTATTTTTTACAGGGTATTATTATATATTTCATGTTTCGTGTTAATCATTACCCAATTCAAACGTCACATGAAGTGGTTGTTATCTATCATCCTTGTAATCAAATTTTTGTTCTATCATAAGTTACATTCATCATTTATTTAATTCTATGTGAGATTCAATTTATATTTGTTTTTTATAATTATTAATTTTATACTCTATAAACGGGGGATAGTTTTGTAAACAGTACATGTAGTTTTCATGTGATTCGGTTTGATATGATTCGAATTGGGGCAATAGTAACGGGCTGATGAGGGTACTGTGAGAAAGTTTGCGTACATATTCACATGAAGCAGTTTCATATGACTAGACTTGGCACAATAGTAGATGGCGTATCCAGTTGCTCTATTTTTTTTTGTTTGTTTGGGAATGACTTCGCGCCCGTTGTACTTATTATTGCTATTGTAGTTATTATGACTATCACTGGTCACTAACCCATGCGATTGAACAACACAATGAAGATTAACATTCTATACGATTACCATTCGTATACTCCATTGCAGTAGCGCGAAATCAATACCCTCAATATTTGATTAAAAAGAAAACCGTTAGATCTAATGCGAGAGTGCATGACGTCATGGCTGGAATGCAATCACTTATTTGCGGATGAGTCTGCACTGCAAGGTTTCATCAATAAATGTTGTAATAAAAATATGATGCATGAGGTATAGTCCAAACGGGGATCAAATTCAGAATAATATAACTGCTGATATAAGAGCAACAACCATATCCAATTAGCCTCTCTAAAATTCATCACTGAAAAGCAAAACCTCCAATAAAAACAATTGCATGAAGTCAATATATAGGTTGAGCCATTGCGCCAAGGAAAATCTCCTAGGTGGTTCATCGGTAATATCAAACCCTATAAACCAATGGTGCTTTCACAAACCTTCAATTTGTATTAATAATTACTATAATGTAATAACACGTGAGCGCCGTATAGAATTTCATAATTCTTATTTACATTTTCGGATCTCCTTTATATTATATAGAATCACATAATAACATAAAAAATTGTTACAGTTACAACCATTTCAATAATACTAATAACAGTAACGATGGGCATGAAACTAACCATCATGTGCACAAAATAAAAGTACTTTCCACCATATGACGTTCTTCAAAGCTGCCACTAAAATAACAAAATATACAATTGGCTGAAAGCCACATCATAGTTGGTGTGAATACAATTCTCCAAATATGCTACAGCAAGTACTAAAAAGGAAGTCCCCCCTTAGGTACAATGGCCAATGGCAATCATCAAGAGTCAGATAATGGAGAAGGTGGAACCTGACGTCTAAAGTCAACTACGTCTGCCCGCAGAGCTGCAATGTCGCCAAGAAGACCATATAAAACCTGCCCATGGGTTGCTTGAGTCGTCATAATGGTCTCCATCATAGCACGAAGAGAGGGAGGAGGAGGGCCTGTTTGCGCTGCAGCGGTAGTGTCAACATCTACCTCATCATCACCATCCTCGACAACAGCAGCTGTGGGATCTCCATGCATGTCCTCATATGGAACATCGTCTCCAGTAGTAGACTGTACTCGTGGTCTCTTGGATGAACCAACACTGGGGTCGCCAAACTTCTTTTGGGCACTTCGCTACTTCAGAAATTTGGCTCCTATGGGGGCTTAGATGTGAACCAACTCTTGGGAAGGAAAGTTCTGTAATTCTAAATATTTGAGGACCCTATGGATGAGAACTGGAAAGAATAGACCATGCCTCTTATACTTGCTCCTACGCATCTCCACAATGGTTTCAATGAAAAGGGAAGGAAAACAAATGGAACTATCGGTGACGAGAGCGTAAAGTAAGAAACACCTGTCTATAAGGATTGTATGGATATGAGAGATAGGAAAAATGTTGTGACAAGCTATTCTAAAGAAGATATAATTAAGCTCAGTTAACTCACTCGAGCTAATACTTCGGTTAGAAACCCGAGTGACTGATCGTCCACAAAGAACATCCATAACATCATCAATACGAGGAGACACAGAGTATGGATAAGTAGGTGTGCGAATTATAGGTACATCAAGAGCTGCAGATACGATGGCCCTAGTTATTGTAAACGGTACACCACATATCCACGATGCCACTTTGTGACCACCGCGCTCCTCATGCACCGAGAGATTCGAATAGAATTCTCTAATCAAGTCAACTGGAGGGGGTTCTATGTTTGTACACAGGGACAGCCAATGCCTAGACTGTAGCTTCTCACAGACAGAAGGATGCAATTCATGTAGATTGATTTGCCTTTCTCCCCAAATACGCCTACGCTTAATCAAGGTTTCAAAGGTTTGCTCATTTTCAGGCTTGTGGAACCTTAATTGATGAAACACCACTTTAGGCTTGGATGCAGCTTTGGATTTTCCTCTCTTAGCCCTCTTCGGAGCCATAACTAATTGATGGTCAGCAGTGGAAACATGATCAGGCATCAACAAAACAGAACCAAAAACTGCATTTCGAAGAGATAAACACAACATTCCTACTACCTAACCCATTCATATTTTCATAGCCAAACATATCATTTCATCACAATCTACATAGACAATGAAGATTTTTTTTCTTTGAAGCAGAGAACAAAAAACCATTGAATAACGTACTGCCATGTGTAGAAAATCATCCATACAATGTACCAACTACAGCAGTTTACAACAATACACTCAAAAAACAATATTCTTACCAACATGTTGTTTAGTTGGTGAAATATTTGTAATGCATTTCGCACCGACTCAATAATTTTAAGATCTCTGACCTATAGTATATAAACTTCAGTTGAACTCAAATAGCGAACATGCAATTTGTTAACATATTGAATTTTTTCAAAATGATCAATAATGTCACGCACCAATAGCAAGCATTCTAACAGTAATAATATTGTACAGGAAACATACAAGTGGATGTAAGACCTGAAACATTTTCGAAATTCGTAGCTACATGTAGTCAGTTTCACCAACTTGTACAAACAACCTTAAATTGCACAATGTACCAACTAAGACATAGAAACAGCATAAGGACTACCACACACATATGGAGCCACTGGCAAGTTCATTTTGTGGAAGGAGAGTAGTTGAAGACAACCTAAGAGATAAGCAAGTAACCTTACTAACAACAAACCATTTGACTAGCCAAACACCCTATTTCATCCCAATGTACATAGACAATGAAGTTTGAAGCATAATCCAAAAATGAATTTATGATTAACGCATCAACAATGTGTAATTTTAAAGACAATAACAGTTAAACGAGTCTTACCATGTAAAACCTTCGAAGATTTTGAGCGGAAAAATTGTCGATTCTAGCGGATGCAGCTGAGAGCAAGCGAAGCTGTAATTTCGGACTGCTGCAAAATCTGCACAACAGTGGGAGCGTTTATAATTGTGGGTAATCACATATCTCGATTACAGAAAAGTCGAGTTACATAATACTCGATAATACGTAAATCGAGTTATGTGCTGTACCGCGCCCAGACCCACCCCACTTATTTGGACTGATCCAGATGCAGTCCAAGAGGATTCCAACTGGTCAGAAGGGTCTTCCACATAACTCGATTATTCTAGAATCGAGTTCTGTGCAGCATACCACAACCAACTCCTTTTAGTCCCTTCAAACCACTTCGGTCCAATTTTGTTTATTTGGTCCAATTAGATCCATTTCGATCCAATTTTCACCACTGCGGTCCATTCAGTCCATTTGGTTCATATGGGTCCATTCAGTCCACTTTGGTTATGCAGCAAATATACTTGGTCCAGTGAGGTCCACTTCAGTCCCGAAGGTCTACTTTAGTCCATTTGGTCCAGAAGTCCACCACCTTCCATTCGCTCTTTATGGTCCATTTTGGTCCACTTCCGGTCTTAGGTACACTTTAGTCCATGAGGTCCTTTTGCTCCATTTCGTCCACTTTGGTCTCTTAGGTCCCAAATGATTTAGTCCTTTTGTCCACTTCGGTGAATTCAATCCACTTCTGTCCAATTCAGACCATTTGCTCGATATCTCGGTCCTTTTGATCTAGTTTAGTCCATTTTGTCCACTTCAGTCTATTGTTCCCTGTCCAACTGACACTTGGCTATTTTAAGCACGCCTGAGGTAAGTTCAGTCTACAATAATTTGTTTGAATTATTTGAATTATTTATGTTGTTTCATCTTTATTAATCTATATATTACTAAAACTTGAAGCATAGCGTTTAATACCGCTGCTCTCACGTTGCGTCACATCAGCTGCATAACCTATCCAATTTCATCCGTAAACTAACACATAGCAGTAAAAGTCATGTTCCCACTATTACTAAAATCTCAAACCATTTAAGTTATTATAGATCATATACGGACTAAATTAAATTAAAATACTCATTTAACATAAATGAACTTCTGCGGGACTCACGTTATTGATAATTTGGAGAATATATTATATTTTCTCTAAAGTTCATATGACATTCGTATAAAATGGTCGTAGGATCTTTATTAATTGTTACAAAATAAATTGAAGTTGGTAAGTGTTAGCCAATAGACTAAAGGTTGTATTACCAACTATGTAACATGCTCAGTACGTAAATGACTATGTAACATGGATGGAGGAAACTCCAACCATGATAGAAGATGTGATTGCTTTAGATGTAAATTAGTTTGTTTCAGAATTTGAATAAGTAATAGAAGTACTGATTGCGTATCAAAAAAGAAAAAAAGATTTGTTGGTGGTTTGGGATATTGCAAGATCGTACGAGCTGATGTAGCACTTCTCTGCAGTTGAGTTCAGTAGTTTTTTTTATTTATTATTTTGATAGGAAGCATATGAATTTCATTCAATCTGAAATTGAAATACAACAGAGAAAATGCAAAAGCATTACAAGCAGATTTCCTCAATAACAATATGTTCAACAGGACTTGGTATAGTCGTTTCCAAACCTGACACATATTAGTGATCCTGGCGACCTTTACAAGTTCATGGGCAACTCTGTTGCCTTCCCTTTTCAGATGATGAAAGGAGCACCAGCTAAAAGAAAAAGAGACTTCCCAAATATCTGCCATGTATCCTAGCTCACCAACAAAGACCCCATCATTGATAGGTTCAATAATGGACAAGGCATCGGACTCAATAATAGCATGAGAGACCTCCATTTTTGCTACAAGGAGCACACCTTCCAAAACAGCAATAGGCTACGAAATCTCAGCAGTAAAACACGCTGGGAGTACCTTGCTAGAAGTTGCCAAAATTCTTATGAATTGCTTGATTGCGACTCCACCAAATTGACCAAGTAACAGCAAATAAAAGATGTAGATCATTTGGAGAGCCTTTTACAATGAAATCAAGGGCAGCCCATAGCATTCTTTAGTGAGAAGTTGAATGAAGCAAAACTTAGGTATTCTACCTATGACAAGGAATTCTATGCTATTGTTCAAGCTATCAAGCATTGGAGTTACTATTTGGCCTAGAAGGAGTTTATTCTACACACCGATCATGAGGCTTTGAAATATCTCAATAGCCAATCTATTGTGAACAAGAGGCATGCTAAGTGGGTAAGCTTTTGCAGCAACAAAAATGACACATTTTATGCAATCTGTCCATGCACAAGTCAAGGAGAGAATTGAACATTCCAATGCAAAGTACAAAGCTGCTGCTGATATTCACCGAATGAGACTACTTTTCAAGGAAGGGGACCTTGTATGGGTGATTTTGACTAAAGAAAGGTGTCCTCATGGCTCCTATTCCAAGTTTGGAGCAAGGAAAGTAGGTCCATGCAAAGAAGGGGACTACAATCAATGACAATGCGTACACAGTCCAACTACCCCCTCACTTAAACATTTCTACTGCCTTCAATGTGAAGCATTTGAAGCCTTATTTTCCAATTGAAACTTCAGGGCAAGTTTCCTTTATGGAGGGGAGTATGATGCAGCCACCCTCTATCCTTAGGACTGACAACCAGCCAGCCAACCTTCTGACCTCTTAGGACTGCCAGCAGCCCCTTATTTTGACTGCTAATATCTACCATGTATCCTCTTAAATTACAGCTTTAACTTATGTAACTATTGGATACTTTATTTCCTAATAGTTAAAGATTATAAATAGGATAGCTATGTAAGAGTACAATTAGTTTTTGATGTGAATTTAACCTTGTTTCAGACCTGGACAGAAACTTTGTTTCTCCAGTTTATCTGTAATTCCAGCTTTAATTCTTAATTTTAATGCAAATCTAGTTCAAGTTCTCAACCAATTGATTTTGGTTTCCATCACTTTGCAATCAAGTTTACAGTTCATGCAAGAGACATTAAACTTCACTAATTGCATATTTGCATGTATTAAGAAATCATAATATAGAACAAACCGATATCAAATCACAAAAGGATTCAACAGTAAATAGATCATAAATACCAACACACAAATCACACAAAACAACTTAACCGCTATAGATCATAACTCAAAAAATACCAACACAGAAATCAGCCATCCAGTCTATACATAAATACTGGTAAATACTAACAACTCAACAAGTTCATTAGTCTTGACAAAACATCTACTGAAACATAGTCCAGCACAGTACATATCCAACCTTTTATTGTCAATGCAAAGTTAGTAACCACTTAATGAGGGCATCTGAAAATGTGGACTTTGAACACAACTTCGTCCCTCATTATCACTTCAAATACACACACATCTCCTAATCGCAATGTATTGTCCCTCGCAAATGCAGCCCAACCAGCAGATGCGACACAAGATGTGTATTTTCCTTCATAAATGTATAACTTCACAGGCCATAATCGGTCCACAACCTCGAGCTTCACAGTGAATGTACTTCCTTTGGTGGTGTAGTCCTTGGTAAAGCCTTCGTTTGGTAAGTAGTTGATAATGCCATGGGGTAAGCTCTGTACAAAAAATGTCATCAGACATACAATTAAAAAATAGTTACCCATTTGAATGAAATGCAGTTTTCAGGCAGTACTATTGATGTCCTTCTACCACCTAAACATGATACTATTTGAACTAACACAATGAAGCAAATCAACAAGTCTCTGCTACATGCTTTATAATTGATCTATGGAAAATCAAAGTTATTGGGAGTTGCATTTCTAAAACCCAACAATATGTTCAGCTGGGAAAGCTTACCGCACGATCCTTGCCATTAATGTATGATCGATGAATGGTAACCGTGAAAAGGGGATTTTCTGATTTGAAAGCATTCGCTCTCACAAGAGTTTCAGCTGCACCAGCAGCCCCATGAGCTGATCCTGAAATGACATTGAAATATGAAGTCATGCACATGAAATTTATAGTGAACAGGCTTACAAAATCAACCAGTTCCTTACAGAAGTTAATGTTTCATACCTGAACTCTCTCCCCTAGTAAAAGATACCCCAAATGGCATTTTCGATTTCTCTAACCTTGACCCCTTAGAACTTGATGGATTGGTTTTTGCCCTCTTATGAGGTAGAGGTACTGGTGGTTTCTCCCCTGTACGATCTTGGAGTTCAGCTGCAGGATACTCTATTTCTGTTGCAGTGGCGTCAAATATAAGTATAGAAAATTCTGAATTTCCTTCATATCTGAACACTAGCAAGTGCCCCAGGGCTAGAGCATGAGAGCTTGCAAATTCACACCAGCCATTTCCAAAACAAACCTCCCCATCAGACTTTGTCAACTTCACTTTCCATTTTGTACCATTTGGAATCATAAGAAAGGCCATATCTGACAGATGACCACCATATTCCCTTACAAACTTCTTTGGAATCCACTGTAAAAAGACGAACATCAACATAAATGCAAGCTTTGTAAATAAACACATGCAATCAATCAAGTGAAATTTGAGTTGTGCAGTCAGTATCAGTACCATTACAGGAAAAGTAATTTTTCTCACAATATTTTACAATAATACTTGTTGGATGAAACAAAATCATCCACATAACCAGTTCATGTGGCAGAAACATGTAATTCAGAAAATACAATAAACACTGATGGGATATTTTGTTCCCATCTGTGCACTGCATTACATAATCATTGATTTTATACATGTAACATGGATTAACATTGTCACATATTTTTTATTGAATTTGGTCATCAACAAATGTACATTTCTTCAATAATCACAAATAAAAAACATAAAGATGATGCCGTTAATTCCCATATAATTTTCAAGAATCAAACTCGGCAATGAAATGAAGTTTACTTACAAGCTTTCCTTCTTGAAGTGTTTGAGGCATAATAATCTTGAAAAAGAGTGTGGGAAGATCAGCAGGATCATCCATATAGTCTCTCCGCCATTAAGAAGTCATTGTACTGGTGTTCTCCAAACTGTTTCTTCGCTGAGATTCGTAACTGTTGTTGAGAGAGTGTGCACTGGCGAGTACAAAAACAGAGTGTCCACGATGGTGGTTTATATTCCACATAACTCGATTACTAGTACATCGAGTTAAGTTCAGTGTAACTGTAACGAATCCATGTTATGTGTACTATAACTGAAAGGAATCCATGAAGTGGGTGTTGGCTTGCACAGAACTCGACTCTTTAGATATCGAGTTATTTGTAAGAGTACTCGATAACTGTTTAGTCGAGTTATATGCACGGGGCTGCCACTCCGAGCCCAGATATTTGGACTGATCCCGATGCAGTCCAAATGGAATCCAACTGTCCAGAAGAATACCCGGCTATTAAATAATCGAGTTACGTGCAGTGGGGCTTCAAAGTAACTCGATTATTGTAATATCGGGTTATTCAATAGTTCCTCGATTTTATAGTAATCAAGTTATGTACACTGGCCTCCTACACCCAGTTCATAATCCTTTGGACTGATCCATATGCAGTCCAAGTGGAATCCAACTGTCCAGAAGAATCTTCCACGTAACCCGGTTATTTAATAATCGAGTTACGTGCAGTGGGGCTTCCAAGTAACTCGCTTATTGTAATATCGGGTTATTCAATAGTTTCTCGATTTTAGAGTAATCGAGTTATGTGCGCTGGGCTTCCAGGGCCAGCCCGTATATATTTGGATTGATCCAAATGCAGTCCAAGTGGAATCCAACTGTCCAGAAGGATCTCCCACGTAACTTGATTATTGCAGAATCGAGTTAAGTGCAGCGTAACACAAACAAGTCCTTTTAGTCCCTTCAACCATGTCGGTCCAATTTTGTTTATTTGGTCCAATTAGATCCATTTCGATCCAATTTTTACCACTTCGGTCCATTCAGTCAAGTTTGGTCTAGGGTCCACTTGGACCGATCCATATGCAGTCCAAGTGGAATCCAACTGTCCAGAAGGATCTCCCACGTAACTCGATTATTGCAGAATCGAGTTAAGTGCAGTGTAACACAAACAAGTCCTTTTAGTCCCTTCAACCACGTCGGTCCAATTTTGTTTATTTGGTCCAATTAGATCCATTTCGATCCAATTTTTACCACTTCGGTCCATTCAGTCAAGTTTGGTCTAGGGTCCACTTGGACTGATCCATATGCAGTCCAAGTGGAATCCAACTGTCTAGAAGAATCTTCCACGTAACCCGGCGATTTAATAATCGATTTACGTGAAGTGGGGCTTCCACGTAACTCGATTATTGTAATATCGGGTTATTCAGTAATTCCTCGATTTTACAATAATCGAGCTATGTGCGCTGGGCTTCCACAGCCAGCCCATATATATTTGGACTGATCCATATGCAGTCCAAGTGGAATCCAACTGCCCAGAAGGATCTTCCACGTAACCCAGCTATTTGATAATCGAGTTATGTGCAAGTCATCCACCACTGTTCACAACCATACTAATTTGCATCCACTTTCGTCATAATAAAGGTGGACCTGTACACAACCACATTGATCAACAACTCATCCATATTGTTCCAACTACTTTCATAATCAAATCATCCATACAATTCCAACCACATCCATAACCAAATCACGTCATTAAACAATCACATGAAGTGAAAATCATCCATACAATCTACAATGGAAATAAGGAGCCATTATCTATCATAAAACCATTGAACCAAGTTGTTGACAATGTAAGTACAACCATTTACATATACATGTTGTTTTGTCATATATAGTTTACAAGAAGAAATTTGAGTTGAACTAGTGCCACACCAACTGCCTCTTTGCGACAAATCCCATATCTGCACAAGTACAACAAAAAATACATCAATACCGCATGTTGTACTCATATTTGAAAACCATACTATCATGGTTACGATGTACACATTAGTAGTAGGACTTGTAAGAATAATTGACAACACTAAATAAGAATAACTTATGAAATATCCCCCTTCCTTACTAGGACTTGTAATTGTTACCTGCTATGTACAACCGCGGCTTGTTGATTCCATGTTCCGAGTCGGACATCTACGACGGTTATGACCCTCTTGGCGACACAACCCACACTTGGACTTTGGTCCATTCTCAATCCACAACGAGGTTGGCAACTCCCTATCCTCGTCATCCATCTCATTGCAGATTCTTGTCGACTTAGGGCGCCCTTTCTCTCGAATCAACCGCGGGTTCGGCATCACTTTTCTCCTTTCTGCCGGCTCCGGCCATTCTAACCTATCTTTCAACGGTTGGAATATCAGCTCGTAGCTTTGATACCGTTCGGACACGCGGTAGAAACGATCCATAAACTCCGTTGCATCGTGGTTGTACTTGGCACAAACTGCTATCAAGTGTGAACATGGGATCTTGTTTGCTTCCCATTTCCCGCAGTGCACGTCCTGTCCATGAGAGAAACCCTATGAGTGTGAGCTCCCCCGCCAGTTCTCAGTAGTGAAGACTGTGTCTCCACTGTATATAAGCGATGTTGCGCGCTCATCCTTCTAACCATATGGAGCGTCGCCTTCTCTTGATTTGCCTCGAACTTGTCGTAGGCATATTTGCACCACTCTTGCCCCTCTTCCAACTGCTCTAGGGTTTTGTTTCAGCGGTCATCAAAGTACGAGTTCACTTTGTAAAATGTGAACTTCACCATTGCAGTAATGGGCAAGCAACGTGCGCCCTTAAGCACCCCATTAAAGCACTCAGACAGGTTCATTGTCATTGCCCCATATTGGTGGCCATGGTCATGTGCAAGTGTCCACTTTTCGAAACCTACATCGTTCAGATAGTCATACGTATCTGGATTGACATTCTTGATGCAATCCATGGTGTTTTCAAACTTCCTAACTTGATTTGCAGTTGCTGCCTTCCATACCAAGTTCTTCAACACCACGCTATTGAAGTTAGTGTTAACATTGCTTACTAAATGGCGGATGCAATACCGGTGATGGGCTAACGGCGCTTGCAAATAGCCCCTAGTGGTGTCATCAAAGCATGATTGTATCCCACGGTGCCTATCGGAGATTATACACAAATTGGTCTAATCCGTAACTCTGCTCAGCAGGCATGCCAAGAACCATCCCCATGTCTCCGTGCTCTCACTTTCAACAACGGCAAACGCAAGTGGAAAAACCTCATTGTTACCATCTATTGCCATTGCTATCAACAACTTCCCTTTGTACTTGCCATAGAGGTGCGTTGCATCTATGCTTATCACTGGCCTGCAATGCCTGAACCCTCTAATACACGGACCAAACGCCCAAAACGCGGAGTTGAATATACAAGTCCCCGGGACACGGGGGTCACATTTTAGCAAAGTTACAGTGTCCGGATCTGCATCATCCAATGCCGCTAGAAATCGTGGCAATTCCGCGTATGACTCATCAAAATCCCCGTAAATACGCGCAACTGCCTTCTGTTTGGCTTCCCAAACCTTGTACATAGTTACATCATGCCCGTGCTTCGCATGCAGCATACTACGCAAGTCCTTTATGGATCGGGTTATGTCCTCCCGTACATATTGCTCAAGTGCAATAGAAATGAACCTTGAATCCATCATCCGTCCATCAGTCACTACCTGCAGGGATGTGCAACTGTGAGGACCCGTACATTTACTGATTAGCCACAACCTGTGCTTTTTGCTGAAAATAGCCCGAATTAACCATGGACATGCGTCATGTGTGCACCGCACTACTAGCCTATTGGTGTCAGACTTGATGACCTTGTATTGCTTATTATGCTCCACAGAGTAAAGGGTCATCACATACTGAACGGAGGCTTTATTCTTGAATAGCATCCCCTTCGCCGGCTGGTCACCTTTTTGCCAACTTGTAAGCTCTTCTGGACCCAATGCAGGTGATGGGTCATTAATATTGTCCCATGTATTTAATGTGAACCATACTGGGATAGCTGTAATAAGGCAATCCTCCTCGTTGTCTTTGAGCTGTGTTCCATCTAAGACCTCTGCTTCGTCCACCGGTCCATCAGTATCAATGAACTCTTCGTACACATCTCTGCTGGCATCAATATCAAGTCCCCCGTCCATATAGGCGTGGACATGTTCATATGCGTGAGTGGACCCTCCCACGTCATGTGTCTAGGTGGGGCCCAACACTTCCGTGTTCTCCAAATGGTCAACTGCACTGCATGGTTCAGTATTGTAGGGCAATGGCATGGCATCGGTAAAGGAAGGTTGCACGTGAAGATATCCTGAGCGTGACTCTTCCAACCCACTGGCATGTTGGGAAATTGCACCATCATGGAACCCAACAGCCTCAATAGTTACATACAAGTCGGACGCTATGAACTGGGGGGTCCGCTTAATCACTGCCCACATCATGTCAACGTCGGCATTGCCACACAACGGATTTGAGTTGTAAACAACCTGAGTATTCACAAGTAGCTGGGGGGCACGATACACGATGGATATCTTATGTGACTCCTTGTCCAACCCTAGAGCTTCCATTATCTTCCGTTGCATTTTTCTCATGTGTGTTCCACATTTCAACTCAATGAACTTCTTCTTCACTGACTCGCCTCTATAGGACAGCCCATGCAAGTCATGGAAATACTGCTCCCCATCATAGTAAACATAGAAGCAATGACGACCCATGGTTGACCTGGATAAGGAGATATAATTGTGGTTATCATGCAGAAGATAGGGGGTTATGTTAATGCAACAGTAATTAATCTATATGCACATGAATGTACAATAGAACTTTTACAGACGCACAATTGCACATATCCTAAGTATTCATAACAAAGTTGATTCGTTTGTACACAAACATTGATTCCAACATGGTCAGCAAAACTTGTTCACCTCGCAGGCTTTCTTTTTTCAGAACCCACACACTGAAGCCTTTCAGAACTGAAAGAGCCATACCATTTAAACCAATGATTACTTGTGACATCATTGTTGATACCTATGGATGAATGCATATATCATTATCAGAGGGTGGCCATACAATGTTTGTTTATATATATCTTCCCATGTATCTATACATATATTACTATATATATATATATATATATGTATACAGTGTCACTATCACACACACACACACACACACACATGTTACTGATGGCTTAATGTGTTATTGATTTAGCTAATTTTTGGACCCCTGAGGGCACACCTTGTATTGCTTATTTTTGGTGTTGTCATTATGAATTGATTGAGTATTGATAGTTTTTGCACATCCAAACAAAATGTTTCGGAAAATACATCAGCTAAAAATGGGCACACATTATATAAACAACAATACCTATATGTTTATATATAGATATCTCTACACATACATGTATATAGCAATGTGTTATTGTGTGTGTGTGTGTGTGTGTGTGTGTGTAGATATACACACACATCCACATATATTTATACATACATCCACACACACACATATATATATATATACACACATAGACACAGTCACATGGATAAGTAGGTTCTGAAGGTAATCACATTTATACCAACACTAGAATCCAAGTGTAATCACAGTTTTCTCAGAAGTGAAGCTATACCTGTGAATATGGTATGTGCCACAAAACAGAAGAAGGGGACCCCAGCAATTATTTTGTCACACTTGGTGAGGCTCCAATAGGGAGAAAGAAGATGATTAGGAATACTTGTTCAGCTCACAGGCTTTATTTTTTTTTTTCAGAACCCACAGTAGCTGTCTTCAGCACAAGCATTGCCAGACACGTGCATGGGTTCTGAAATGTGGCGATGTGGTTATTTATAACTCGATATCCAGGTAGGCGAGTTAATAATAACTCGATATATAGGTAGTAGGGTTACTGCGAGTACGACTACTGATGTGATGGCAGTTCAGTAACTCGATAAATGATGAATCGAGTTATTTATAACTCGCCTTTCTGATAATCGAGTTATTTGTTAACTCACCTCCTCTATAATTGAGTTCTGCCTTGATTGTTTCTATAAAAACCCAGACTTGAACAATAACCAGAATGGTATGCATCCACCATTCTGGTGCAATAACTTCCCACCATATACAACATTTGTTGAGCGGGATGGGATGTACCTATGTTGTATTTAACAGCCGTGTTCCAGGCATATACAACAGTTGGCTAGATGCGAGCAAACAAGTTCATAAGTTCCCAAATGCTAATCACAAGTCATATAAAGATCGAAGGGAAGCAGAAGCTGCATACATGGAGTATTTGCATTGTAATGGTATGGACATGCAGGGTGGTGCGTCCGCATCATGGGCAACTCCGAACATGTCAACCTCAACTCCATCGAGCACTTCTACAAGCGAAGGAACCAACTACTGCAGTGGAGACCTTAGGAACACATTGTTAAGGTATCAATTGGAAGTTGTCACTGAGGAGCGTGACCACGCAAGGAGGATTGCAACCTTGAGTGCGAACATGTTGAATGAAGTGGTGGCCCATGTTGTGGGGGATGATGAAGGTGATGCACCTACGAGACAAGGTACGGGTAAATGAGCGCGAAGTAACAGGTTTGGCTTGTTGCAAACGGTTTTAAGTAGAAGTATTATCGTTTATTATGCTCCATGACTGGCAAATGTGTATATAAGGGAAGTAACTTTATATTTTGGTTTCAGCACTACTTTGGTCTTATTTGGTCTATTCTGTTTAGTTTGGTCTTATCCGATCCACTTTGGTCCTATTCGGTCCAGTATGTTATATTCCCTCCATTTATCCTATTCAGTCAGCTTTGATCGTATGACAACTATTTCGCATGTCATCAATATGTGTTGCAATATAGAAGACATTATTTAAAGAAACGTAGAGGGTACTATTTTTCAAATCACTGTTTTTGTAGAGAAAAAATGGTTCAAAAGGTAAATATAAATTGAGAGAGGTTTTGAATGAAAGATGGCCGTTGTAGTTAATTTCGCAACTATCTAAGATCACGTTGTTTCGGATTTCTAATAATTGACTGAAAGACTTAATAAGTGCTATTTATTAATAAAAGTTGGCAGACAACAGTCCACGTAAGCGTTATTTGGTTTAAATGTAACGGTTCCTAAAGCATTTTTCTTTCAAACAAGGAGTGCAATGCTTGATTTTTGAAATCCTAAAGACGTGAAAGCCACAACGTTTCGCTTTTTAACTCTATCTATACATGCTTGGGGAGGATCCAAACGGCCAGAATGAGAGTTTGTTCATCACCATTACCATTGAAGTACTTAAAGATACGCTCACAGGTGCCTTTTGCATTTAATGAAATTCATATTATTTTCAATAGAGGCTCACCAAAATAGGAAGTGACACAATTTTTGATTCAGAGCAGTTTACAAAGCAACAATTTCGTATAAAAATGTGCAATATATATGCACTGCCATAAGGGCAACGGAAGCTAAAAACGCAATATATATACACACTACCATAACAGAGCAAACAATGAAACAATATAATAAAAACTCAACTTTCAGGCTCTGTTCTATTTAAACCAATGTCAATCTGAATTTTAATCCATATCAATCAAAGGAAATTGAAATTGGAAAAAGACCATATCTATAAACGTAGAAGATGCAATGCCTTGTCATATACTGTCTTCCAGATGAACTTTTGTGTAGCTTCATGTAGATCTGAAACACAAAGATAACTGAAATAGCCTTCATTTGCATGAGTCAAATAATTTGGTTAAGAATTAGTAAACAATCACTTATTTAACAAATAGGGGCAAAATATTACATCACTGTGAAGAAGGTATTATTCTTCTAAATTTGTGAAAGGCCATAATTGGTGGCATGCATATTAATAGCCAAAAGACATAAGCATAGCATTTACCAGGCTGGACAACTATATTAACAGACAAAAATTTTCCAAAAGCTAAAGCTGATTTAAAAAAAAAAAAGTAGTGATAGTGATAGTGATAGTGATGGGAGATACTTCCAGTTATAGTGATGGTATTAATGATTAATATTAAAGCAATAACATTAATTACCAAAATACAACAGCAATCCACGTAATAACAAAAACACAATAAATAGTTTACACATCCACATAATAACAAAGACAATGAACAATTCACATCACAATATGTTTAAACCAATTTGAAGCAGTAACTTTCACTTAATTGGCGAAAGGAACGCAAAACCTCAAATCTCAGTACTTAGACCTAGATCAGCACCCAAGTCACAAATAAAAAACAATTTCTAATAATATGTTGGTTCCCCCTAAAATAATATCTATAATTGTAGCAAACCCTAAGTAGGAACCCCCAAATCCCAAAATTAAAAACAACCCCCAAATCGAAAATCTAGTAATTTCCCCAGTGTCCTTGTTTGTTTTCTTAATTTTTTGAGGATTCGGAGAAGAATTGAGACCCAAAAAAACAAAAAAGTTAGGGAGAGTGACTCTATGAATTAACTCAAAAAATAAGATCCTACTATGTAATTTAAATTCAAATGTTTACCCACTTACTATTCCAAAAAAGAAAGCAACTCAAAATTCTCGAGAATATCCTTGCTAAATACTGAGCAATAGCAGACAAATTTCAATAAAAACAAATGATATTTGATACAAATTAGTGAATTTTCAAAATAAACATAGAATCATGTAGATGCATGACTGTCAAAAGAAAAAATAATCATTCCAAGGCAATCTACGAAGCATATTCTATCCTGAAAAGTTGCCATATGACTTAGAGTACATAAATTAAATAAAATTCAAGCACTAACCCAAGTTCAATTAGGATCTCAAAAGATACCAAGTAAATTAAACATTGATAGTCGCTTTTACAGGTACAAAATTCATGATTCATGCTACTCAATGCTAATAATTTAGAAGTAAAGCTTACAATTTCTCAAATCCAGCATATAATAGAATAGCTAAAAGTACACGTGGTTTCATATTTCCAAAAGTAGCTGCAGCAAGCAGCAAAGTTTCAAACCTCCTCATATATAGTGTCCTGATGACTTAGCTGGCCGAAGTGCTGCAGGTGTTGATACCATCTTTGCAATCGTTAGTAAGATCATTGAAATTTTCAATCTGTTTTTTGCCTCTCAAGAACACTTCTGTATCAATTGATATCCTCATGTAACCATCAAATTCAACCGGATTACCATTGTTAAGCTTTGTCATCTATGAGTTCCACTCGCTATTCTCATCCCAAAGATCTTTGTACTCGTCAAGAAAATGAGTAGAATACTTGTCCTTCAAAGGGTCAAAGAACGATGTATCAGGTTAATTTGTTGCGATATAAAGGCTTCTCCAATCTTCATCTTGTCTCTCAAGGTTGAGATAAGCGTATCAGGTGAAGTATCAGTAGCAAGATTAGGCCAGAGCTCCCTGTTTCTTGCCTTCTCTACTCTCTCTATGTGAACTGCGTCATAATCCCAATTCAACCTTGATGCAATTGCTGACACTATGTCCATCAGCCGTCTTGATTTCCATATCAAATGCCATGGTCTTTGAACAATAGACTCGGTCTCTCCTTCACATACCCTATACAAGTAATTCCCAAATTTGCAATACACGTCTCCTTTTATTCTCTTGTCTATCCATCTATTAAAATTATCCCATGACAGCAAAGCTATTACAATCCATGATATGCATAAAGACACTAAGCTATTACAATTCAGTGTGTTTTGTGTAATCTATTATATAAGAATATAAAACATAGAAAGTATTTGGCTTGCTAGTGAAATGCCACTTCATGGTTATAGTAATGACTAAAACTAAAATCAAATCAAAGAAACAACTTCATAGCCAGCATCAACAACTTTACAAGACAAATAAAAGTATCACCATAATATAACTTAATGAACGTCATTGCTGCAGTAGAAACTGCGAGGACCAGTCAACTAAAGATTTGGGCAGTTGTCTGCAATATAATATAACTAGATGAACAGATGTAGAGAGAATATGATTCTGTATATATGTACTACAAATTTGACTTTACCAGTTGAAACTCGTTTCCTTTTCCCTCCAAATATTCCCCTTAACATTTGATTCCCAACTAACGTATATGCACAGACTTCCAATCCCAAAACGTGAAAACAATGTGGAAAATGAATAAAAGTTAACTATATCGATAAGTTCTAAACAATTTCATAATCAATTCAACAATTTGCTGTTATTACCTTTACAATGTAATATGTCACCAAGCCAAGAAATCGATTACAACTAAAACCTTACAAAAATTCAACGGTTGTTATCCATAGGATTTTGTGAATCCAACAAAAGGCAATCGTATTAAAGCATTAAGATTTTTTTTTAATAAATTCTAAAGCATTAAGAAATTGAATTGGGTAAATTACCTCTTCATATAGACAATAAATTCAAGTGCATGATCACGTTTCTAAAAGTACTCCTCATGCCTCAAAACATTTAAAAGATTCCATCGAGCAGTCCCCATTGAAGTCCAAAAATATTAAAGCGCAAAGTTAGCAGCAAAATCACCTACATACCTGCTATGGAAATCCACAATGGGATGTAGATGCCTAAGTTTGATGTAATTATCTTGAATAGATAAAAATTGCATAAAATAAGTTAACAATTGGAATTATTCAGATTGAAATTTGACTGTAATTGAATAGTAGAGAGTGAAACCATCACTTTAGAACCAAACACAGTCTTGAACAATAAATATATATATATATATATATATGAGATGAATATTATCTGCAAATAAAATTGAGTTAAAACACAGTAAAAGCAATTTTTCTAAAGTCAAAACTAATGATGATAACTTTACAATGCAACATAGAAGTAGCTATGGCACTTATGAATGTCATATTTTCACAAATGATATGCCACGATCTCACACAGCATTCATATGTGCCTTCTAATATTCATAATTCGTATGAGTAGTTTGTCCCCATTTGATATTATTTTATTTCATACTGCTGTAATTTTCTTCCACTTGTAGTTCTCACTATTTTAAATATCGTACATTATTCCATGTTTTCAAGTTATACCTATTTCATTAGCCACTCCATGAGTCCATGATCCACAAACTAGATTTGCAAGTTGCAATGCTTCAACTCTTACTACGTCACTTTTCCTTGCTCTCCCTCATTCATTGTCAAACATTGTTTCCCCTCTGACATCCCAAAGCAGTAATAGTTAACACATGAAACAAATCAAACAAAACACCCCAAGAAATTTATTTGAAATTTCGTAAAAATAACACTAGAAACCCAATCTTTACTGCCAATCTCTTCAATCAACAATAATTCCCACAATCACAATTCAAATAAGAAATACATACCCATTTAGACAACCATTGTTTTCTGCTTAGAGAATTTTGTAGGGGGTTTTTTGGAACTATGAGAAATCAATTAGAAGGGCAAAAACTTAGTACCTGATCCTGAAATCAATGGCAAATAAAAGAAGGAAAAAATTCAGTGAAAAAGGAAAGACAAAAATAAGACTGCTTAATAGGTTTTTTTAATCGCAAGGTAACAGGGTGGTGAGTTCGTTCTCTCATCTTCTTCTACTCTTTCTCTAGAGGATGATTGATACAAATTTTTGCATTGGCTGGGGCGTAGCCTTCGACTATTTAGGTTTTTATCATATCTTAACGGTACTGCCCTCAGATTTCTCATTCTTTCCCAGGATCCAAAACCCTTTTTTCCCTTCTCTTTTCCCTTAATTTCTCACCAAACAAATACGATTGCAAAATAAAAATAAAAAGTTTTGGACTTACAGTGAACTTTTAGACTCCTATACATAATGTCTTATAAATTATTTGCATTAAAATTGAATTACAAAACTTACAGTGACAAACTATCCACAATTTCAGCACCGTTCCCCACACCCCCCACCCCAGTGTGCCACCCCATCCCACCACCACCACCCCCCACGACCACCACCACACACATCCACATCACTTTTTGATGTTCTGATAGAGTGATGGGTACCAGCCACTCACAACAGGATTCGTTTGATCCCATTAATGAATTCTCAGCTTTAGAATCTTTTCAAGGTTCCAAAAAGTATATTCAAATCCCTTGCTTCTCTGTAATGGTTTGCCATCATACAGTGTCAAGAACAAGTAATCTTGTACAGTTTGTGTAAGAATAATGGAGACACAGTGGAAAATCTTTTACATCATTGTTCTGTGGCGTCAACTGTGTGATCTTTTGTGTTTCTTTATTTGGCGTTTTTTGGGATATGCTAGATGTGATTGTTCAAATGCTAGGTTCTTGGGAATGAAGGTTCCATAATTACAGCTCATATTATATGGAAAAAACATAAAAACACCAAACTCAATCATATCATATAAACAATACTGCCTAATCAAACTAAAGGTAAGATTTATAGCAATAGTATGACCAAGTAAAAGCTCACATTTAAAGCTAAAACACTGATTCCAAGCAACACACACACACCCACACAAGATATTCAAATCAAGGTTATAAACTCTCTAAATCGAAAATTTGCCATAAACATTCTAGAAAGAGTAAATCAATTTCTTCAAATAAAAAATTTTCCACAGCCAAAGGGGATCTTGAATTCAAAGATAACAGTTTCCAGCCATGACGGTAATATGTTTCCATAGCCCAATGTTGTGACAAGCTGATCTGTTAACTCAGTCTTAAAGCAAATAGAGGAAAATGCGAGTGTCTGTATTTTCCAGTCAAACATCTCTCTCTGTCTCTCTCTCTCTCTCTATCTCTAACACACACACAAAATAACACAGTATTTTGACCTTCTTGTCAACTGAAGGTGCGAATTTTGAAAAATTACTTAAATCTAACTTTGAAGCCCCCCAAGCCCCTACTGTTGGAGCATTTCATTTATCCTGAGTCTAATATCTAATACATAATGACATGTAGTCTTCTAAACCAAGATCATTGTAGTACTGGGTACAAAATGTTTAAATTTTTATATCAGCAGCCATCAAATTCAACTCCAGAATACCAAACAAACACACACCGATGCTCAATGACATTACAATCAGAAGGAAACCTCAAACCCCATATGGGAATTTCCCTAATGTTTAACTATAAACTTTTTTTTTGTTGGGTAAATGAAACACTATTGAATTACAAATTCTTCACCTACAGAGTACCATTTCTAGACAAATAAAATTTAGGTATAAATAGCACTTCATGTGTGGGAATCAATAATTATTTTTTTAAAGCAGGATCAACACTTACAAAATATCAGTAATAAAACTCAAAACCATCAAAACCAAGACAATGTAATCATTGAGTTAGACAGACTGAATAGGAAAACCTCACAAACAAAAATAAGCCAACTTGATTACAAAACATAGCACACAACAAAAATCAAAGAGAACTCTATCTATTTGGCTATCGGAAGAAGATTGAAAAAGATTAATGGAATCATAATAGGGTTATAGGTCAATTGAATCCCGAACAAAAACCAATTCAAACCCAAATACATCAATTGAAACAATTAAGCTAGAAAATATGAGATAAACAGAGGAAAAATCAGACTGTCCTAATCTTTCAGTTTGATTCAGTAACTCTTCTTAAAAAACACCCAAATGTCTTATTTGAAAGAGAACTCCATAAATTTGTGCTTCAACAAATGGATGGGAAAAGGAGGTTCCTTAAATTATAGAAAATAAATTGAAGTTGTAATCTGGGACACCATTGACTGCTCATGGGACACCAACACTGAACTGTTTCAAATCATATTTCTAAAATTATCCAATTATAAAATATTAAATTTCTTAATCCTCTGCATATCAAGAAAAAAATCGTAAATATACATAGATTTAGGAGTAAGCATTGTTCTAAAAAAATTACTTAGAAACAGCTGGACCATGGGTAAGAGTTCTGAGGACTTCTCCAAAAGACACCATCTCTAGATGAATGGTAAAATTTATAATAGTTGACCAAATAGAATAACATCCCAAAACAATAACTAATATATACTTCTGTGTCACTCTTGTAAACAACATCCATCCCATATAGCATCTTGCCAAAGACAACATGGCATTCCATCATAAAAAAAATAAATAAAACAAATTTTCACAACTGTAGACAACATCTCAGTCCATCCAGCCTTTTAAAACAAACAAACTGCAAGCATGTAAGAACGGAAAATCAAAATCTAGGCTATAAAAACTGTGAACTAAACAAATGCTACAAATTATCATTGTTGAAAATCATTTTAAAAAGAATATAGAAAATCGTCCACACCATTCATACAGCCAGCAAATGTCACCAAGTCTTAGTCCTCTTCTCCTATGTTATCCCATGTAAGATATTGCCTTAAGGTGCACACATGTTGCTAATTCAGCACATGCACACATGTTCCAAAGCATTCTTACGGAAGAAGAAGAAAAACAAGAAGTTCCAACTTTTTTTCAGGCATACCACAATATGACCTTCCTAACATATCAATTGCAAACTCACCTGTTCATTCTCAACACACTAAGTTCGGGGCTCAATGGCCTTTTCGTTTCCGCCCATATGCCCTCACAGGTCTCATCTTACCTATTTCATCAAACACAACAGCTTAATTAAATGAACATATTCAATCAAATGCACAGTACAATTAGCTAAATACGATGGGCAGTGTAGAGGAAGAAGATACCGTCACCGGTCCCGCAATCGGGAGCGTGCGCAGGAGGGCGTCGAGATCTCCGCAAACCCTCCACTGGCTGAATGTCCTCACCCGGTATCTGCTCAATCTGTACAGCCTCTTCGTGGGGGGTTGGAGGTGAAGGTCCCATGCTAGGCTCCACATGCACAAGAGGTGGGGTGGGCATGCTTGGTGTGGGGACAAATATGAATCCACCATCATGGGCGGATCCACTGAACACTGGGGGCGACATACGGGGGGACTGTCGAAGGGCCTCGTACTCCTAGCTAACACCACAGGACAAAGTCTGGGATGGCCCAACAGCATCATCGGCAGTGTGGGATGGCCCGGTGCCACCGTCAGAGAATACCCAATCACCCTGAAGCCATGATTCTTCTGCTTCTGCACCAGGCTCATCCCCTTCCTCGTAGATGGGTTCTGGCTCAGTCGCACGTCCGGGACCAACACGACCACCTCCACGGCGTCAACCCCCTCGAGACCCACCACTTCGCCCGCCGCGACCCGGGGCCTGTGCATCAATGTCGGCTGCTTCTGCGAGCGCATCCGCCAATTTAATTCGGCCCAACTCATCCACAACCTCTAGTGTAAACTTAAGGTCATTGTACATGTCAGACCCTCGGTCGCACCTCTGTAGAGACCGAAGCATCGTCCTAACCTGCAAAACAAGGGCGTCATAAACGGAGGAACGCAGGTATGATGCAAAACTATAATAGGGGGTCATGTGAAATTATCTTTTTATGAACTTAAAAGTAATTTTGGTTACAACGTAATGAAACTTGAAGGATTTTAAACAGTCCAAAATGAAATAACTCTAAACTTACAATGTCAAAAGCGTATTTTTAATTTCTCATATTTAATAGCTTATCCGTGCATCGCACGGGTTAGCGACTAATTTATGAAGAACTTAAATCATAGCATGTGTCTCACTTTAAAATATAACGAAAGATACAACTCATTTTCAGTTAATGACAACAATTATTGTGAAGTTTTAATTACCAGATATACATCCTGAAGATATTTAATCAAACAATGGTTTCAACAAAGGTTTAGGAATGGTTGCCTTACCATGAGTTCCCAGTACGCAGACTCTACTGTTATGTACCTCCTTGTGCTGCCATTGTACCATGTCATGTACTCAATGAGGTATGTCGTATCACCGTCCAGGAGAGGGGCAGCGTGAACAAGTTGCCCTCGGTTGCCCCATTGCTGAATATGGGAATCATGTTCTACCACCCAATCCTTCTCCCATTTACCCTGGAGGGATATCTTGTGAAGGTCGCGTGACGTATCCACGACCTCTGGAACTGGTTGCTTCATTCCAAATTGACGGAGGACCCGCTCAGGATGATGCCCCTCCACTATCCAAAAGTATATCAATGGCACAACGGCCCTCCAAATATGTTCACCGGCAGTGCAATACGCAGGCAGGGAGCCAAGTGCATGCGTGTACGGCTCCCACACAATCTGCGTAAATGGACCGTTACTTAAACAAAATTTATCAGCAATTTGATTACTAGTACACTGCAGTTTCGGATTTGAAACATCTAAACACAAGCAGGTTTATGACAACATCGACTTATTCCCCATAACTAGAAAAATGCATATAAATTTCACATGTTGCATATAAATATAACACTCAATACAGGCTTTTCATAGCAACTACACATATCAAAGATGAAGCAATGCAAAACCAATCGTTGCGATATAGAAGATACAAAACACTAAATGTGATATATAAGATACAAAACACTAAAATCTAGTTTATTACCAAAAGGTTGAGATAAAAAGCACAGAAATTAAAAAAAAACAATGTAAATAAATACAATAAGGAAATAGGTTTATCGCCAAACACACTAATATTTTAATTCGGTTTCATTGACATTCTAACCATACACTAACACACTAATATTTTCCCTTGTTTCATCTACACCATACATAACTAACTAAAATTTTGGGTGTTTAAGCTAAAACGTGAAAGGTTAAAATTTATTCTTTCCACTCAGTATATTATTTCAACTCCAACTACATGTATAGGAAGTCATATGAGTACTGTTTATACAACAACATCCTTTTATAGTGGATTTGCTTATTGGGGTTCACTCTCAAAGTGTTTTTACAATTTTGGATTTTCACTTGGTGAACGAATGTTGTCTCTCTGTGTATAAGTTTATAACAATATATTCTTAATAGTTATTTTATTTAGTTATTTATCCATTATTCGTATGACTCAAACATTGACTGATAAATTACTCAATTAATATTTGAAACAATTGATTTAAATTGGTAGCTAAGCCATTTAAGGGTCTAAATAGTAACTTTGATAATGCATACTGGAAGCCTATAATATATACAAGTAGGGTCTATAACTAATAGTACATAATATAATCATAGAATAAAGTAAGTGCAATGGGCCAAAATGTGCTTAGGTCTAGGGATAACATAATCAAACAACCTCCCTCAAACTCAAGTTGGTTTGTTATAGCACACCTTGAGTCTGGACAAATGGTCACAAAATTGTCTTAATGGATAAGATTTAGTAAAAAACATGTTGGCAAATTAGTCTCAAGATGACATGGAGTGAAGCCACAAAGTACCCTGAAGAAGATTAATAGTGATGACAAACAAAATGACACTCGATCTCAATACATTTAGTTTGCTTATAAAAAAAATGTAATTTGTATGCAATTTAAATCGTGCTACAACCATCACAATAGAAAGAAGTGGCAGAGGAGAGAGTGACACCAATATCTTGCAACAACCATCACAACTAAAAAAATAAAAAAACCTATGGTGAAGCAACAATTAATTAGAATTAGTATTGTCTCATGCCCAATCAGAATCAGTGTAGGCTGGGATTGGATTGATCATTCGAGATTGCCAAGGTAGGGCTTGGCACAGGGTCGAAATCATCCCTCTCCCCTTAACTTTCATGGATTTTGAAACTTTGGCCACATCGAGTGCTCTACAGTTAGTTGCTGAATAGAGTTTAATTGTTGTCATCCCAGAAGGAGATTCCGACTCGTTCTCTTTGATTTCTTTTAGTTTATTTAGTCATAAGGTTAAAAGTTTTGCAATTTTATCTCATTGTTTTAGGTTTCCACATGCTCGTAGAGAAGGGAATATTGTAGCTCACAATCTAGTTTGACATGCACGACATGTCACTGGTTTTCAAGTGTAGATGGAAGATGTCTCATCGCCCATCACACACCATTGCTATTTATCTAGTTGTTTTTGCTTACTATTTAATAAAGTTCAAAGTAGTGATTCTCAAAAAAAAAAAAAGAACCAGTGTAGGCTTGAAACTGAAGGGAAACTGAAGGGAGTGAGTCAAGCATCGACTCTAGTGGAGTGCTAATAATTTCGTTGTCAATAAATCCAACAGGAGAAATAAAATCTGAGGCATATTTGGTCTATTTGAGCTAGTAACCATTTAAAGAAGCAGAAAAGATGTCAAGCCCAAGAAAATAACTACGCATACTGATGTATATATTAAGTCCATACAATATGATGAAGATGACAGAGGAAACTGTATGTAGAATTCTTCACTCAAATCATCATTAAGAAAATTATTGACATCCATTTGAATAAATGGGCAATACCAAGAAACAACAACTGCAATAAGTGTGCTAAGATTGGTACTATTCTTACCATCATTTAAGATTCTTTCTACATTAACTTGAATGTACTTTGCTAACATTAATCTATACTTATCCAACCATATGTTATAGCTCTTCAAGCCAATCATGTTGATTATTCATAGATACACATGCATCTTGATACTCCATTGTCATTATCAAACATGGAAGTCAACTTTGATTAACCAATTCAATGGCTAATGTCTAGTTGTTGTTTCGTGGGTCTTATATTATAAGATTGAAGCATGAAGTCTAGTCCATCCATTAAAGAAAACCAAGTGTGAACATTTTCTCCAATGTTCATTTTCAGACAAACACAGTAACCCAAACCCCAATCTACACGTTCCAACCAAAAATTTCTTGCTCTTGTCACTTGACTCATTGGATATCCATCTTAGTCAAGACAGGACTCAGTCTGGTACTAATGGTAGTACAACCAATAGTAATGAGAGTCGGTGCATTGACTAGTAAACTAAGATACTTCGGATACTTAGGATCTCCTAGAAAAGACTAATAAAAAGACTTACTAGGACTCGTAATAAAATAAAAACTAAGATACTTAGGATCTCCTATAAAGTTCTTGACTCAACTAAATTACCAAAATATCCCTAATCCACAACGATTGCAAAAACTACTCAATGATATCTTCTTTTGCTAAAGCCTTAGCTTAAGGTCACAGGCTAGCCTTGGCTCTTTTTCCACTTGTATTGATCCCTCTTTTCCCTTACTCGTGATAGCTTTTCTAAATCCATTCAAGGACCATTTTGGTTTTTGCAGCTTTGGGTGTATGCCTCTGTTCCATCCTTTGCTCCTATTCCTAAAACTTAATCTAGAAGGTCCACATTCATGTGGCCAATACTTAATGGAAGCCAGATATGATTCCTCTATCCCTACCTTTGTAAGATGGTTCTATACTTTTGCAAAACATAAAAGGACCGACCTTCAGCTTACCCCATTTACCCTCGGGAAGTTCAGGTCAGAATGCTACCGACTTTTTAGTACAGGAAGTAAGTTTTTAGATACAATAGTTATGTGGGCAAGTTTCCCTGGCTTCAATATATTTGCTCATGTTTAACAGAAGTAGAATTGGACTCAAAGGTCTATACCCCAACTATGTCTACCTGGCAATTTGGCTTAACCCAAGCCACTCCAACTCCTCCTTTAATGCTGCTTGGCACACACAAGTGGGCATATCAAGCTTAAGTTGGAGAACAGTTGGCTTTATCACAAGAGAAGGATCTGAAAGACATTGATTTTCAATGATTAATGGAGTTTCCAGCATCTACTGTACTCTTCGATATTTAGCGGTCTACATATATGGAAATTTTCAATAATAAGACATTTATTTGGAACACTCTGAAGGCTATTCAACTGCCTTTTGATCCTGCTGAGGATGAAAAATGATTAGTTGACTTGACAGCTTCAGGTATCTATCCTGCATAATATGAATCTTATCCTAGTCATTGTCTGTATACTCTTCATCGCATTGTCTATATCTTTCCTATAGATTCAAATAAGATTCACCCAAATGCTATTTGCTAGTGTTTCTACCAAAATTGTGTTGTTACCTAAACCACTCCAACAAGTCCCTCTGTGCATGAATCAAAGGGAGTGAAGAAGAAGCTAATGGCAGATGCTTTTCCAAAAGCTAAGGCTATGTCTAAACGCAGACATGAGACTAGCCTAAAGCCAACATATATCTGAAAATTAAAAGAGCAAATCAAGATATTGATACCAAAAAAGATGGGGTTTATAGCATCATTGTAAGATAATGGATCTCCACTATTGGATACCTAAGCAAAGCAAACCTAACCATACTTTCAAATTCAAATCTTTGTTATGCTGTATGAACTTTTGTTTCTTTCTGCCTCTAGCAATGGAATAAGCTCTTATTGATGCTGCTAGTTTTTCCATAGTCACCTTTATCAGTAGATGAACTATTTGCATCAAACTCTACCTCAATTGTTAATTTCTCCTTTGAGCCCTCATCACACACTTTTACTTCATTCTAATTCAACATGGAGATCTTTATCATACAAGGCATCTCTTCCAATAACTTTTTCCTTCGAGACTAGATTTCAAAACCTGTAACCTCTAAACTTTCTCAAACCAAGAAATTTGCACTCTCTTGACTTTAAATGCAGTTTTTTATGTTGTCCACTTTACACATGCACATAATCTTTTTTTTTTTTTAAATACTTTCAAACTCTACTAATCCACTAGTTTGTTTGACCAAACCTCTTGCAAAATTTTGAAATCGATGGTTTGTGATTGAGATGTTGACAATGAATGCTAGACCAAGGCTCCCATTACTAAAAACGGCTTATCCTTTTTATAAAAAGGCTCCACCATCCACCCAAATTACCATAACTTTTAAAATACAAATACAAACCCAAATTAAATTTATTTTTTAACCCTTACGCAAATATAACTACGGGTTTCAGCTGATGGTACTTGATATCTGAGTCCAAGTCTAGTGGTTTCAGCTGATAACTAGGGGTTTCAGCTGATGGCATATTGCATTTGAAAATGAATGTCCAAATGTCATTTGGAACTTAACTCAGATAGCAACCAAATCCTCGGAGCCATATTTTTCTTTTTTTAGCCAATATCCTAGCAGTAAATATGAATAATTGCTCCACCCGTAGTGTAGCCAGTGACGTCCGGTACGCAGCAAGGACATGTGTGGCATGCTATGCAGTGCTCTTTGGCCCGCTCCACCTAGCAAACATGGGGTTTCAACAAATTCTCATTAGTGAACTTTCATGTGATGAACTGTGAACAATGTCATTAGTGAACTCTCTCTTCCGTTACAGTTACAGTTAACAAACTTTGCTTTATATTCACATCCATATAAGCATTAGCAAAGTTTCATTTGTTTGTTAGTTTCGCATATTTTTAGTTATATATAATATATTATTACACATAAATAATGAGAACTCGATGAACGTACCTAATGGCAAGGGGCCCTGAGTGCACCGGCGGTAAAGGCGGCCTCACAATTGGGCATATTCGTGGGAACCTTGAATAGGCCCACAGTTGCACCAACACTAGTGCTCCTCCAATCTGCATCGCATCCTTCTCCGATGCTTTACAGAGGTGCCTGTAGAGCCAGGCCAACGCTGCACTACCCCAACTATATTGTCTCGCATTGCTAATTGGGTTAAGGAGCTGCAGAGGCAGGAGTGAGACCCGGTTCACCGACTTGTCCATGAACAACATGGCCCCCATCCAAACAAGTAGGTGGTAGCGGGCATGTTGCTGCACTACTTCATCATCAGCGTCTGCAGCTGGGGGAGCGGCAAACCGTTCATCAAGCCACTTGTATTTTATCCTCGCCCCAGTAAGGGTAGACGTGTTTGAGTTGGGTATCGAGGGCGGAGGTTGATGGCCCAACAACTGTCGACACAACAGACTCCAGTCCATGTCTGTCCCCCCAGTGACAGGCAACCCATCTACCGGAATCCCCAACATCACCTCTATATCTTGCAAGGTGATGCCCATTTCTTCATGGGGTAAGTGGAACGTGTGTGTCTTCGGACGCCACCGCTCAACCAAGGCCGTGATCAATGCGTGATCGATTTCCATATCGGGAACCTTGAACAAGCCGGTGAAACCTGCTGCATCTATGTACTGCGTGATACGTGGGTCTAACCCACCCTGCGGCAGTACACATTTACGGCGTCGAACCTTTACGATGCCAGGGACCTCCTTCACACAAACGAGCATTGTGTTAGGTAGTACACACAAGGTAATTATAAAACGGAGATGTATTAATAATACAAATACATACCTCGTTGGCGGCATGCCTCCAAAGCGGAGTTGACCGATGATCCGGCTGCCGGTTCAATTGGGTACGATCGTCGGGTCCAGGCTCCACTCTATCCAATGCCTGCATATCTAACATGGCAGCAAATAGATTGTTAGCAATTATTCATGATTCACTCTATGCCAAGATGTAATTACAATAGCAAATCATGCAGTCCGGCATAACCATATAGTAATCAAATTGTGGGTCAAAACTCAAAATTCACGTATGAAATGGTGTCATCCAATGTTCTTTATAAATTAAAAGAAATAGTATAAATCAGTCAATTGAAGAGAAACGAAGGGAAGAGATGGGGGATTCGATTTAAGGCAACTCACACAAGTGGCGAGCTGTTGGTCACAGAACACAAAACTCTTGATGACATATTCATAATACCATGGTAAAGTAAATCATCTCAAGATAACAAAAATGGAAATTACAAGCTTCTATATATGCACATCCTTCTTACAAAAATCTCAACCCAAACTAACTTATAAAAAACCAATCCATTATCTTCGGTTAGGATTGGTAGGTTAGATGCACACCCTAGCAACAATATGGTTGACCATGACATTAACAGATGATTTGATAAAATGGTTAAGTTGGTGATAGCACAAAATTTATTGTCATGAAAACAAGCAATTGCTTTATTTTCTCACCTGGGACTGTCTTGATTTTTATGATGTTTCACCATGGCATGTCTATATAAATGTTAACTACAATTTTAATTAAATGCTTATGTTATCCCATGCAAACGTCTCTACTTTGAGGGATTAAGATCCTTTATAGTTCTTAGGATAAGTCCAGGAGATCCTAATCCCTCCTGCAGAGCAATAACATCCTTGTTTAATTACTTAAGAGCAGTTCATCCAACAAAGATGCACAACACAATTACAAATGAAACTGGTGCTCAACATAAAATCACAAATAAAGCACCATATCCTTTTTTGTTTCTGTTGGAAGTAGCAACTATGCCTGAATGCTCATTTAATTATCACTATTCAAATTGTTTCTCAACAACTCTGTATCATCCTTCTTCTTTTTTTCTTTTTTTTCTTTGAGAAATCCAACCCAAAGGTCATTTATTGAAGGGAAAAGAGGATTACAACATATCACGGGCCACAAGAGGAGCTATAGATTAGTATTCCGATTCACACCTAGGTTCCCTAAGCAGTTAGATTTGGAAATGAGAAGGGAATTTTTACAAGTGAATTTTTACACACTATGCAATGTATTTAAACAAAACAATCACATTACATTTATAATGTCATCATTGCAGCATATAAAACACAACAAAATTCTCATCTTTATTATTAAATTTACTACTTTTCAGAAATTTTCAAACAATGCACTTTGCCAACAGACACGGACAAAAATCATCTTTCACCATCATCATCCAAACATCTCTACTTGAAGCTAAAATTCTTGAACCAAGAAACACAGAGATCACAGGAAACTGTAACTGAATCAGGAAGACATAGGTAGCCATTCATTGGAGTTGGAGTTGTTTATAGCATTCAGGCACACAAAATACGCACACAAGATTGAAAGCCCAAAATACGCACACAAAATACCCACACACAACAAAAAATTGCTTCGTACCTGTAATCCAGATGACTATTTCTAAACCAACAAGATGCATGCAAGGCTAATCTAGATCAGTTGTGATACACAAAACAAGAGAAAGAGAACATCAACGTACCTGTAATCAACGCCGGCGGTGAGGATTCGACGGAAGCACCAGGGAGAGTGAGAGGGTCAGGGAAAGTGTAGAGGGAGAGTAAGACTAACAGGGAAAGTGTAGAGGGAGAGTAAGACTAACGGAGAGTGAGACGTTGAGGCAGAGTGAAGAAAGAGTGATGGCAGAGCGAGGGAGAGTATACAGGACGAGAGACTCCATTTATGAGACATTGGGGTTTGAAATGGTTAAGGAAAACAGTTTCAGAAAACTCGATTTACAAGTTACCGAGTTATGTTTGCATACACGACAATTTTTTTAATTGGAAAAAGCCACGTGTGTTCTGCCAGGGTGGCAGAAAGCTAAGTAAAACTCGACTATTGTATGATCGAGTTCTTCATATAACTCGATTTCCCGTTTATCGAGTTACAAAACAGGGGCATTTCCCTAATTAGTTTTGGAAAGGGGGCATAATCCGGCTATTTTTGCCCAAACAGGGCATTTCCCAATTTTGTCCGAGTAAGAAGATAGTGTGCCAAGTCTTGCTTTGGGTTGCATGAAATCCTGACATGAATACAAATAATTTTGGGTATTTCAAAGGAGCCCAAAGTTGCCCTCTATGAAATGCTCATGTCTTTGTCCTAAGGGCTATAGAACTCTCTCTAGAAAGCATTAAGTTCTCGAATTGACGACTCTATAAGCTAGCATTTAGATTAGACATACCATTGTGGTATCATAGAAGAGTAATGATACAGGTAAACCATATTTCACTAAGTTTCACAATTGTTCAATTAACTTGTTATTATTGATTCTCATATAGATCCACTACTGATACTACTTTGTTATCCACTATTAACAACTGCCCACTTTATACCGTTGTAAATTTTGTTATACACTTCTCAAAACTTAGTGTTGGAAACGAGTCACACATAATTAAATATCACAATAATAAATTTCATAAAATTTGTTAGAATCCCCCTCTTCAAAGTAAGGTTGTGAAATCAAGAGCTCTTCACAACAATGTTAATGGTTAGATGATAAAAGAAACTGTACTTTGGAGTTACTGAATGGAGAAGAAAGAGAGTGATGTTAAGAAAATCCTACTTTTGAATGGAATTCACTATTAAAGAAATAGTAAAACTACAAAAATAAATAAATAAAAATTCTACAAACTTATATGAGACAAATATCTTCTGATTGATGGGATGTGAATAACCTAATAAATGATTTTTTTTTTAATTACTTTTGTGTGATTAGTATCAGTTTGTAATCTTTACAAAGTAAATTTTGTATCATCCTTCACTCGTCATAAATTGGAGGATAATACTCGTGCCTATTGTGCTTTAATGCATAGGAGATGAAACAAACACGATACATATCACATGCAGGACAATTAAAAGAAAATTGAAAAACAAGACAAATTAAAAGATAAACCATATGTATCATTCTGGACAATTAAAAGAAAATTAAAGAACAAGACAAACTAAAAGATAAATCCTAAGAATCAACAATCAACACTAAGCAAAACTTAGGCATCAACACCTAAGTTTTTAGGAATCTATTGAAAATCTCCAATATGAATCATTAATCAATCAATTTCTCCTCAAAAATACAAATAAACTGGGGGCCCATATAGAGCTAGAGCTTTTGGAAAATACAGAGATAAATAAAAGATAACAACGAATGAAAATTAATCCTAATTGAACTCAAATACCAATTCCTATTTGAATAAAAGTCTACAATTATCCAATTTCTTATAAGACAAATACAAATCTGAAAATCTAAAAATAATTTTGGTTTTGCTCCCGCATGATCTTAATCATAAAATGATCATATCATCCCTATGGCCCCCTTTTTTATATACCATACATTTCTAAATTTTAAAGTGTTTATCAATTATTATAAAATATAAATTGAAGTATTAAATGAGACAATTTTTTTTATTTTTTTGAGGAAGAATGTGGTTGGGGGAACATGTTTCAATTTCTATCTTTGGAACACTTGTACAAGGTGATAGCCCAAACATTATCGGTCATTTTTAATTAGGAAGTTGAGGCTACCGAAGTATTTGAAAAATCGTCACCACATAGTAACATGGATCCAACCAGGATTCTTCCACATCTCTCCAAATCAGAGCTGGTCACTTTTAGGGCTTGATTTCTTCTTTTTCTCTTGGAGAACTTTTACTCCTTATATTTGCTATCGTATTATTTCGAACACCGACTAAATTTAAACATTGAAGATTTAGCGATACTGATACCAACATACAGCCTCAGGTATCACATTAGCATTACAAGAACATGTTTAAAAAAGCCTGTCCCATCAATAATTACTGTTTGCAAAGAATTTATTTAGACATTAAAACTTAAAAGAACTAAATTAAAACAATTGATAGTTCAAGCACAAACTTGAAATCTAACACAAAATTCTGAAAATAAAATCATATTTCACCAAAATTTTACTACTTATATTACTTCTATAACAGTACTTGCTATGAAGAAATCTCGAAGGCTTGACAAAATTCACACGGATACAACTGACGTTGCAAATCATGTGGACCTAAGGATAAATTAGGATATCTGGCTAAAAGCTTTACTAACTAAATTTACACCCGACACAATTGATGCTGCACATTGTTGTAGCGTACTTTAAATTCCAAAATTTGTGATACAAACTACAAAGTTGAAGCACATCTATTCCAGATCCATAAAAGCTACAATCTCTCTACATCAGATTTCCAACTTCTGCATAACATCAAAACTTCCAGTACCTACCTTCACCGGCAACCCAAGAATAACCCTAGCAGATGGAGACTCCAACTCGTCTGTCTCCCCATGACTTGCAGCTTCAACAATAAATTTAGAAGCTGTCTCAAAAGACATTTTACAAAAAGGAGATATCGAGTTAGCTATTCCCCCAAGTCTGTTCATTGGACGATACCCTCCCGAATGAGTCATATAGTCAGCAATAAGTGTTAGGTGCCGCATATTGACAGATATCCCATAAGAACCGAAAACATGTTGTATTTCCCTGATGATAGTTGCTCTGGCGGCTTCCACACCATATGTGTTTAGCATAGCATCAATGCTGTTGGAATATACACACCTGACATCAAGAACATCCTGAAACTGCCAAAATGTACCGAAATCCACTCCGGTGGCTTGCAGTGCTGGAACTTTTTCCTTTTCTGCAAGCGAGATATCCTTCCTGGCTTTGGGATTTTTACCATAGAATATCACTTGCTTTTCTTGGCATGTAACAACTTTACACCCGTCAATTTTGCCAAAGCTCTGGATGTAAACCTTCTTGGCTGTTTTTTGAGCAATCTACAAAAACATTTTTTTTTAAAATTAAAAATTAAATTTCATATTGAGAAATAATTATAAGAATGTCAATACTAATGAAACACCAAAAACTCCAAATCACAAAATCTCACATGAACAAGAACAATTAAATTAACCTTTCGACAAAAAATCAAATAACAATGGTTTGTTATTAAGGAGCCAATGGTAACCCTCTATTGAGTGATTATTTCTAGGCCAACAAATATTTGACACTTATCAGAGAGAAGACAGCATTCAAGCTCTTAGAAGACTGAAATCCATTTTTTAACAATACAACCAATAGAGTGAATAGACTCATATTAAACACAAGCTGGCATGTTCCGACTTCTGATTATGTTCATCAGCACAAGTGAACAAATTCAAGAAAAAATAATTAATATATATTTTAGGGTAAATTATCCTTTATATTTCATGAATGCTACTCAAACATTTTACGAAATGACACTCCTCTCACACACTGACTTCTCTAATGAAATATTTCATTTTTAAAAAAGATATTCATTTATACGAACCTTAAGGAGGGGGGTGGGGGAGTGTCATTTCATCCATAGTTTGGGTAGATATATTTTTCGAAAATAAAATATTCTGTTAGAAAAGTCATAGTTTTAGAAGGAATTGACTAATCTATTGCTTTTATGCAAACCATACGAGAGGAGTGCAAATATAGATATTCAAGTGCCCTATCAACATAAGAAATCATTGAACAATATGATGTCTTTCCTCATTGTTTCCAGCTACACTCTTGAATATAAGAAATCATGACTCAGAAATGGAAAATGCAACAAATGTACAAAAAAAAATATTCTCAACTTCACAACAAAATTGAAAGAATAGAGAAAGCAACCATTCTAATAGCCCAAAGTCCACCAAATATTATTTCTTCCAAAGAAGGGCAACAGCATACAGACACTACAATTAATTTCAAGTTCCAACATTACCCCAGCATAAAAATGATAAGAGGACTTGTGCAATAGAGGTGATCTAGGATAAGATTATTGTCATTATTATTCAAAAAGGGGCAATAAACTCAGGACAGACTAAATGGAAAACGAGGTTAAGGGAGTAATCAAAGAGGATGATGTGAACTGAAAAAACAACGAAAAACTTCCCCCCTCACCCACCCCCCCCCCCCCCCCCCCAAAAAAAAAAAAAAGAGGACAAAATATAGAATATATTTGCAAAAGAATTTAATAAGGTTGATACTATTATAAAATGGAAAAGAAAGAGAAGGTGAAAAAACCTGAGCCAGTAAAATATGAGGTTCATTAGTAAATCGAAAATGGATCTCAAAGTGCATTCCCTTAGCTTTCACAAAATATGCTCTATCATACTCCTTTTTCACTAGTTTTCCCCTGGATCTCTTCATTCTTTTGGCTTTTGATTCATTCTTTTTGTCCTTTGATTTATGCTTAGAGGATTTCTCTGATTGTTCATATGATATATCTTTGGCATCAAGTGGCTCAATCACATCATCCTTAGTAACTTCAATTTCATTCTCAGCCTGATCAATTTCACTTTCAGAGCCAGCTGATGGCTCCCCTTCATTTGGTTCCTCTTCAGAAGCATCATCATAATCCATCTCATCTATTAATTGCCGTTTTCTCTTTTGTACATCCAAACCCAGATCATCAGACACTGCACCATCATCGGCATCTTCATCAGCATCAGCATCTTCCTCACGCTGTGATCTGTTGCCGGATACATCATCATCATCTGTCCCATTTGACGTATTTGATTTTGAATCTGGCACAAAATTTTTGATGCCGCTAATTTTAGAAAGCAAGAGCAGATGATTTTGTATGGCATCCTCCAATTCCCTCACAAAAACAACCTCTAGAGTTTCCTCCCAATCTTCTAATGAAATATCAGTGTTTTTTGGATAGTTTTCAGGTATGTAAAGCATCATCTCAAGCTTGTAAATACTGCAAATCTGGTGATCATGAACAGAAAATGGCACAACTGATACTTTCATACTGTTTATTATGTCTGCGACAGTTATCTTCTTCAACTTATCAGCAAGACAAGAGGCATCTTCCCTGTAGATAATAAGTTAAATATCAACTTCTTTTTCTGCATAGCTAATAGCTATGTACATGTGTGTTCATTACTATAATGCCTGACTATCAAACAAACACAGGCAATAGTAACTAGCCAGTGAAAAATAGAAAAGGAGAAATGAAGGAAAGGATAATATGGAACTGGGAAAGAAAACATCAACATAAATGTTAACCAGTTCAAGACCATTGATTGTGTTTGTCACTTGCCAATCTAAAAATAAATAGAGAAATCTACATTATAGTATTTGACTATCAAACTCTAAACCTAGGATGCACGAACATGGACACAAGTACAGGTACGGGTACAATATGGTGACACAAGCAATTTTTGAAAATTATAACATGATACGGCAAATTGAACACCGTTACAATATGGGTACAGTCAAATGAAGTGTCTATGCATCCTAGCTCTAAACAAAAGGATTTTTTGCAACCCTAAGACACAATACTATTCTCCAATAATCAAGCATTGTACCATAAAACAGAGAGTTTTCCTTTTTCATTTATTTGGCGAAAAGGAGGGGATAGGGCAGAAGCAACTTTCAAAATAACTGATTCCCGTGTTACGAGAATACACATGAGCCCTAACCTTCTACCTAGTTTTAACCATTACTCCAATCCTATAACCACTACAATCTCTGTGTAGGTTCCTATCTTGGAGAAACATTGTGTAAAACAAAAAAAGAAGTACTATTCTGCAGAACATTTGGTCACCATTCGTCAGAACCAATGCAGAAGTAACTTGAAACTTCCAAGAAAGTAGAAAAGAATGTAACCAACAAAATGGATTTATATGCAACTTACTTTGACCTCCCAACTTGGAAAGGGCATGTCATCACAGGTGTCTTAATATCTCTTGCAGCAGTCATCAAAATTTCCTGCAAACGTGGAATTCCAAGTGTCACATTCATTTCACCTCTCCCAGCAAGATGGAACGTATTCAGCCTGATAAATAAAAAACATTAGACAACCTTGGACAAACTAAAAGCTCATCTGGAAAATGTAATGCATGCTCTAATAAAATATAATAAGAGGAAAAACTAAGCACTCCCTTTTATTTATGACAAAGGTCAAAAGAACTACAAAAGATGCTTCATGCCTCCAATAAAAAAGTTTTAAAATCAGAGGGTTCATATGACCTCCTAAATCTTAATACACAAGCAACCATGCCTCAACCTCAATGTCTATCTTAACCTTCATCAGCTAAAATCAATCCTTTACGAATTCAGCATGATCGTTATGATTATTTGATTGCACCCAGAAAAAATGACTTTCATTCCCCCAATAAAGGTGATGAGAAAAGAGGTTATGGTTCTGGGGGAGCTAGACTTTTTGGTCAACCCTACTAAAGTGGAGAATGAAAGATGTCAGCTGCTCATAATGACAATGTAAGGAAAGTCACTGCAGCTTATCTCGCAAAACAATCAAAGAATGCATGTTCAGGCACTTCTTTTTTAGTTTCAGAAATACAGGAAGCAAAATGAGGACAGTGACTGTATGCAGGATAAAGGTCAAGTGCCCTATCAACATTTTACATTTCTAATACGTGAAAGCATAAACTTCTATTGCCAATTTAATTTTTCTTTTTCTTTTTGATCTCCTTTTTGTTCTGAAGAAATAAATAAAAAAACAAATAGTCAGACAAAATAGATTATTTTACAGCTTAAAAAAAAAATCACTTAAAATCATTAGGATCATTAATATGTGGAACTAAATGGTATAACGTCTTTATCCACCAATTTCAAGAAGTTATTGAAGTTTAAAGTCATGAATACAGAAACTGCTACACTATACATAAAACCCAATCCTCACACTACCATAATTTGGAACCACCAGTTAATACCAATTTACCCATTCTCTAGTCTCCTTGACTAAAACTATATTGTGACACCAAGAAATTCCAGACATAAATGGGGTTGGGGAAATAATAATGACACTGACGGTCAATCCCATTATAATAACAAAATAACTCTTTCACATTGATTATAACGTCACTGCTCCTGTTAATCACATCAACATATCTACCTTCTCTAGATCTACCTCAGTTTATTTGCTACTATATGTAATGGAAAGGGAAACAAAACAAAAACAAAAACAAAAAAAACTGCTTGTATAGGACACCCCTTTAACAATTACACTTCCTTTTCCTAATGTTTTCTAAGAACCAAAACAAGGTAATGTCTAGGTAAGGATCAATATTTTCTGTAAACCATTTCATGATTTGAAACTAACATTCTTCATAGACAATTCTTGCTTAAGATAGTTGTGTATCTATTACCTTTCCCTATCCCATTGATGTCCGTGACTAGTTATAGCAGCTTATTAAGAGAGAATTCTGTAATAAAACACTTTATTTATTGCCTATAATTCAGTCAATTTTATACTGGGAGAAAATTATAGTCAGCTGATAACTGACACAATCTAAATGATATTGCATAATAATTCTCTATTTAAAGAATCTCTTCTGTGTTTAAAAAAATTCTTAAATATGGGATCATTATTTCTAAAATGCCATCTCCTTTCTCTCTCTATCCTCCCCTTCCACACCCCCAAAAAAAAATAATAATAATACTTTAACTATATATATATTCAACCAATCCACATCAACGCAGTTATCACTGATATTTACTCTCCTTCCAATGTTTACAGATATGATCAATCAGTACCTACATAAAATTATCATTTAATGGCTGGTGAAGTCCTACAGATATTACATATGTACTAATCATTAGTATTGGCTCCTAACACAAAAAAAGTTTGGTTAAAATTTACCTATTCTCTATTTTTCTCAGTCAAATTTGAATTAAAGAAATGATAAATAACTATATGAAAAGGAAAATCTTCATCATCTTCTTCAAATACTCTATTACTTCAAAAGATGGTGCCAACTCAAATCTGAGGAAGGAGCAGAAAATAAAAACACCAAGGAGCAGGTTTATATATATATATATATATATATATATAACAAAAAACACCTTTAAGACTATAAAAGGGAAACTACTAAATAAATACTAAACTAAAACCTGCCATCCTTACCAAATATTCATAGACAAACAAAAGATTGTTCTTTGGAAGGCAAAAACATGTATAGTGAAATGCAATTTAACAGTTCAACACAGGATTTCAAACAAGTGTTCTCAGAAACTATTGGACTATGAAAGAAAATACCAAAAAATAAGTGAAGAAATGAATATATGACCCCATTGGATCACTCATGGACAAACGTTGACCATCTACCTGCACAGGCAGAGTCAGCTCCCTCAAAAATTTAAGTGCTTTAGTTTGATTAGGGTAAAATTACTTAACACTTCAAGTAGAAACTGTTACTAAGCATTGATATACCTTAAGTTTCTGCTGCTATAACTCCAGGATAAAAACACTTGAGTTAAAACAAAAGCAAAAGATTTATGGGCATCCACCAAATGTCACCAACATCAAATTGCCGATAGTCTTAACGCAAGATGCACCACCAATCTAATATAAAATATATATATATATATATATATATATACATGGGCAAATTACAATTTACCCACATGTAGTTTAACCGAAATTTAAGTTGCCTGATTTGAAATTTGACACTTTACCCACTTGAAGTTTGACTGAAATTTAAGTTGCTTACATGTGGTTTAAAATCTCATAATACAAGTGTTCCACTGGATTCTTTTTAATCTTATTTGATCTTGTATTTTTATGTTTTTTGTGTTTTTGGAGGAGAGAGACATAAAAGTAGAGCAAAATTACATATTTAGCCATGTAGCCATGTTTTTAACTAAGGTGGGTTACGAAACTCTAAATGAGCTAACCTCAGATGGGTAAAGTATCAAATTCTAACCACAAGTAGGCAACTTTTATATATATATATATATATATATGCAAATGCACTAAAGCAACTATTACAAGCGTAACATTTTATACACTATCATATAAAATTAAGCAGCATTTATGGAAACAAGTATAAATAATTAAATAAGAGATCATACGTCATCTGAGTTGATGGCTCTCCTACAGACTGCGCTGCAAGCACACCAACTGGTTCTCCAGGCTGTGCAAGACTTGAGATGTATTTGTGTTCCATTAACTTCAAAAAATCCTTTTCTTTTAAAATATCAGGATTTTTCTCCTTCAAGGTAAACTTATGCACAAAGTCCTTCGCTTTTTTTTCAAGAGAAGAAGGCAATCCCTTAATATAAACATTGGACTTGTGAAGCCCTTGACGAAATTTTTTGGAAAAAATTTCTTGATTCTGAAAATAAACAAAAAAGAGATGTTGGTTGTAAGAAACTAGTTTTTTTTCAGAATAACAATTCAGAAAATCAGGAACAATTACTCACAGCTGCTAATGCTTCAAATTTAGCAATGAAACTTGTTTGATGGACATCTATACCATCTTCTCCATAGAAAAATTGAATAACGGAACCATCAGCATCACGGACAGTATGATCATAACATATTTTTAGGCACTCAAGATTTTTTATTAGGCATCTTTGGAGGTATCCACTGCGAGATGTCTTCACTGCTGTATCAACCAACCTGTGCAACAGAGAGACCATAGTAGAAAAGTTAACTTTATGATGATTAAAAATAGTCTATGTCTTCCATATAGATAAGAATAAATACTGAATACTTTATATGTACGTTTAATTTAGCTTATTTTCACCACCGCACACCCTTGGTACGATGGTCACTCCACAAGTATAAGTGCTTGTGAGGTGTGGGCGGGCAAGAGCCGGGGTTCAAGTCTCCAAGAAAGAGCTTCACGCACATATACACATAGATTAGGCTAAAATAGAATTTCTATCTTGTGTCAAAAAAAGATTAGCTTATTTTCATCAACTTATGTTGTTTATATTGTCTATTGTGTAAAATCAAAGTTGTACTTTGAAAGTATGTTAAAAGGCTGTAAATTCCATTTCAGGATGAAGGTAAGCTCAACCAAACAGGCCTTTTTAAAACTGGTCACAAGACTTCAATCCAAAAAGTATATGCGAGTGGTGTGTGTGTGTGTGTGTGTTAAAGAAAGCAATGTCAATACATACAGACACTAGCCCACCCACATGACACAGCATGCATGCATACACACATACTCTAGCATTAGAACACTGCAATCCAAAACATTGATGTCTATCATTCCTGCGTTATATGTTTCTTGCTTTTAAACTTACTTAACCTAAAGCCTCTAGATTGTAAAGCATCCCAGATTAGTGTCAAATTCATATCTAGGAAGCAGAGACACAGAAAAAAAGGCCACCTCGTCTGTATCAAATATATTTCTTTATTAAAATTAATAAAAATAAAAAGAGGCATTTTTGACAACCTAGCACAATCTGAGACTTTGATAAGGCATTTAGGGTTCTCAATGATAAATATCACTCTCTCTCCCTCTCTCTCTCTCTCTATCTCTCTCTCTCTGTATATATATATATAGTCACTCTCACACTTGGGCGACACTCATCAGCCAGGTACAATGATCATTTCTATCATCAACAGACATTTTGATCTCTGTCATTTTCACTCTATTTTATTTTCTTAAGAATGTAGAGAACTCTCTCAGTCTCAATTAAGAATATTTCACTCATTTAGCCTTTTTTCCTCCTCTTTTTTTTCAATTGTAATTCACTATGCTATACAGTCAATAGCGTAACACTATTTTTTGGGGTTGAATGTCTGTCAAACAACTAAAAGTTAAAAGTTGTTAATTTAATAATTTATTTCGTAGTTTATTGGTATATATTTTCAAATTATTACACTAATCATTATCACTCAGCTATTATAATAGGAGAGCACATAGTTTAAACCTAGAATCAACAAAAAAAAACATTTAAAAAACATATGAAATATACTTTAAAATATCAATTAATTGTCATGTCTCCACCATGTTGTGTCCTAATTTTGAAGTTAGCCACATCACTTGTCTCGTGTCATCTATACTTCTTCGCTCTACGTTTTTTTTGTTCACTAGAACTATATCTTCTACAAAAAGCATACCTATAGAAAACTTACTTGTGGTATCTCTACTTTTTTCTTGCACTAGTTAAAGTTGATCCTTGATTCGAATAAGAATAATCTAAATAAACCATTTTGGTCATTCACTACTTGCCTAAAGGAATTTTGGCATTCCATAAAAAATAGTTATAGTGCTTCACATCAGCAGAAGATATCAACATCCCTTTTTACAAGATCAAAATTGCCCCCAAAGAGTCTTTTATTAATCACTCATTTAAAAAATAATATTGGCATCTCACCTGAACCTTCTGCTGCCACAATATTTCATCCACCCCCCCCCCCCCTTCTCTCTCTCTCTCTCTCTCAATCCAAATTTCAAGTTTCAACACAAGACATGGAAGAAACATGTCTTAAAACAAGATCACAAAATATCAAGCAAGTAGTCATCTCAATTTCTGGATACATGAATCAATCAGAAGTATAAATGTAATTAATTAAAATAACTACTGAATAAATCACTATTGATACAAAGAATTCCACCTAATGAAGAGCTCAAAGATACATAGTGCAATCCAAGGGCATGAAATCAGGTACAAGCAGCATGAAGCTTTTGACTAACAAAACTGAAATCACATTACTTCTTATGACAAGTTATTATATTATACATGTATATACAGGTTACAATTGGCAGATTGCACCATTTATCAATTCACCATTTTAAAAAAAAGTTAAAAAAAAAAAAAAAAAAAAAAACACTTCCCACTAGAAAGAAAGATTCATGGATGAGGCAAAAATTTCATTTACCCTTCACGACCAGCCATGCAATGGAAATAATATTCTTGAGGATGCAATCCAGTAAGAAACCGATCAATAATAAAGCCTCCAGCTCGAGCTGCACAATCCCATGGAGGAAAGCAGGGTAAAGTCTTTCCAGAAACCATTCGAGGGACTCGTTTTCCTTCTAACTCTTGTTGGCCTAAATGAGAAGATATTTGTTGGAAATTAACCTGTTCAAAGCATAATGCAGTCAATAAAGAGAGCTAAGCCTATATGTACTGTTTCTAAGAAGAAAAAAATTGCTAATAAATTATGATAGTAGAGAAGTTCAGGTTAAGCATGTTTTACAAGGAACACCTGGGATCCAATACAGCAGAACCGTCTCCTAAATATATAGACAGTACAAATCAGATCACTATTACGTCAAAAGTAGCATAAACAAAGTTCGAACCTCTAATTTCATAAAATAATAGTTCTAAATGAGCTCACTAGGGCATAAAATTTTAAACAAAATCTACAAAATAGACACACTAAATGCAACTTAAGCTGACCATTTCATTGTGATGACTCATAAAAATCATAGGTTGTCTAATTAGAAAAACAACTATGAACAACAGTTCCAGTACCTCTATGCAATTGGTTAATCATAAAACTCACGCTCAGAGACAATTATAAACTATGCAATATAATTATCTTGGGTAACCATTTGATCATATTTCTTAGTCCTATACATAATCTTTGATCAGCATACCAGTACCTCTGTATGATGAGATGACTAAGCTCTTTAAGCAATCCAGTGATACCTCGAACAAACGAGAAATATCCTAGGAGGAATGTTGGCAGCTATTGCAGTGTTTCCAATAACATTGGTGGTTGTGGGGATTGGAACAAATGTATTTCACAATAGAGGTGGAAAAACATAATTGTAGGTGGATGTGCTAGTGATGGAACTATCAGACTATCAGTAGCAGCATAATATACTAACATCCAAATATTTTGCAGCCTTTTTCCAGACTAGTGTGTCACAAAGAAAAGGTATACAGCTAAAGCTAAAATCACGTCTCCTTACCACATTTATTCACTTATATTTTTTTTAGATAAAATTAAAAATTATAAACTGAACTTTCTGATGAGTGAAAAGAATGGAAAGACTAGAGTTGGAAATTAAAGAAAAAAAAATTAGAAATTAAATTAGGAGCAAAGAGATATAGTGCAACGCAAATGTGTAAGTTCAGGTAAAGTGCCAAATAAACAATAGATTTGGGTATATGAAAATTTCCATCAGTCACAATTGACCAACAATCCCTAGTATTGCCATATAAAAACACCAACATTATAGCAAAAAAAACAAATCTTAGCCTATTCAGATCAGAGGGCCAAGGCGGAGTGCATTACTTTGTTTTTTTGATAGGTAATCAGAGAAATATTATTAATGAAAATAGTAAGGAAAAATACAAGTTGTTCATGATGATGTACAAAAGGAAAAGGATAAAACAAACAACAAAAAAAGAGGGAAATCATAAGAGAAAACATAAACTCAAAGAGAGAGGAACAATAAGTAAAACCCCAACAATGAGAAAACCCAAAAAGACTACGCTAGCATAAAACTTTTAACCCTTCCAATGTCTTCTCAGTGTCCTCAAAGGAACGATGATTTCGTTCCAACCAAGCAATCCACATCAAGCAACCTGGAATCAAATTCCAAATATTCGAAGTATGATTCCCAAGCCATGGATGCCAACAAAATAACAATCCCGCCACCGATTCTGGCATAATCCAATGAATACCGAAAGCCTAAAGCATAAAAGTCCATAAGATATATGTAACAGGACAATGAAAAAGGAGGTGGTCCACCAACTCCCCATCACATCAACACATACAACACCAATTTGCCAAAGAGCGACCCCTAAGCATGAGATTATCCAAAATAAGAATGAGAAACTGTCCACAAAAAGAAAGCCACTCACTTAGGAATCTTTGGTTTCCAAACTTCCAAGGAAACAAAGAATTCTAAGCACCCCGAATCGCATGGTAGAAAGACAAGGTGTCAAACTTACCATCTCCTTTGAGACGCCAACAAAGAGTATCACTTCTTTCACCCCGAGGAATACGAGATTGAATAAACTCTGAAGGAGAGAATAAGATGCAGCTAGCTCACAATCTTGAAATTCTCTATAAAACCTTAAATCCCAAACTCTAACAGTACCCCCCCTCCAGAAGCCACAAAACCTCAGAAATACAAGCATCCTTGTCAGCTGAACACACGTAGAGCTCAGGGTAGAGAAATTTAAGGGTATTATCACCAACCCACCTAGCATGCCTGAAGTGGATAGGAGTACCTTCACCCACTACAAAAGACAAATGCTTAGAATAGCTCTCCCACCCTTCATGAGTGCTTCGCCAAAGATCACATCCATGAGCTCTTCTACATACTTTAGTACTCCACCCCCCTTGACCCTCACCATATTTTGTGGAAATAACTCTCTACCTGAGATGGGTAACTTCATGACCATACCTCCATTACCATTTCCCTATAAGCAGTTGTACTCTAAGACTAGGGACTGAAGAACTGTATTGGGTGATGTGGAGTTTTCTAGGATATCTGAGGAGGATGTTGTTTGGCTAGAAAGACCTTTCAATGAGGATAAGGTGTATGGGGTGAGCAATGGCTTTAATGGTGACAAGGCTCCAAGCCCAAATGGTTTTTCTATGGCCTTTCAAACTTGTTGGAGTATCTTGAAACCAGATATTGTGGATTTATTTCATAATTTTCATACTCAAGTGGTGTTTGAAAAAGATTCCTAACGCCTCTTTTCTTGCCCTCTTTCTCAAAAAGGTTGATGCTGTGGAGGTGAGGGATTTTTGACCCATTAGTTTATTTGGTTGTGTCAAGTGTGTAGAAGATTATTTCTAGGGTGTTGGCTAATCATCTTCAAAGGGTGGTGCATGGTATTATTTGAGATTCTCAAAATGCTTTTGTGAAAGGAAGATAGATTTTGGATTTCGTTTTAATTGCATCTAAGTGTTTAGATAGTAAACTGAATACAGAGGTACCGGGTGTGTTGTGCAAGTTGGACATAGAGAAAGTATATGATCATGTGAGTTGGGACTTTCTCATGAATATGTTTCAGAGGTGTGGGTTCTCAAAAAATGAAGGAAATGGATTATGCTTTAAATCTCAACTATCAAATACTCCAATTTTGATTAATGGCACCCCTACTAGTTTTTTCGGGAGTTCTAGGGGGATTCATCAAAGGGATCCTCTCTCCCCATTGCTGTTTGATATTGTTATGGAAGCTTTGAGCCATATGTTGGATGTGGCTGCCACAATTGGTCAATTTTCGAGTCTCCATAGGCACCTCAGCTAGTACCTTGACAATGGTGTCTCATCTCTTGTTTGTGGATGACTAATGCAGGGAACGATGGGCTATTAGTGTATGGTTTAGAAACAATGAAAGGGCTGAGTTGCTTAGAACACATTGATAGGTGGATAAATACCTCTGAAAGAACACAGTTCCAAATAACACACAAAGGCTAACAATTCATTCACATACAAAAACTGATTAACAAAGAGCTTACATTCTACTACTTGTACTAGTTGTTTGGCATTGGCAGCCTCTAGATGGTTGACAAGTGTCTAAATCCTGGCTAATGCTTAAGAAATCATCTAATTAACAAATTAGTTACAAGAGGATTAGGATATAGCTACTTGAAATACCCTACATCAATGACACACTTATTTTTCGCGATGCTGACTCTAGCCAGATAGCAATTTTGACTTTCATTCAAAGTTTGAAGCAGTGCCTGAATTGAAGACTAATTTGGGAAAGTTAGAGTTGGTTCCAGTTGGAGATGTGTGTAGTAGGGAGGATTTGGTGGAGATGATGGGCTATAGATAGTCAACATTTCCACAGAAATATTTGGTCCTCCCTTGGGTGCTAAATTCAAGGAGAAGATGATACGAAATCCTATTCTAGAAAAGCTGGGGCGAAGATTAGCAAAATGGAAGAGAACTTTTTTTTTATGATAGTAACGAAAAAATTTATTAGGGAAAAAAAAACAATCCTAGTACACAAGCGGTGTGCTAAGGGAGAAGTACAATCAATACAAACTACAGTGTTGAAATCAATTTAAGAGAGAAACAATGCGGAGAAAGAAAGAAAGCACTATTATTAAAAGTACTCTTTTCAGTTTACCTACTTATTTTCTCTCTCCTTCCTATTTTGGTGGAGGTGGCCAATAGGATTGAGAATTTTTTTTTTTAATGTAAGTTTTGATAAGTCATAGGATTTTTTTTTTTTTTTTTGATAAATAACGTAAGAATATTATTAATAATAGAAAAATTGCCAAACCGAGTACATTGGGGATATACTATGGGGGCACAAATCAAGAAACAAAAGAATAACGGTCAAGAAAAGTAGAAAAAGAAGAACAAGAAAACTGGGAAAAGACCACACTCCATTCAAAGAGAGTGTGTAAGAACAAGGACTTAAGCTCAAGCAAAGAACGTTCACAACCCTCAAAGCTTCTAGCATTTCTTTCACGCCAGATGCACCAAATCAAGCAATGAGGTACTAATTTCCAAACATCCTTGTGACGATGTCGCGCAAACTTTCCTTGCCAAGCCTCAAACAACTCAAGAACAGTATGAGGCATAACCCATTGAAGACCAAACAAGCAGAAAACCAAATACCACAACTCCCAAGCTACGGAGCAATGAAGTAGTAGATGATCCACCGACTCCCCACACCTCTTACACATATAGCACCAATCAAGCACTATCATTCGTCTTTTACGAAGGTTATCTGTTGTTAAAATCTTATCTAAGGAAGCAGACCAAGAAAAGGCTACCCTTGGAGGAACCTTCGATTGCCATATCATTCTCCAAGGAAAGGAAACAAAAGTAGGAGGATAGAAGGAGCTATAATAACCTCTAACCTCAAAACCTCTATTCCTTGCAGGCTTCCAACAAACCTTATCTGGGCCAAACCCCCGCACTGTCGAAGAATAGATCAACCCCATAAACCGATCAAAAGCTTCTTCTTCCCAATCTTGAGGTCGACGACGAAATTGCACATTCCAGTGAAACCTCCCTGCAGACCAACCCATAACTTCAGCTACCGAGGAATCCTTTGACCTACTAAGACAATAAAGCTCCGGAAAGGCCTCTTATAAAGTACAATCCCCACACCACACATGCTTCCAAAATTTCACTCTAATACCATCCCCCACATCATAAACTAGAAGTTTAGAGAAGTTCAACCAGCCACTTCTAATGTATCTCCATAGGCTGACCCCATAAGGACTTGTCACCTTCTTCGTACACCAACCATCCTAAATATTCCCATATTTTGCCTGTATAACCCTCCTCCATAAAGCACCAGTCTTCATACCATACCTCCACAACCATTTTCCTAGCAAGGCAGAATTAAAGTTTCCCAACCTTCTTATACCCAACCCCCCATCCTTCAAAGGTCTACAAACCTTGGCCCAATTAACTAAATGTATTTTGGGATCAACACCAATCTCATTCCACAAAAAGTCTCTCTGTAATTTCTCCATACGCTTTGCCACCTTACCCGGTAAAGGAAAAAGGGAAAGAAAGTATGTAGGTAAAGATGAGAGTGAGCTTTTAATGAGTGTCACCTTACCCCCTTTAGATAAATACATTCTCTTCCACCCTGCTAATCTCCTCTCCATTCTCTCTAGAATAGGATTCCAAACAGATAAATCCTTAAATTTTGCACCAAATGGAAGGCCCAAATATTTCAAGGGCAAAGAAGACTGCCCACACTCCAACAGACCCACCAAAGCCTCCAAATTGGGCACCCCACCAACAGGTACCAACTTTGATTTCCCCAAATTAATACGAAACCCTGACACCTCCTCAAATCTAGCAAGAATCGCCCTCAAATTAACAATCTGAGAAGGTTTAGCATCACAAAAAATCAGAGTGTCATCTGCAAATAAAAGATGAGACACCATCACTGATGGACCAGCCATACTACCCACAGAAAAGCCTGTGAATTGCCCAATAGAGGCAGCCACATCCAACATCCGACTTAAAGCCTCCATCACCATATCAAATAACAATGGAGATAAGGGGTCCCCTTGCCGAAGCCCCCTAGAACTTCCAAAGAAATCAGAAGGGCTACCATTGATTAGAATGGAAAACTTTACAGTTGAGATGCAATACCTTATCCATTTTCTCCATTTCTCTGAGAAACCACAACGCTGAAGCATATACATTAAAAAATCCCAACTCACATGATCATATGCCTTCTCCAGATCCAATTTACACAACACACCTGGAACTCCTGACTTCAATTTACTATCAATATATTCAGACGCAATCAAAACGGAATCCAAAATCTGTCTACCCTTCACAAAAGCATTTTGTGAATCCGAAATAAGCCCATGTGCCACCCTACGAAGCCGATTAGCCAACACCTTAGAAATAATCTTATAAATCCCACCAACTAAGCTAATAGGCCAAAAGTCCTTGACCTCCACAGCATCCACTTTCTTGGGGATAAGGGCAAGGAACGAAGCATTAAGACTCTTCTCAAACACTGCCTGAGTATGAAAATTATGGAATACAGCCATAATTTCTGTTTTCAAAACACCCCAACAAGACTGGAAGAATGCCATGGAAAAGCCATCCGGGCCAGGTGACTTATCACCATTAAAATCATTGATCACCCCAAACACCTCATCTTCCTCAAAAGGCCTATCTAACCAACTTGCATCTTCCATTGAGACACTAGAAAAATTCACATCATCTAAGATAGGTCTATGAGCCACATCCTCAGAATAAAGCTGCCTATAGAACTGAGAAATACAGTCAGCTATAGCAACCGGATCCGAAGACAACACCCCACCCACCATAAGCCTATCAATAGAATTAACCCTCTTGTGAGAGTTAGCTATACGGTGGAAAAACCTAGTATTCAAGTCTCCCTCCCTAACATAGAGAACTCTAGATTTTTGCCTCCAACATATTTCTTCCAACAAAGTAACTTTTTCTAACTCATCACGAATTCTTCCCATTTCTACCCTTTCCTCCTCTGATAATCCCCGGCTCTCCTCCATATTCTCTAGAACACCCAGGTCCTTCCACAATTTTTTAGTCCGAACTCCAACATGACCAAACACCTCTACATTCCATCTTTTTAGATCATTTTTTAGGAGCTTTAATTTATTAGTCATAATAAAACTCGGTGCACCATGGACCTGATAGGAATCCCACCAAGACCGAACCCTATCCACAAAACCCTCATCCTTAAGCCACATATTCTCAAATCTAAACGGCGTACTCCCTCTCTGAAAAGAACTACCCTCAAGGACAATTGGAAAATGATCCGAGTGTGTTGTGTAAATATGTTGGAAGCCAAGCTAAGTGTGGAGGTTTTGAGGTTTGAGGATATTATCACTTTTTATCCCCTTATAATGCCACGTCATTTGGTTTCCTTGGAAATTGGTGTGGCAATCAAAGGTTCCGCCTAGCGTAGCGCTCTTTTCGTAGACCGCTGCTTTCGGCAAGATATTATCTATTGATAATTTGCAGAAAAAGGGCATTATTGTTATAGATTGGTACTATATGTGCAAAAGAAGTGGGGAATTAGTGTATCATTTTCTTCATTGCCCTTCAATGGGCTCTGCGGCAAAGGGTCATTGACTTGTTAGATTCATGGCAAGGAAATTTCAACTAGCATCACAATATAGCTTTTTGGAGGATTTTGCCACATTGCATAATGTGGTGCCTTTGGCAAGAACAGAATGCTAGATGTTTTGAAGGATGTGAACTGTCTATTCTCGAGATTAAGTCTTTGTTCTTTTATACTGTTCACGCGTTTCTCTTACTAATTTGATTGACCATTGTAATTTGAGATCTTTATTGAATTGCCCCCATAGTACATTACCAGTGTACTTTGATTTGCCTTTTTTTTTTCAAATAAAATTTTTGTTAATTACCACCCAAAAAAAAACTATGCTTGAAAGGATTTTACAACTTGCATGTGTTATAAAATTTTATTGTTACAAGTGGGGCAGGGGGATTTGAATCTTGGTTCTGCTTATAAAGGAGACCAGGCATTGCTATTGAACCACAAGACTCCTGGATAAATAAGATTAATAACTTCAAATGGTACATGAGAAATTTTATAGACAATTTTACTCAGATAACATCCACACGCATATAGAAACTATATTAAAATTACACTCATTATACTATATCTTTCTCCTAAAACATAGAACTCCAAAAAAAAAGCTTAATTAAACATGGAACTTCTACACTTGATGCCATATAAGATTATCGCCTTGCTAGTAAGAATTTCAATTAAAGCATTGTAGTAAAAAGGATGCTATAGCTATCCTGAGAATGAAAGGAGCTTACCGAAGCACCCTTAGCCCCTGATGTAGTCATGAGAGAAATACAGTTCTTTCCAGAGGGTTTCAACAACCCTCTGGACAACAGCTCTTTGAAAAAGTCCTTGCTTACTTCTTCATTCAATTTACTTATCATCTTTCGATCCAAGTCTGTTAAGGCAGATTCTCCGTTACTGCGTATTTTTTTTTCAATATTCAGTTGCAGAACATTTGCATCTGCACATAACATAGGTCAAGACATCAGATATCCATCACAACAAGCAAGTTAAACAAAATGATACAAAATAGAAACATAAGTAAACACAGATATTTCTCAAGCAACTCTCTGTGGTTGAACATGCAGCCAATCTTTAATTATTCAAGAATTAACATTTGGCCTAATACTGATTATTCCTAGTTATCAACCACATTAATCAAGCTAGTATCACATTGGCAGAGGAAGCAAGAAGTTCTGATATAGAGCTTTTCCGCGTGAACAATAGAATACCTATTTTAACACTACCCTTGTCATTAACAAACTTAAGATGAACTTCTTCTCCAACTTTCGCACAATCTTGAAGTTTTTCTTCCCTCTCATTGTCTTTCTCTTTCATTAACAAAAGATCATCTACTCCACATGTGAACCCATGCACCTGAATCATACAGATTATATAATGCAAGTTTAATCATCTGTCAAAACAAACTTGCCACAGAAATTGAGAAAATTCAATGGGGAGTTAAATTGCAAATAAGGATCAAAGCTGGCTGACCTGCAAAAAAGAAGTAAATAAGCGACTTAACGCAGAAAGCAAGACACCTGCAGTATTTGCGCCATAGAGTTCGTGCACTGTATGAACCAAACCATATTCAGCAAACTGAGCCTTGTCAATCACGCCACGCACCAAATCATTCTTATGTATCAACAACTTATCTTCATCAGGCTCCTTCCTCGTTGGTGCATCTTTGTCTGCCTTTTTCCCTTGACTTGTTTTCTCTATATCTAGCTCCTTTTCCTTTGATGCATCTTTATCAGACTTTTCTTCTTTGTTCAATTTCTTTTCATTTCTATTACTCTTAAAAAAATCATGTGGAAGTTTCGCGTCTTTTTCAACATTAAATGGTGGGCGACCCTTTGTAATATGATTCAGCAAGGCACTGATTACCTAGAAATGCAAAATTAAACAAAACTATGTTTAGACTCATCTACAATATGTCACCAACTCTTGTTTGAAATCATGAACAGATTTGTCATATTCATTTCGAAGGTCCAGGAACATCAAACATAATCATTCTTCAAACAAAATCAGCAGAAAGAAAAATCAATTGTTAAACTTTGAACTAGTCTTTACATTCTGTTTGAAACAAAGAATTCTTTAGAAGATTTAACTAATGCTAACCTGTTTCCCTGTCCAAAGAGGCACCGGTTTCCATATTGCAGGAGAAAGGGGCTGCATCTCATAGTCAGAGTTTAATATGCAAACTTTCTGGCCAAATTTTCCATTAAAAGAAACTGGACTTGCAGCTGAGAGGCCGGCACAATAAAGAAGTTGGTTGAACTCATCAGCACTAAAAAAGGTATCCTTCTTTGTAAGAAGTACAGCACTTACTACATGATCCTGAAAATTTTTGAAAATAAGGGATAAATTCCAGACACATTATAATTATTTTATTCGTAAATTTACATGCACTCAGTGGGTTTGATGACTTTACCCTTCACCTTTCTCATTTGGGGGGGGGGGGGGGGGGGGGGGTGTTGGTTGAGGTGCCATTCAAGCTAGAGCTCATTAGCAAAAGTTATTATATTATAAAATAAACAATAAAAAAGACATCCGATTACTGGAGGCTATATTATTCGGAATATATACTGATACCTGAATCAAGGCTCTGATGGGTTCACCACTTGTGGGCTTGACATATTGATTATTTGCATTTACAATGTTGTACGCTTCAGCACGAGAAATTTCATCTTGTGGGAAATGAACATTCATTTCATCACCATCAAAATCAGCATTATACGTACTGGAATAAAAAAATTTAAAAAAAAACTATTAATCACCACATGCTTGGAGGAAAAACACAATAGTTAACCATAATAAGAAAAAAAAAATTTAACATATGGACACACATAAATATGTCCACATGGTAAATCAACCTGCAATTTGCATAGTACCTGCAGTTTGCGTAGTGCATACGAAGTGTTTTCTCCCCCTTTAACACTCGAACTACATGTGCCATTATACTAGGCTTGTGGAGAGTCGGCTACAATGAAAAAAACAATTAGGAGAACCTTCCCAACAAATTAATAACAAGTAGAAAATCCAGAAGAATTCCAGAAATTAATATATAATAAAATGTAATAGTCTACTTAATTAAAAATAATAGTAAGCTGCTTCACATTACCATCATTATATTAAGCACACAAAGTAATTCATATATTTGCATTCGTATGAACAATAATAATTTTCACTGTACAATAATATTAGTCTTATTTTGGCAGACCCCACACACACCAAAAAAAAAAAACTTTTCTCCTCCTGTTTCCACTGTGCTTTCAGCAAATAACCAATCAGCAAAGTGCATCCAAACACAATTCTTGACAAGATCTGGAGCAGCAGAAAATGCATGCTTCAGAGGTTTGTCCCAACAGATGTCATTCCAAAAATGAAAACACCTACCTTCACCAACTCCAAAGAATACATAAATTAAGAAAAACCCATCACTTTTGAATGGAATGCCTTCTAAAATTCAACCAATAAGCAAATAAGAACCCAAATGCAGCTGCTGCTTTGGGGCCTTAACCAGAATCCCAGATCACATGGATTTTCTATAATGGCCATTAGGAGGATAATTATTGAGAGATGGACTGGGGTACAGTTTACACAAACCTAGAATTCCAACAACCCCCTTACCATATTCCTACTTCAATACACAACTCCAAGGAATCTCATTGACTGTCTTTTTCAAGGGTGTGCCCACAGCATTACTCCTACAACAAAGAAAATTGCAGGTCTATTTCCACTCTATCTAGGATAGTTCTAATTTTTAGTCAAAGGAGGCCAAGTTTCATCTGCCTCTGTCAAGAGAGCTGAAAAAAATAAGGCTGAAATTATTTGCACATTGGAAAACCAACCTAGGGAGTCCAGCTTCAATGAAAATGGTTTCCTGTCAAGGGGTCAAATGATGGCAATTTGACCCCTACCCACCCCACCCCAATTTTTCCCACTCTGAAAAGGTGGAGTGGGGTCGAGGTAAAATCTTTGCCCCTGATCACTGGGGGTCAGGGCAAGGATTATTTTGGTTGTTCAACCCTGAGTACATTTACTAAAATGCCATCATTTTTAAATAATAACAAAATCGCCAATAGTGTTTGTGTTATTATATTGTATACATTGAGACTTTGTATGATGTTCTTACGAAAATTTTCAATTTATGTTAGTGTTTAAGATTTGATTTATATTATGAAGTATTATTGCTTTGTAAAGATGATTTATGTTATTTCTGGAATATTTTAGAGTTTCCATTAAACTGTTATTGTATTTTTCTCTGTATGAATTTTGTTTTAGATTTTGCTTGAACTTTTGGACTTTCCTTTGTATAGTCCATGTGTACTAGGGTTGCACCCCTCTTGCAGTTTTTTCAATGAATTTTATAACTTAGAAAAAATAAGATTTAATTTGAGTTATTGAATATCAATTTTGGTATCATATCATGGTTTATTGTATGTCATTACCCAATTTAGGTTTAGAGCATTAACGAGTTTTAGTTGACCTGCCCAACCCCTTCCTTTATTGATAAGTTACACACACATCCAATCAGGCTTGAACCCACAACACAACACAAGACACCTTTGTTCGTGTCCGTGTCCATGCTTCACTGACCCATCCCAATCTATGAAGCACGGACACGGACACAACACAACACAAGACATGGCGACACATTAATTCATAAAAAATTAGGACACAACACGGTAGGAATATTACAATCAATTCAGTTTTATTCGATCATAGCAAGATCGGGAGTTAGAATCGGTTGACTAATTTATGGACCTTATACATTCTGGATCTCTGAGAATGAATAGATTGGGAGTTAGAATCAGTTGACTCCTTTATGGACCTTATACATTCTGGATCTTTGAGAAGGAATGGGGTGGATAAAATGTGTTGGAAACTTTCTCCTCAAGGTGTTTGCGATGTTCACTCTTATTATAGGGCTTTACAACCTCCAAACTCCTTTTCTTTTCCATGGAAACCTTTGTGAAAAACAAAATTTCCTACAAACGTTAGTTTCTTCACTTGGACAGCGTCATTGGGGAAAATTTTAACCATTGATAATTTAAGGAAGTGAAAAGTGGTGATGGTGGTGGATTGGTATTGCATGTGCAAGAGGAACAGGGAGACTATTGAGCACTTTCTCCTACATTGCCCAGTAGCTCAAGAGTTATGGAATATGGTGTGTTCACTATTTGGGGTTTATTAGGTCATGCCACATAGTGTTGTTGTAGAACTTATAGCAAATTGGTGCAAGATTAAAAGACTCAAAACTAAGGTGATTTAGAATATGATCCCTCATTGGGAAAGGAATACACGCACCTTTGAAGGGGTTGAAAGATCAATTCATGAGTTTAAGCGTTTCTTCTTTCAGACTTTGTTTGAATGGGCAAATGCTTGGGTGTTGTTACTTTCATACTCTGCTTGATGTGCTTCCTTTTTGTACTTTCATTGTTATTTATTTTTTTATTCTTTGTTGCCTCTTAGCACACTGCATATGTGCATTGTTTTCCCTGTTTTTTCAATAAGAACATATATAAAATTAAAGAATTTTTTTTTAATAATTTTTTTTTTCACCCAACAAAATGAGGACATGAATGTAGAAGTGTCCCCAGCATGTCCAATACGGACATGCCAGGGGTTTTTAGTGTCCGATTGTCTGTGCTTCTTAGACACCATTTCTCTCTCTCTCTCTCTCTCTCTCTCCACGCACACCTTCATTATGATGCATTTACTCAACCTCAGTCCTCATCTTCACCTCCACCACCTTCCTGTGAACGTCACCACTAAAATTCACCAAAAAATACACAAAGGGAGGTATCATGGGCCTATAAGATTGGTTGAGGCATTTAGAGGCTACAGTGGACTGTGAAAGAGTAAACTATTGCATCACAAAGCTTTGGAGATTTTGGAAAAACATAAGAGGGAAATGATGTTAGGTGGGGCAGAAAAGTAGAGGACAGATCCTTGATGGTAAAGAGGAGCAAGGATGGGGAATTATGTCAAAATATGAGTCAGGTTGGAAGTGGGGGCAGCAAAGGGTATTCTTCTGCTGGGTATGAGGAATGAGTGCCCCATCCCAAACCATTGCCATCCCTGTTCCTACCCATTGACCATTTTGAGGAATATAATCACAAATGAACAACATAAGCCCATTTAGCACAAGTTTGTGGCAGATTTCCTCACCTCACACTGATAATGTCAGCCAAGAAAGTAAGAAATTATCACATCTCATTTTGTATAGATATGCATGAGAAATAATATATATCAAATCAAATAAAGTATTACCTGTCTGTTAACAAGCACAATATCCCCATCTTGCAAGTGACGACGTACAAATTTTCCTTCAAATTCATAATCACTGCCTTTTCCATGCTGTGTGAGAAGACCTCGTGAGGATGGTAATTTCCTTGATATTGAAATGCGTTCTTTTAGGTGTTCTTTTCGCAGTTTCTTAATACCCAGCTTATCAGCATAGTGTGTAGCTCCAGGATGGATTTCAGGACCATTGATGATAGCTTTCCTAAGCTTGACAAGATTCCAAGGAGTCACCCTCTGCAGAAATATCGACATCAAGAGTAAAACAAAATAATGGAAGTCCAAAAGTCAAGTCAATTTTTATATTGATAATATTTTCACTCCACCTAAAGGCACACAATATGTAACTAGAAAATATCATAAATGTATGTATTTCTGTTCATGCATAGCTATATTCATCAAGAACCAAAAAACGAATAATTTATAAGTAATATCAAAAGGTATAAAAAGAAGGAAAAGCAAAATGGCCCATCTGAATGTCATTATTTTACAATATGTCCAGGTCACACCGCTCAGACCTTAATTTTTTGATAAGTAATGGTGTTTTATTAATAGAATAGATTTCTTCGTGCTCATGATGAAGAGCATACCATAACCTTAAAGAATTACAAAGAATTATCCTGCGAAATCTAATTCGCAAAGATTTCAAATCCTCCACCATTTTGTACTCCAAAAATCCAATATAAATTATTTGCCAACCATCTATTTGGAGCCGCACATCCATCAAGAAAATAAACGATCCAGTCCCGTCTGGTAAAGGAAAATACCACCATAAAATTTATATACATCTAGCATCAAAGATAGACCCACTATACCTTTTTATGTGTTCCATTTTTTTTTTTTTTTTAATTATTGTGTTCCCAATTTGTAGTCCATATTTCCACCAAAGAGAAGAAAACCAAGACATGAGGATAAAAACATGCTGTGAGTGCAAGACAGGCCACAAGAGTACATACAGCAAGAAAATACACAGAAAGTTAGTAACAACTATTACTAACCAGTATCTAAACATAAAATTAATAATAAGAGTTAATCAATTTTTCTCCCATCAGTGTTGGTGAGCTCTCTGAAATTTTAAATATTGCATATAAAAGATGCCTATATGTTTGTTAGATTGAAAAAAGCGAAGCAATAGGAACAATACAAAAAGAAATACAAAAGGTATTTCCCCTCATATTCTCTGTGCAACATTAAGCAGATTGGACTAAAATTCATCTAGTAATTAAGTAAGCTATAAAATTAAGCATATTCATTGCTACATGGTGATAATTCAAATTTGTCCACCCTACCTCGGGATAGGTTAATTCTAATGCAAAATATGGTGGGATTCCAATTTCATTAACTGCTAAATAGGGATCTGGGGATATGACAGAGCGGCAAGAATAATTGACCCTCTTTCCCATCATTTTCTGGCGGAACATGCCTTCCTTCTTTTCCAGCAACTGACAAATTCCTGAAGCTATACCTCTTTGACCTTGAGCTAACATTAAGTAGAGAAGGAAAACTGGTTAGCTGCCACTCAGTGGTTAATTGAATTCTGCTATAGCATATTGGAACAAGGGACATGCACTAACACTGAAGCACAGACACTAAGCCATTCAATGTACAGAATACGTATTAACAGTGTAGCAAAATGGAACACCTTTTTTTTTTAATTTAAATAACTCAACCCTTGACCAGTGCCCCAAAGGTACTCAGGAATATACTGCAATACCTATTTTTATACATGGAGTACAAGGGAAAGCACAAGCCATTAATTACAATCATACACTTTAAGCATATACACATCATTATACATGAACTTGAAAGTAATAATATATATGTTGTAACTTGTATGCGTATGCATATTTGAGATAGTTACAAAAAGAGCTCAAACCCTTCCCCCTAGACCCCCAAGCACTTTGTGCATAGGGAGGTGCCAATTAAGCTAATTAAGCTACAAGGCTCTTGGCATGCATATTTATCCACTACCATTGTATACAGAGGAAAAAAAGAGGGGAAGGAATGGAGAGGGAGCGATTTTTATCATTGACCAAAGTAAATGCCAATAAGCAATGCATCGCATGTTATATAATATGATTATAACCACCAGAAATGCGCAATTACCAATTAAAATAGAATTGAAATAATTTATTAACATTCAAATGCATAACAGAAATTATACGTCCATAACAAATGAAGACAAACCAAGCAGCATCAATTTATACTCACCTGTTGCAGTTTTGCTATCAAACAACACATTTACTGATTGTTGGAGATCCATCCACCGGCTCACTATCTTTGAGCGCTCTAAGTTGTCATCATGAGCAAATCTTAATTGTATATTTGACTGTAGCACCTTATTTAACAAGACAGTTTGTGGATGCTCCATTACCTACATTAACATCAACTATGTAATTCACTAAAGCATCCTTAGAATCAAAAGAATGACCCAGCAGAAAAATAAAATAAAACCGTAACTTCATCATCCCACTACACCTATGTTAACACAGATACAAGGTGCCACCACCCCCTCCTACCCTTTTTAACTTAATAAGGAAATAAAAAAATTTTCATAAGTAGGGAAAGGTTTTATTAGAATGCTAAAAAAAGGAAGATGCCTAACAATACACAGGCTGCGTACTGGATGGCAGCCTCAAATACATTACAGCAATCAATTTTTTTTTTGATAGGTAATAAGACTTTTATTGAATAAAATTGAACATCATGTTCACGATGGTGAACACTTTGAACAATGAAACAAAAACAAGAAGATCAAGAGCTAAAAGAAATAGAAACTAAAAAATCAGCTATAGCAGTACAATTCGTACACCCCCAAATACGAGCCCAAAGAAACAGAGTACGAAAAAGTAAACATTTTAGATGTTCCAAAGTTCTCGCCTTGTCTTCAAAAATGCGAGCATTACGTTCCTGCCAGACTAACCACATTAAATATGCTGGGACCATGTTCCAAATGATTGAAAGATGCTTTCCAAACCAGTTTCTCCAAATAAAGAAAAAAGATTTCATTGACCTTGGCATTACCCAATGAATCCCAAACACTGCAAAAACTTCACACCATAAGGCGTGAGAGAACTTACAGTGAAGAAGAAGGTGGTCCACTGATTCCCCATCACAACAACACAAGCAACACCTATTAACCAAAAACTGACCTTTCTTAATAAATCTTAGAAAGAGGAATGGGAATGGGAATGGAAGTACAGCCATCCAATCAAACAGGTCACGCAAAAAATCAACTTCAGCTCTGCCATGCTTCATTCCAAATCCTCAAAAGCTCGCTTATTCCGCTCCTTCCAAATAGTCCACATAAGACACAACAGGGCAGCCCTCCAAAGGACACCTGAACCCCCTTAGAGAAAGTCCCCATTCCAACACTCCACAACAGCTCAATCATCCTACCAGGCATCACCCATTGCACCCCAAACAAACAAAAAACGAGAGACCACAACTCCTTAGCAAATGCACAATGAAGCAACAAGTGGTCAACACTTTCAAATTTGCACTTAAGTAATAAAATTGAAAGAAATGAGCACCAGGAAATTTCAGTTGCAAGTCCAAGAGAAGCAACCGGACAATGAAGAAAAAGATGATCAACCAATTCACCATTACACTTGCACATGTAGCACCAATCCAATATCCAAACCTTCCTTTTTCTTAAATGGTCAATCGTTAAGCATCTTATACCATAATAGCTCCACAATGCATGCTCCTCACATGACTTACCTTCCAAATTTAACCACTGTTCACTTAAATTGTTTCAACAAAAACAGGAAGAAGACAGAGATGAAATATATGCCAACTAGAATGTGATTAAGGTTACAATACTTAGGATGCAATGAGTGCGTGTATCAGCAAGGCATAAACATTATTCATATGATAATCTACACAATCAACCCTTTTGGGGGTAGCAAACAAATCTTAAAATAAGATTGGATTCACCAACTAAACCAATAGCCACAGAAATATTAAAATAATAGAAGATTCTCCAAAGTTGCAACAATAACAGGGGGGACAAAAAAAAGTAAGTCAAGCAGGAAAGGAAGAAAACAAAACCCCACTTTATGGAAAGAGATCAAGATATTTATTCTCTAAGTACTTACTGAATCACCTCCCTTGGCTGGGGGGCGGAATTTGATTGGAGGTACAAGAATAGTCTCCAAGAAGAACATGGAGTAATCATCTTTCATTTCTTTCATTTCAAGTCCCTGATGCTGAATATGACTGATAAATGAGCAGAGTTGAACCTCATTTTCCCAGAGATCCTTCAAAATATCCTTAACCTGTAATAAAAAGAGAATTTTAAAATGCACTTCCAAATCAGGATAGGTTTCTACAGTGGTGGTCTAAATTGCAGAAACCTAAGTCCTGACAACCATACACATCAAAAAAAGGCAGTTATCAGAACCTGTCCCTAAGCAGCATACCTCTGATGGTAATAGAGGTCCCGAGAAAAAATCTTTCTGCTTAACAAACTCATGAGGCACTTCTCCTCCTTTTCCTCCATGCTTTCTTGTAGCACTATCTTGTGCTCTAGGAGAGGTGTCACTGGCAGTATCTGTTTCAGCAGAATCAACAACATCACTCCAGGGAGTCGTATCATTGCTATTTTCCACCTCAGGCAAAGCTTTTTTATTAGTTCTACCAGTGAACGACCCTTCCAAATGGACCAAATTATGCCCTCGAATAACATTCTGTCTAGCATCACCTGATTTTCCTCTCTACAAATAACAACCCAAAAGAGCAAATTAGTCATCTAGCCCAAAAAAGAACCATGAGAATTTAATTTTAATTTTTATGTAAGTAGTAGTTTATTTTTTTGTCATTTTGTTCTCGCTCTTTTTTTCCTTTTTTTTTTTTTTTGTCTTCAATGGATAGACTTTAGTACCTTCTATGTGATAAGGTCCCCCACACCATGGAAAAAAAAGTTATTTAACAAATTTCTAATTTATCATAGAAATTGTTGATCAAAAAAGACTTCAAATAGGCATTACAAGCTAACAACTAAGTAAAGGTATTCAAGTATTATAACTTTGTGAACTCATCAGACAATTTTCTCAACAAATCCCACTACCAATCAAATTCTACAAAAAAATAAACACTTCATAATAGTGATGAACAATGAGGAGAGGCGATTCAGGTATGGCAAGGAACAAAGACATGGTGCATGCCATAAGGTCATATCTACCCAGGGAGACAAGGACAACCACGAACATCCAATGCTCACCAAAATCCATTCTTGAATATGAGTTCCTCATTTTATGAAAGGAAACTGGCAAAAAATAAGCCAGGGAATACACGTGTTCGCACTTTACAAACACACCTAATGGGTCTTGATCCCACAATCTCATCCTCAACCTCACTCCTGCAAGGGAAGAAGTGCCATTTGAGCTACACCTACTTGGCAGGTATGGCTTTTGAAGTTGATTATAGAGGTATCAATGTATGACCACTACAGTTTGTTCATCATTAGAGAAGCAATATGCCCTGGTTCTTTATGCTGATAGATTTTCATTGATTCAACAAAATATTACAACTAAAATTGAAGCCCTATAGTAACATATTTAAAAGGCAAACATAATTTCCCCAAAGGCTGCAGGTTGCGACTAATTAAAGACAACTGACTTCTCATTGGCTAATTGAACTGGTAAACAATCAGTTGAATGGTTTCCTTCAAACTTAGTACATGTATACAGGTAACAATTTGTTGATGTAGCCATCAAATATTTCAAGGAAAAACCATATTAAATAACAAATATCCATGAATTGTGGCCCAGTTCCAATGTGGGGCCTACCTTTCATAAGCTACTTTAGTTACTACAGAGTCTTAATATTAAGTTGTTTTAGGTTAGAAATGTAATGGTTTATTTTTTTGATAAGTACTAGAGGCCCATGAGCCTTATTTTATATTTTAATTTTTTTCCTGTTTAGGGGTAGCCCTAGCCCCTATTGATGAAAAGATGAGGGAGAGTCGCTTAACATGGTTTGGCCATGTTTAGAGTAGAGTGATTAATGCACAAATAAGAAAGAGTGAGTTGATCCAAGTTGAGGGAATGAAAAAAGATATAGGAAGACCAAAAATAACATTAGTAGAAGTGATAAAAGAGGACATGTCAATTAAGGAAGTAACAGAGAAAATTACTTTAGATAGAATAGAATGGAAGAAAAGAATACATGTTGAACCAAACTAATTTTTGTTGTTGTTGTCCTAGTCTTTCTAGGAAAGGGTTTGGCAATAGCCTATATAAAGACTTTCTTGTGTCAATTTCGAGCTGCTTATTTGAGGACTTGGCTTGTGCCCAATGCTCCCATGCACTAAGCACAATATGCATCCAAAAAAGACCACGTGTCAATCTCATGTCCCATCCAATGCATTGGAGCACTCACAAAAGCTTTGCCCCTTATTTTAAGCTTAAAGTGTGTGATTACTTAGGATTTACCTTTCTTTGTTTCTCATTTTATTCACCATTTTGACAACATAGACAACCATAAAATTCATTCAAGATCCAAATATTTTATTGATAAACCTTACTTGAACCCTTAAACATCAAAAACTATTCAAGAACCCTTCATATCCTCATCAAGAATCCTAATTTAGTGCTGAATTTCTAAAGATCCTAATCAAATCTGCTAATAAAAAAAATGAAGAACAAAAGGCTGGTTAAAAGCTAGTGCAAAGACACCATATAGGCATGGCCATAAAAGCATCAAATAAGAGAAATAAAAACTGCTCTTATTTATAACCAAAAAAATTGAAACAAAAATTTCTGTGGATGGACCAGCATGAATTAATTCTATCAACTATCCAACAATATTAATGTTCAGTAAACAATTTTAAGCTGTTTGCATGGAATAACAAATGTTTCCTTTACATATACCACATCAAAGAAATACACACTAATGAAGTCTAAGAACTTGATTGAGGAAGAGTGTAAAGAACATATGATTTTGTTTTATTCTAGTCTATGAACTTGATTTAGGAAGAGTGTCATGAGAATATGATGTTCCCTTATTCAACTTATATTGTTAATTATTGAGTTTTCTTATTTTCTTCTTACAACTGTTATTGATTTCAAGTTGCATAAAGTCATACATTTACGTACCATATGTAAAATATGGACACGGAAGACCACAAATACCCAACAATTTGTGATTAGTGCACAGCATGGCATTCAGGCTATGTTTACGTTAAAACATACACACACACACACTATCAAATAATGAATATGCTTAACAAGTATTTGAGCAATTTTTAAAAATAAAAATAAAATAAAAAATTTTAATAAAAATGGCCGTCTTAACACCCACTCATATTTTGGGGTTCACTCAACGTAAATTTTTTCACTTCCTAAAGTCATGGACTCTATCCACTTCCTATTGACCCTGGGTCTTGATGGTTCTTTGTATCAACAAAAATTGTTTACGTTATTCATCAAAGTTCCTGGCTTCCAAAGCCCCACCCACCCACAAAAATGAACCAAAAAAGTCAGCACAAACAGACAAATAAGTCAAGGCATTTTCACTGAAAGTATGGAAGATAATTGACCATCAAACACATCATTAAAATTAATTAGCAAATAAGGAAACAACAATCACTGTTCTCATGGACAGTCTTCAAGCTGCGAGGACATTAAGAGACTAACCATATGAAACCATCCAAAAGTAGGTTTACTGATTGCAGGATTTTTGGCTTCACAGTTCTTACAAGCCGGAGACCTCGGCTTCAAAAACTTTTTCAAAACAGACATTGCTTCAGTAAACTGAAGAGAGGTCCATCCTTGCTGCCTTGAATGCCCAACATCATCATATTGACTCCCATCACTGTCATCTGAATACAAGGTTTCACTTGGCATGTCAGCTTCTAATATTTTGGCCCCAACAATATCACCTTTCGAAATGAGTTCCAATTGAGAAACACATGTCTCAACCTTAAATTGACATAAAAATTCACCCAAAAAAAAAAAAAAAAAAACCATTAGAAACTATATAAAAGCCAACAAAATATTCAATATATGTAAAGTACTTATATATTAAGTTACTAAAGTGAAAATACCTGTTTTCTAGTTGCCCGAAAATGGCGGCAAAAGAAACAAGTTCTATGAAGAATATTGTACAGAATATTGAATAGCAAAGGATTATAAACCGGAGCAACGAGGTCAACATGACCAAAATGACCATGGCAAGGACTATAGTACTGCCCACATGTCTTGCAACTGCATGGAAACAAACAAACCCATCAACCATATGTCACACAAAAAATCACCCCATTTTATACACTAAAAACAAATGCACCTCTCAAAACTTCAACATTATCACCAAATCAGTTTCAAAATTTCTTCCAATACACGCAAATTTTGTTTCTTTCTTTTCATTAGTAAGCAATTAAACGCGCATCTGGTGGGCTCCGAACCACAACCTCACCCCTCCGCCCATTCTTATCTACAATAAAAAGAGAATGCAATGCACAATCTTACTGACAAAATTGGGCCTTAAAGTTTAGCTAATGAGAAATTTTAGTTTCTAAAGCTAAAAGTGATCGCATTCCGTCCCTTAATTACTTCATAGGAACTAAAATTTCGTTTTAAGAAGTAAGCACTCATTAGTACGCACCACAACCTCGACTCTCCACCGGTTCTTATTAACTACTTTTGTTAACACAATGAAGAATCAAATTAAAGAAGGTCCAAGCTTAACAACAACAATAACAACAACATCAACAAAAGGTTCATTATACTCTAAAAGTTAACAAATTAAGCATATGAGAGAGAGAAAGAGGAGGTACGGGACGGTTTCTTCGAGGGGGCCCAAATGAGGATCATACAATCCACCAGGCTCAGGTCTGCCCATGCCATCAAGATACTGATCTTTTGTAATCTTCTTAACGCTGATTTTTCGAACATCTTCGTCGCTGAAGAAACTGAACTTCACCGATTTCACGCACTCCGTCGGTACCTGCAAATAACGCACGCTCTCAAAAGCTTTGTTAATTACAATTTCAAATTTATAATTAAACACACTCTCTATTTCAAAACACACGCACACAGCAGAGAGAGAGAGAGAGAGAGAGAGAGAGATACCTCTGTGTTGTCAGCCATGATTGAGTAAGGAAGCTATTGGAGAGAGAGAGAGAGAGAGAGAGAGAGAAGGGTTTAGAGTTTGGCGGTGAGCTTTGTTCGGCTACTCAGTCTTAAGAACTTTGGCCTTCGGCTTTGGCTTTCCAGGTTGCCCTTCTCAACTGGGCGCAAAGATGACAAAACCTCTCGCCAGGGTTTTTAATTTTTATTTTTATACTTGCTATTATGTTTGGCTTTTTAAAAAAAAATAGTAATAACAATATTATTATTATTATTACAAATTGTTCTTTGTTCTTCTTTCTCAAAAAAAAAAAAATACTAACATCAATTTTTTTAACTAAAAATATTAATCATTTATCACATCAATAATTTGCAAATATTCTTTTAAAAAAAGTTTGTAATCCTAGTATTTTTCATATTAGAAACATTAACTTATTCTTATTTTTAAAAATAAGATGCTACTTACGTTTTTCTTTTTTCCTTATCATATAATTAATTACAGTGTGGTTATTCTATCAAAAAAAAAATTACAGTGTGGTTAGAAAACTTTTATTTTGGATGAAAATTTAACATAAAAAAAAAATGTATTTTGATTCAATTTAGCTAGAAATATAGAAAGGATGGGGGAAATTTGCAAAATGGTATCATTATAAGGTTAATTATTTAAATGATATTGCTTTAGTTTTGCAAAATCTTCTTTATCATATAACCAATTTTAAGTAAATAATATAGCATGAGTTAGTGAATTTTATTTTCTATGAAAATTTAATTTCGAAAAAATATGTATTTGAATAAATATATAATAATGAACATAAATGGCTATTGATGGGGAAAATTATATAATATTTTAAAGGGTCATATTAATAAGTTCACTTAGGCATTTGATAATAGACAATGAAGAGACTCAAGAAATGGTCCAGGCCCACTTAGAATAGTGGTTCCCAATATTTCAACCCCAATAAAATTAATTTGCTAAGGAGTGGGTTTTTCAAGTCAATTGCAATGCTAAGTAAGATTCAAGCTTGATGTTAAAAACTATAAGACTTTTAATATGAATGGATAAAGCACAAATTCAGTATAAACACGTCCTGGGGCTCGTCCAAGGATGGATTGTTCATTAACAGTCAAAGCTGATTTTGTTATAATGAGATCCTTAGTTCTCTCTTTTTAGGTTCTTAAAATGCTCATCCCCTTTTCTAGAGAAGTTCCTTTCCTTATATAGTCTTTTCTATTACATCTCAGCCTCCTACCTGTATGTCTCAAGGGAATCACTTGGATGCTTGTCCCATCAGGACCCTTCTGGAGGTGGTAAAGAGAGTTGTAAGCTGTGGAGTCACTGGTCAAGTGTTTTTTTCCTCATAAATGTGGTCAACTCAATTGGTGTATAGAGCATTGAATGTCGAGGAGATGGCCACATTTCCAAATATTTCATTTTTTTTCTTGCTTGCACGACTCTAGTGTCTTCCACAGTGCTTTACTTTCTGGTGCAAGGAGCCATATAAGGTATTCCTGAGGTGCATTTGATCCTTGGGCTCCTCGGACAATAGGCCTACTAGCCTCCTTTCCTCGGACCTCTTCTCATTAGTTTAGTCTGAGTCAGAGTGGTCTTCACGTCTTCTCTCCTCAGTCTTAGCCCACATGTCAGACCTGGGTTAACATGTGAATGGGCCTTTGATCATCCACGAACAGGGGCCATGTGCTTTAGAATGTCCTCAGACCACTTGCTACCACAATAGCCCCTCAAAACTTCATTCCTTCCTTTTCCATGGAGAATGAGGTTTTGATAAAATCCCACAGGTTTCACACGCTTTAGGAGCGTTCCCACGTGGTTGCGTCATTTTGTTTGCTCTGCACACGTTCCTGATACATCACAATGTCAACTAGGTGTATAATTGCCAAAATAGCAAGGACAAGAGGTATTATTTTAAAACTAGGGTTCCCTCGGTCAAGTTGATCTCTTGCTTTCCCAAAAACAAAGGCATGGACAAGGACTTTCTGATTGTCTCAGGTGAATAGCATGATGGCTTACATTGTCCTACATAAGACAAAGAACTGGGTGGGATACTTTATAGGCACGAGCCATTTGTCTTACCTTTTAGGCTCTAGTGACCATTTTGTCCATTTCCTGCTCTTTCCTTTTTTCTTTTTTTGCTTGTTGTCTTCAGGCTTCTCATTCATTTTCTTTTTTGTATTGCAGATAGACTATTCACTGCTCTCAACTTCAACTTGGTGAACCGTGAGGATCTCAATAGAATCTTACAGTCCAAAATCTTCCTTCACAAGGACGGTTAGTTACAGGCTGCCCACATTAATACACCTGAGAAGAGGCATGCCTTTAAAGCCAAATACAACATTGCTACCGGGGCAGAGATAGAACATTGCCACTTAGGGGAGTGGCATACCAAAAGGCTAGAAGGTGTCGTAGTCATACCCGTGATTGCCTTTATAGAGGGTGGGATGTAAATCTCTATGGGCAAAGTGATGAGGGATTTTTTAATTTTTATAGGCTCTGTTCGACCTAGTGTTCACCCAATTTTTTTAGGATATTAGGTTGTGTAGATATGTTAAATTGTAAGATGGGAGTTAAGCTGACACATCACGATGTCAACTGGGTGTATAATTGCCAAAATAGCAAGGACACGAGGTATTATTTTATAGCTAAGGTTCCCTTGGTCATGCTGATCTCCTACCTTCCCAAAAACAAAGGCATGGACAAGGACTTTCTGATCATCTCGGGTTAATAGCACGATGGCTTACATTGTCCTACACAAGACAAGGAACTGGTGGGATACTTTATAGGCACGAGCCATTTGTCTTACCCTTTAAGCTCTAGCGACCATTTTGTCCATTTCCCACTCTTTCTTTCTTTCTTCTTCTTCTTCTTCTTTTTTTTTTTTTTTTTTTTTTTGCTTTTTGTCTTCGGGCTTTTCATTCATTTTCTTTTTTGTATTGCAGATAGACTATTCACTGCTCCCAACTTCAACTTGGTGAACTGTGAGGATCTCAATAGAATCTAACAGTCCGAAATCTTCCACCACAAAGATGGTCAGTTGCGGGTTGCCCACGTTATCCTTGGGTATACTTCTATCTCCTCCAGCTTCCAATCTCTTAGGTACGTGATTAAAGCCAAGGATCCTTGATTGATTCAGATCGACATTGTCGTTCCCAGATTTCTCACTGGTCTCCCTCGATAGGAACTCATAACGTTGCTCTAACTAATCAATAAATAGCTAAAATCCTACAAGTTGAGGAGGAAGTTATTCCGTCGAACGAAAAGCAAGAGGAACCTGTCTAAGAGCCAGAACCTGCCAACTTAGAAGAGGACTTCAGCATATTTGATCCGCCTGAGTTTGCTAAATCCTCGGGTGCTAGCTCTGGGCGTCAATCCGTTATTTGAGTAAGTAGTGATCAAGAAACTATCGATGTTTGTGAAGCCGTGGTACTGCAAAAAAGGACCCTAAACCTGCTAGCCCTGTTGGAGTCCCACGTAGAGGGTACTACGCCCGAGGTGGCAGTTAACCCTCGTCCCCCCACTCCTCTTCTGTCATGTGTTTCCCCTGCTGAGCCTTTAGAAAAGAAAAGGAAAAGGGATAAAAAGGCTAGGAATGAGATGTCCGAGGAGGGCGAGGTTCAGCCTTCTAAGGACTAAGAACCTCCCAAGGGGTCTAAGGCTGCCAAAAGGCAGCAAAGAAGGAGCTCTGCTGAGGGTTCTAGCTTCGAGGTCGCACCAAACCGCCGCCTTAAGGTTCCTGCTTGGAACCCACCATTAGAGTTGCATGGAGCCCCACTGCCTGCTGATTCCTCCATCAGCAATTTCCAGCAGAGAAAAGCAGGCCATGTAGCCAATTCCTTGGAGCAAGCTCTACTCCTCCCCCAAAACATGGTTGATTTGAGGGGTTTGAAGAAGTATGAGGTCTTTTTGACCTTGAAGAGGGATCTTGCTATGGTAGGTGTTCAACATCATGTTCCCTTCTAAACTTTCGAAACTTTTTTTTTTTTTATACTTTAAACTAACTTTACTCAACATTTTATTTTGTTTGTCTAGGTGGTCCAATCAGCTTATGTTGCCGAGGAATGGGTGGATCACGCTCATTCTAAGTTGAAGGATGAGAAGACACGCCGAGTCTTTGTTATGAAGACCCTAGCAGTCACAGAGAAAAAAAATGCAAGGATCTTACCCTTAAGCTAACTGAGACTAAGAGGGAAAAAAAGAGTGTCAATACGGCTATAGATGGGGTAGAGAAGCAAGCCGAAAAGCAGTGCCTCCATCTTTGGAAGACCGAGGAGCAGCTAACCATTGCCCACGAGAAGATCGAAGCTGAGGAACTGGAAGGCAAAACCGAGGCAATTGTCAGAGCTGAGTAGGCCGGGTATGACGTGGGTACTAAGGAGACCGAAGAGATTCTGAGGTCCTAAGTCACCGAGGTCTGCCTCAGGTACTGTCTCTAAGGATGGAAAGAGGCCTTAGATGTTGCCAAGGTGGATTCTGCCTCCGAGTTAAGGAACCCTGAGAGGGTTTTTTTACCCCATGACTTTGAGGGAGGTTGCTCTTGCTACCATCGGAGAGACGAGTGCTGCTTCTTCGCTCCCTCAACCTGCTCGGAAGTCCACTGATAAAGCCACTCAGCCTGTTGATAAATCTGCCGTGCCAGCCCCCCAAGCCAAGGATAAGCCTATTGCTCTAGTCTCCCAGACTGCTGAAGGGGGTGAGAAGGGGAGGGGTAATGCTTGCCCTATGATTACTTCGTAGAGATGACACCTTTTTCCTTCCACCCTCCTTTGGTCCCTCCTTTTGTCCAAGAGTAGCTTAAGTTTTCCCCTGCCCCCTTTTTTTATAATATATTGTGCCTTGTAATTTTTAGTGAAATTTTGACTTTAGTGGAATTGTGTACATAGTTTTCTTCTGTTTCTTCCCTGCCTTGTTCCCTTTAGCTAATCACGCACTCCTACATGTATTTTTGATTATTATTTTTTCTCAATTTTTGTTTTTGGTTACTTTGGATAAATAGTAACTTTTGAAAAATCAAAGGGCCCGTTTGGTAGAGGAGTTTGAGTAATGTTGTTTTTAATGATGTGGAAATATGGTTTAAAAAGTGTTGTCAAAAATACGTATTTATAGTATTCATAAAGAGAAAAATGTGTTTGGCAATGTGTTTCAAATAGATATATTAGTGTTTAGAAATATGAAGTTGTGTGTTTGGTACGTATGTTATTTTAAAAAAAAAGCTGCCACTGGCACTGTTTTGGTTTGATTACACATCAGAGGAAGACAACGCACACAACAACCAACATCTCACACCACACAACACCCTCCCCTGTTTCTCTCGGGTCTATTCCACATCTCTACCTCACTTTTCACTTCTCTCTTTGCAATACCAAACCAACATCTTCAATACCTATTTGCAGATTTAGCTCTAATAGTGAATCTAATCATCTTTTCCTAAATTCACTAGGAGCTGAGGCACAACACAAGCGGCAACAAGATTTGCACGTTGCGTACTCTTCCCTCATCTCCATCGATGTGATTTGAAGGGCAGTTAAGGTGATTTGAGATAAAGCCTGTTGTGGGTTTGACATTATCCAACAATAAATAGTGCTCAAGGGTGTGGCTGGGCTGTGGGAGTAAATATGGTAGGTGGGGAGGTTGAAGGGTCGTACGATTTGGGGAGATGTTTGTGGTGAATTTAGGGCTTTGATTTTGGGGGATCTACTCAACGATTATGAAGGAGATGATGGCTGTTAGGACGAGTTATGGTGGATTGGGTGGGTGTGTGAGTTATGGTGATGCGACATGGCTGTGCGAGAGGGACAGAAGAAAAGCTTACAGAGTTCCTTGATGCATAGATGCGTGGGAGAGCCGTTGCTAAAAGGCCACACTGCACTGACGCGTGGGAGAGCAGAGACCATCTGCTTATACGCGTGAGAGAGCACAGTGAATTTACGTAAGGTAGGCCCAGAGTGTTGGACTCTCATGTGAAACACAAACTCAAACAATGCTTGAACACTAAACTCAAACAACAATAGTTAAGAATCACTTACCAAACACATATTTCAACATGGGCCCCACCTGTTTGGGTGTTTAAACAGCAAACAACATTTCTGAAGATGGAGTACCAAACGGGCCCAAAGTTTCTTGAGATTTGTATTATTAAGACTTAATGCTAGTGTTTGTTAGAAGAACAAAACACACAACATCCACGACTTAAATGCTTTGATGAAACTAGTGATAAAGAGGAAAATAGATCTCTTTGTGTGTTACTCTCTATAACACCACACATTAATTAAATTTATATTACTTGCGCAAATGAGTTCTTACTACCTTTATATAGACAACCAAAGTTATGGAGTGAGTTGTTTGGGATTGACTATAAGATCACCCATTGGGTCTAAATTGTCCTCTTAATTGGTATCAAGGCAGAGATACACTATAAACATTAGATTAATTTCTTGAGTATGATTCTTGACCTTTGTTGTCATGAAAAAAAATTCAAATGTCTTAATAGCCACAGAGATTTTTAATGTGTCTTTGGGATTAAGCTTATAAGCTAGTTTTTTGCTTTTTAGCTTTAGTGTACAGTTTTTTACAACTTTAGGATATGTTTGGCAACCTTTTTTACTTCCTAATTTTTTGTTTTCAACAACTATTTTCTATTTTGTAGAACAAAAAACTTGTTTAGTAACTCAAAATAGACAAAAAAAAAAAAAATTGTTTCCAAATCTCAATTTCCAAAGGAAACTAAAAACAGATATTGACTTGTTTTTAGTCTTGAAAACACGGAAAAACCAAATTCACTTAATGAGATCCAAACATCGAATCTTGGTTGAAAAAAAAAAAAAAAAAAAAAAAAAACCAAAAAGCATGAGAACAAAGTCTGAAACATGCGACCAAACCCAAACCCAAACCCGCCACTCGCTCTCTCTCTCTCATCATCCATGAAATCCTCTTTGCTACATTGCCATTGTTGAACCAACCATTGTGTGCACCACCAAAAGCTCACACCTCTTTCTTCCTCTCGATCCAAACTCCAAAGAACCTTCCAATGACAAACCCATCTTCTGTCAACCATTCTCAGATTCTCTAAATTTCTTCTACGTCATCATCTTCATAGCTCTTCGTTTACCTTTTCTCCCTCAATCCCTCTTCATCTTTCCCTCTCTCTCTCTCTCTAAAAATGTCGAAGCTGTAATGTGTGGGCTAATAAACATTGGTTTGTTCGCCCAATGCACTTTTTTTTTCCACTTTCTAGAGCAACCTAGCCACATAATTGTCTACTATAATGTACAAAGTTTAAGGGGTTTTTTTTTTTTTTTTTTTTTTTTTTTTTGTAGATATTGGTTTATAGATTATCCTAAAGAACAATATATATTGGTTCATCACTTATGTAACAAGCCCAAAAATAAAATATTCACTCTTGTTTTGAATTAACCAAATGTGTTTTTAATTTTGGAAACACAACAAAACTGTTTTTTTTTTTCTTAAAAACAAAAATTTGAAAATAGAAAACAAAAATAGTTAACAAACATAACTTTTATTTATTTTTTACTTTTTCAAGGTACAAATATATTTTAGTAAGCTTAATAAAATTTTCCCAAATGAACACTTAAATGCCTCATTGACTTAGGAAACATTTTTTTTTTTTTTTAATTTTGATGGGAAAGGAAAAAATAGTTAATTTTTTGCCTACTTTTTATATTTCTAATAATAACAAAGGCTTATAAGGAATGGGTGGGAGGCGTCTCTCCCCAATGTGGGATTAAGCAAACCTTTGAGGGCTAAAGTTCAACGCCATTTCCGAAGAGGACAATACCTAATTGGGGGCCGAGACGAAAGTCCTCCCACAAAAAGGCGCCTTTTGGGGTTTAAGGGGAAACCCCTGCCTCCCCCCTTCAGACTGCCAATGAGGTCTTACGTGAAGGAGTGCACTACCACAGCATGAGGTAGCAATTTTTGAGACTTGCTCTACTTCGCATGTGTGGTAGTGGTACACTTATCCTTAGGCCAAAGACTTATAAGACATGAGTGGGAGGCGTCTCTCCCCGATGTGGGATTGAACAAACCATTGAGGACTAAAACTCAATGCCATTTCCAAATAAGACAATATTTGATTGGGGGCCGAGATGAAAGTCCTCTCACAAAAAGGCGCCTTTTGGGATTTAGGTGGAAACTCCTACCTTCCCTTTTCAGACTGCCAATGAGGTCTTACGTGAAGGAGTGCACTATCACAATATGAGGTAATAGTTTTTGAGACTTGCTCTACTTCACATGTGTAGTAGTGGTAGTCTCAAAAACTGCTACCTCATGTGTAGTAGTTGTACACTCATCCTTAGACCAAAGGCTTATAAGGCAAGGGTGGGAGGTGTCTCTCCTTAATGTGAGATTGAGCAAATTTGTGCAGGTGGGACGTAGGTTGATCCTTGCCCATCCCAAAGCGAACAATACCTGATTAGGGACCAAGACGAAAGTCCTCCCACAATTACCTTAAAAGCATCTGCCACACGCTAACATAACCCGTTATCCCAAATCTCTAAAAATGTTATTGTCAGAACCTATTTGATTATGTTGTTTAAAGAACAATTTTCGTTATTTAAACAACATAATACGCATTTCTATTTATCTGTCACTTAATCCACCAACAACAACATTAGTAAACGGGTGTTAATTGCAAAGTTGGATGAACCATCAACCAATAGCGTCTCATTTTCGCACGGTGACAAGACACGTGTGCTCTCCTTTCTCTTCGCCTCTCGTGTCTCTCTCTCAACGACAAACAGAAAAGAAAAAAATTTAGGTTCCTTCCTAATGATATCTTTGAGGTCTATCTTCAGGTACATAAGATTCGAAAATTTTTTCTTTTTGCTTTTCTCGAGAACCAAACAGGGTTTAAGTCTTGAGTTTTTTTAGTTAAAGAAGTATGCACACATAGCACTTTTAAAATAACAGCTTTTAAAGACATTTCTGATTATAATAAGTCTAATTTCATGGTTAGAAATGTTAATTTTCTTTTTAATTATTTGAGAGAAAAAAAAAATGGCTATATTATTTTGTTATGCAATTGTTGCAGAGTGGACTGTGTGCTGAAATTTTCTGTGGTGACCAGGCCAGTAAATTACTTTCAGGTTTTTGAACTTTGATTTTCTGAGTTTCAATATTCAATTATATTTGAATTATTATTAAATTTTATGTCTTAATTTGGTTAGCATTTTGTTAATTGTAAGTATAGAAAAATATGAGTTAAGTTAAATAGGGGTAGTTTAGGACCATATATGATAAAAGTTTGTACAAAAATGCATATATAGTTCATGGGAAGGTGTTTTTGTTTAATTTCATTTTAGGAAGCAAAGCCTACTAACAATCTCTTCCAGACCCATTGCTCCTGCGCATGAGCATAAACTACTAAAGCCCGTTAGGGGTGAATGCCCTAGGATTACCCGGCAAGTGGTTCTGGCGGGTGGGTTTAGTTGCCAGTAGATTTTACTGGCTAGAGGCGAGTCCAAAGGGCTCTTTTTTAGAAAGGTTCTCTCTATGTTATAAAATAATAAAAAAATAAATAAATCTCTTCCAAACCCCACAAGAATGGGAGAGCGAGCCTTGTACACTGCGTACGACCTTTTAGGAACTTTGGGAACACAATTTTGTCCTACATAATTGATTTTTTATATTTATTTATGGCTCACTCGATAACCATTTGTTGGGAAGTTGGGATTAAAATGTCTATCATGAAATCTAATGGTTTGAGAAGTGTATGTCAACCTCTGACTGTAATGCTATTATGGCTCTCTTTAGGCCAAGGAGGGAGGTGTTGTTGGACAAAACTGCTTCCCATGGTGCAGCTAATTCAGAACTAGATTTAGATTCATTGGGGGTAGTTGTGAAGCTTATCTAAGTCAGCCATAAGCTTGATTTTGGTGACACCAATTTGTGTGACAGGGATGTTGTGCCTATCATGGTTTGAGCTATAATTTTAAAATGGGTGGTGGAAAGGAAAAGCAAAGTGCTATGGACCAGAACAAAAAGCTCAAAACAGTTACTCCTGTATGGAGACCAGTCTGTACACAAGCCGTTTCCGATGAAGGTTGGTTATCTTCTTAGACAATCATAATCTATGAGCTGGATTGATAGATTTGAAGAGTTAGTCTGGTTTTTTTTTTTTTGATCTTTTTCTGTTTATTAACCCTTCAAGTTATGATTTTATATAACAAACTCAGACAAAGATAATCCACAGATTTGGTCTTGTCATTTATATGTTCCCTAGATGTAAAGTTGTAGATTTATGTCATCACATCTTAATCAATTATGGAGTTTTTGAATTGAATCATTGTGATTTGCTTGTAGTAAGATTTCTCTTTGTTTCTAAATTATCCCCCCCCAAAAAAAAAATCTCTGTTTCTTCAAATGAGCTTTGCCTCTACCCCTGTAAGAATCATTAACTGTTTGTGCAACTTATAAAAAGGTCTACTGCCAGATCATTCATGATAAATAAAACCTTGTTTTTATCCTCTTGATGTAATGTTCTCTATGTTGAGAATTGGCTTTTATAAAATCAAAAACCCCCGTCAGTTTGGATCATTGTACTCTTTTGTAACAATAGGCTTATTAAAGGAAATTTGATGATATATTACCTCTGCTGTTGCCTATGAATTAGCGTGTAAATTTGCAGAGTGCTTGGTAAAGGATGTAATAGTGGAGTCAGAAGATGGAAGTCAAGTTCAAGAAGTGCAGTGTAGCACATCTACCATTGTTTCTAATGTTCAACATGTTATGAAGTCAGCTGAACCGGTGACTGAAAAAACTGACTCAAATATCAGTTCCAGCACAGTGCAGTATAGTGATGAAGATAATAATGTCTTGGAAGGAGAATCAGAAAAGCATTCAATTTCAGCTGAGGTTAGATGTTAATAGTTGAGTTCTTGTTGTTGCTTCTTCTTCTTTAAATTGTCTATCTATATGTGTGTCTGTTTATCAGGCCCATTTGCTAACTTTTCTGCATGAATTTGTCGGCTATGCTTTTCAATGTGCCCATTCTCATTGGCTTTTTGTCTTGTCAAGGTGTTGGTTGGTGTAAAGAGCTGACTTTATCAAACAACAGGGTTCTTCATGAATTTTTTTACTTCTAATGCACATTGGACCTCATTGGCAGCAGTTGTATTGCACTTTGGTGGCATGCTTTTCTTGTTTATTGCAATGCAATCATTTATTATTATTACTTTTTTTTTTTTTGGGGGGGGGGGGGGTGTGTTTGGAAGTTTTAACTGTACACGTTTTGCTAACTTCAAAATTTCAGTTGCTTTGCAGTCTAAAATCTATCAGTAGTCAACATTTATTTGCGAATTTAAGGAAAAAAAACTGGTACTTGTACTGCCTCTAAGTTCTGTATTTATATGCAAATTATATGCATGGTTTTTCAACTTCCTCATTATTGAAGATATTAGTCTATCATGTGCCCATTTTAACCTTCATAACTCTTCATGGAAGGTTTTTTTTGGGTGCGCTCTCTAAGCAATGACAACAATTGAATTAGTAAGTAAATCATTTCCAATTGCAGCAATATATATTGCTGACAGTTTTCAGATCCTTCTTTCTATACTTATCTCTATGGCAGTGTAAAGTACATCCTGAAAAATTGCTAGTTAATGGGAAATTCTTTCAACATAAAATTACACTAAGATGGTGTAAAATGGTTTATGGCTTTATGCCTTCAAAAAGTGGAACATTTTCCAGCCCTCACTTCTCCATGCCATGTCTATCACCTCCCTCCCCTCTGTGGCGTCATCCTGACCTTTCTCCTCCTCCTTGCTGCTGCCACCAACACCTTCCTCCCTTTCTCCTCCACACTGACGCTACCACCTTCTTACTTTCCACTCCCTCATGTTGCTACTACGAGCTTACTTCATTCCTCTGCATCACCACCACCACCCTCCACTGCCCACTCCCCTTGCAACTACCACCTTTCTCCCCTCACTCCCTGCCGATACCATCACCTTTCTCCCTCTTACTCCCTCACCACCTCTCCTTTCCCTCCTCCCACTGCTGCCCTTCATTTCCATGAGCACCCCCATCACCTCCCCCACCCCACCCACCCTCTCCCCAACCCAAAAAAAAAAAAAATCCTTCCACCACCACTGTCTACCAACTTTTTGTGAGTTTTAACAAAGAGATTTTCAGTGCAACTATAAGAGTAAATATTTTTTACAGATTCTCAACCAAACAATAGAAAACAAATCATTTTCCCTGAGAATATTTTCTGCTATATATAGTTTTGCCAGGAAATGTTAAATGCCAAAATTGATGGTTCAAGAAATCCTGCATGGATGCTCTAAAATATGGTTCTGGAAAAGTTAGTACTTTGGAGTGGAATGGCTTTAACCAATTTAGAAGTGTTCCCCCCTCCTTAGTTGTTGTCGTTGGAAATGCTGGATGGATTTCATGCTTTTGGCAGAGCTGCAGTAAGAAATAATATCAAAATTTTATTGACCTTATCCTGGTTATATAGTTACCATTTTGCTCAGTTGTTTCTCACTTTTTGGAATATTTGATAGCCAGCTCCTTCAAACTTAAGATTTTAATATTTCATTCTTTTCAAATTGGCCTAATGCTCTATATTTGATATGCAGGTTGGTGCTTCTCTAATTCGATTTATAAAAGGAAAAGGGTACACAATTCAGCATGTAAATAATTTTGTACTACAATAAAACATTCATTTCGTTATAATTTTTTTTTTTCCCTCAGAGGATCTACACAGAGAAAGATTGAAGAAGAGATGGGAGTTAAAATTATATTTCCGTCATCCAAGAAGGATGATTCTATTAGTAAGTTTGGGTTTCTTATAATCTATGTGAATGTTGTATATGGTCATTATGATATATTGTTGCTTTAAAGCCTTCAACCGTGTTAAATTTCTTCCATAATTGTATCATAACATGTATAATTTACTGCTGATTATTATGTAAAATTTCTACTACTTTTTAGAATATGTGAATGGGATGTTTTTATTGTCCTTTGATTAAGTTTTACATGATAATCTTGCAGCCATTGAAGGCCTTTCAATTGAAAGTGTCAATAGTGCTTCAGAAAAGATACAAACTATAATTGATGAGGTCAGTTGTCTATTAATATGATTTTCGAAAAGATGTTATGAGGAATGCAATAATTTTTATCCTTCTTGAATATTTCATGTCAATGACATTGGCTTGAATTGAGTTTTTTTTTAGATCGCATTCTTAATTATTTTATACACTATTTGTTAAATGTTTTCTTCAGCATTATTTTCTTGATTTTCAACCCAAATACATAATGTTGCATTAATCACTAATTTTTTTTCTTCTTCTTCTCTCCCTTCAAATACAGGCAGTTAAAAGCCCAAATCTCGATTACTCTCACTTCATATCACTTCCATTGGCTGTACACCCTGAACTGGTTAATAAGCTTCTGAATTTTCAGAACTCCATATTGGGGAATAGTGATGGTTGCCCAGATGAGAATTGGGATAGTGATTCAAATGAAGATGCTACTGACAATGAAGTTGGGCACCGGCAGTTAGATAAACAACCTGATGTTGCTGTTGAACTCAAAACTGATGATGACAATGAACATGTTAAAGTGAATAGGAGCAAAATACCTCTCGTCAATTATGCCCCTAAAGCATCAAAGTCTTCTCCTTTATCTGGTATGCCAACAATTATATTACATGATGCCCAAGGAGCTTAAAAAATTTATATCAAGAGATTGTGCAGTGGTCTTGTTCTTTAGCTGGTCAGCTGTAGCAGGATTTAGTATTGTGCGTGTGTGTGTATATTATATATATTTCTTACTACTTGCCTAGTCATGGTACCACTCAACATCCTTTTTCACTTATATAAGTATTTATTTTTTGCTTGTGATTGAATTGATTTAAAGGCTCATATATGGGGTTTTATAATGCAACTGCAAATGTTTTTTTATTCCCCATATCATATTTATGTTACCTGGTTATTTATCGTGTGTGTTTTCATGATTATATTTGTATGTATCTTTCTTAAGACTCACAGATGATCATCTGTTTGCATTTTTATCATCAGAGAATCAATTCTTTTATTTTCTTTCATCCTCTTCCTCCTCTAACAAACACTGCTGCATGTTGCACTCAGCCGACTTGGGAATTGACAAATCCATATTCATTAAACCAAAAACGTTTCACTTGACTGTACTCATGCTAAAATTGTGGAACAAGGACCGTGTTAGTGCAGCTGCTGAGGTTTTGCAGGTAACAACTTTGTACTGAATAAGGTATATGTGGCTGAAAGTGGCACTGCTTGACATCAATGTGTAATATTTCTTCCCAGAGTATCTCCTCAAAAGTGATGGATGCTTTGGATAATCGGCCTGTCTCTATAAGGCTTAAGGGGCTGGTAAGATCTTTTTCTATGTCCAAAGGGTAAGATAGTTGTGTCCAATAATTATAAAAAAAAAAAATTGATAGTTGTGTCCAATATATGTTTTGAATATGCATTGAAAAGATATCATGCTTCAAACTTCTTGACAACAGTTGTCACCAAAGCTGAAGTGCATAGATATGTGTAAGTTCATGTACACCAGTTGTTAGATGGTTAATGTATATCTGAATTTGTTTAGGTTAAGGCGTGTCATATGCAGTTTATACCTTAATTGTGAATGATCTTGTTAAGCATTGGGAGGTGTGTTTAAGTTGAGATGTGTTATATGCTGACCAATCATATACTTTATTTTTTATTTTTTAGTGAATTAAGTAGAAAATAATTTAATGTTTGAGCTCTTTATTGAAAATCGTATTCATGGATTAAAAACCCTCTAGATTTTGGCACATTGGAAGGTGGTTTTCATTGTTATGTTTGCAATGGGTGAGGGAAGATGATATTTTCCTTGACCAACTCATTTCATGTCCTCGTAGGATTGCATGAGAGGTTCTTTGGCCAAAGCCCGTGTTCTTTATGCTCCTGTGGAAGAAATTGGCAGTGAGGACAGACTGTTACGTGCTTGTCGTATCCAAATTTTTGTCTGTACTAGCAAATGAGAAAGACTAATACTATCTTCTTTAATTAGGTTTAAGTTGTTTCTGTGGAATAAGTATTTTTGAATTTCTTGAACTTTCCCAGAAATCATTACTAATGCATATGTTGAAGCTGGACTGGTCCTTGAAAAAGACGCTAATCAAAAGTTAAAGGTATAATATATTACCTTTTTATATCCTTCCCTTCTTTTTTTTTTTAATTATGCTTTATGCTTTTGAGCTACGTGTGCTTTCCATAAGATCCTTTTGCTGTACTTGAAGTTTTAAAAATGCATGCATATGTGACTGTACTTTGGTCACTGCATGAATTTGAAGTTCTTAATGTGAGAAGCATGTACGATAGCTTTTGAAACTTTCTCAGCCACTTAAGTACTTATTCTTCATGCATCAGTGCTTTTATTTCCTTAAACAAATTCATGTTTTCCAAAAGTGCAAGTGCCTAGGAAGGTGATCAATGGGTGCTCGTTTATGCTTATGTATTGATGTCAACATATAACCTGGAAAATAGAGAAAGCGTCAAAGGAGAGGATTTTTTTTTTTTGGGGGTGTGTGTGCATTGGGGGGGGGGGGGGGCGAAGGGGGTGGTGCGTGGTGACGACGGGAATAGGAGAGGATTAAAAAGTTTTTTGTTAAACTAATGCATTTTTCTCTCTCTGAAATTATGGGATATACAAATTTTGAGATAAAAAGTAAGGAGGCCTTGAAATATAAAATTAATTATTAATTTCTTAAAAAAAAAAAAAATTAAACAGCTGTGAAGTTTCAGAGTTTTCATCTATAATTTTAATGAATTCATTTGACCTTATCATCTGAACAAGACTTATTGAAATTTCCCAACGTTTTGCTAAGGTCAAAATGCGGTTTTTTTATGCCTCAGTTTTTGCTGTTAATGCTCATATCATTTTTGGGGAATACTTCTTTGTCTTCTAAGATTTCTAAATATTCTCATATATTTCCTGAGATTTACGTAACATGACGTTGTCCTTTGAGGTTCTGATATACAATCCTTAGCTTGTTACTGGACAAACTGTTTCCATCTATGTGTTTTGAGAGATGAACAAGTATTTGCTGATGTCATTTGAGGTTGTGATATACCATCATTAGCTTGTTTTCATGATGAGTTTCTCTTTAAGTAGCTTCTTGTCATATAAGTTTTCTTGACATATACCAAAACTTTTCTTCGAATGTTTTGCTTTTGGTCATTGCATTAATTGATGCTTGTTCACTTTTCACTGTAAGATTGAATTTAGACCAGCTATTTAACTGTACAGGTGGTGGGTCAATATTTAAATGAGCCAAATTGTGGACCCATTTTGGTGATTGGAGATGCCAAAAAGAAAAGTAGAAAAAAAAAAAAAAATTATTTACCATATAATTTGAATTATAGTGTAAACTATTGAGTAAAATATGTGTATAGTAAGATACAAAATCAAACCCAATAACCAGTTTTGTTATGTTCAAAAATTTTAAAAACCAGCTTGAACTATTACTTGCTGGTGAAAGATTACATTATTTTACTGCATTCTTCTTCAATTTATACTTCCTGACATAGAACAACAACAACAAAATCCTTTGTCCCAAAACTTTGGAGTCAGCTCTAGATCCCTTAATAAAGCCTTACTCCCTTACATAATTCCTGTATATTTAGTGTCCGTTTGGCAAAAATTATTTTTGCCAATTTATTTTACTATTCAGCTTATTTTTGCTACTATTCATGGGTTCCACTGCACTTTTTAATACTATTTATGGATTCTATTGTATTATTTCAGCTAATTTTTACCTTTATTTACAGTACTTTCAGCAAAAAGTTTCCAGTTTTAGCAAAATAAGCGGATCCAAACGGATCCTTAATATATAAGGCATACTTGGTTTTTTGGGTGTTCAAGAGTGCTGTAAATTGTAATTGTATGTTTTTTGAAAATTAGAGTTTGTTTAAAATTTTATGGCCATATGAATTCCATCTTATAAGAACTTAAAATAGTAATAGTATCATATGAATCTTGAAAGTGCAAATAATGTGGGTTTTCTGTTTCCTTGAATTGCAGTTGCATGCCACTGTGATGAATGCGAGGCATAGAAAAAGGTGTGACTACCATTTCTTTTTCCTTTCTTGTTCCTGGTACTTATTAGATGCTCCCAGTGTTGCAGTTGTGTTTGGCTTCTCTTTTCTCACAGCTGTGACTAACATATGGAACTTACTGTTTAGGAAGAAATGGACTAGAAATGCTGATTCTTTTGATGCACGTGGTATTTTCAAACAGTTTGGATCAGAGGAATGGGGGGAGTATCTTATCCGTGAAGCTCATCTTTCACAGAGATTTATGTTTGATGAAAATGGTTATTATCATTGTTGTGCTTCAATACCTTTTCCTGAAAATATGCAAGTGGACTGAACCATTTTCCTAGATATCAATGTGCTTTTCTTTAGCACACTATGAATGCAAAAGTTATTGAGTTATTCTTTGGGAATTATTTTAGTATATTCTTTTCGTATGTGCTCTCTTACCTGACTGCTTTCAGACTCCTGGTTCCAGATTTGTAGTTCTTCAATGAATCTATATACCAATTTCGTCTAATAAATACTAAAATTTTTAAACTTTTGCAGTATGTTACCAAAGTAGTGTATACAATGATTTGAAACTTGGAATTATGTTGCATAAAATACTTGTGTTTGACTTTGAGCCTTGGGCCTCCTCAAAGGGCATTGCATAAACAACCAAATTTGAGAGAGATATTCAAGTCAAAGTAGAAACTAAACTCTATCTGTACCAGCTTGATAAATCTTGCTTGAATTGTGTATTGGAACTCATCATCTGATAGTAGCTCAAATAAGATGTCTGCAGGCTGATTATGATTATTAGACTTAATTCTTTGCCGATTGTGTATTGGAACTCATAATCTGATAGTAGCTCAAATAGAGACTATATTCTTGGTTATTGATTTTTTTCCCCTTCCTTTGCTTTGTCTGCACATTTTCCTGCTATTGTAATTGTAAAAGGAAGAGAAAATTTGCGTTTCATTTTTAAATCATAGAGTTGGAATTATTCAACCCGCCAGGTATCACCATGCAAAGCATGTCTTGCTCATATTTTTTACGTAGCAAGTATCTAAATATCCTAAATGTTGGTGGTAATTACTGACTGCAATCCTTGAAGAATTATCGGCCTTATAGCGAGTGTCCTACACTATCCCCTGACAAACACCCCAAAGAAAGAGGTATTCTATTATTACAGAATGTTCTGAGCCATTTTGCTCAACTTCTGTTCCACCAGTTTTATTTTCTTTTGATATTTCATATTATATTCTGGTGTGTGCAGAAGTCACACTCCTTATTGCTTCAAGTAATTAGCAACAATCACAAATTTTCAAAAAGAGGTAAAAGCTAATAGAAAATGAAGTTAAATGTGATGAATTGTGTACACAAAGTCTTTAATTGCAATTGGTGGAAGTCTTGAAAGAATCTACAGTGAAATAAACGCTTATAACTGTCTTATAACTGTTTATAAGCCATCAGTCAGTCACATGTGCCACACGTATGCATATGATGAATTAAGAATGATGTGAATGGAGTGCCAAATTTCTCTATGTTACAAAAGTCGGTCCCAAAATTTTATTGATTACCAGTGCAGCTGGTGAGTGTACATGGACAATCCCAGAAAAAACCAGTTAAAAACTTAAAAGCCTCTTAATTGAACCTCTTCAAAATTCATTACTACAAGTTGGGTGGAACAGCTAAACTGGGCTGGTGGGTTAAATAGAAAGGAGATTTTGTAACTAGAAAACAAATTAGATTCAATTTTATTAACCACAAAATCATACTAAACTAAACCTTACATGGTCTGGATTGTTTCCAGCTACTGCCTCTCCTACTGGAAATGATCTCCTTGAAGCTTCTTCTCTACCCATGATGGTGACAGAACTGGACTCATCTCAAACTCCACAGCTTCTCTTTGCTGATCTTTCACTGGGTCCTCCAAGTTTGCCTTCTCAGTAGGATAAATTTTGACTCTCCATACCTTAAAAGTTTGATCCAAGCTAGCACTATAAATCAACAAACTCTTAACCACATTATCTGACTCTAAAGAAGCAGCTAAGCATCTCACTGGCCCATGATGTCCTTCAATGACTGAAAGACATGAATGTAAGCAATTTCCTTCCTCTCTCCTCCATACCCTGATTGTTGAATCCTCGGAACCACTAAAGACTAAGTCACCTATGGCTATTAAGCAAAGAATAGCAAAATGATGACCTTGTAAAAACCCTCCATGGTTATATCTCCCAGACATCTTTTCCTTCTCCCAAAAGTTTATAAGCCCATCTGAGGAGCCAGAGTAGAGCAAGCAAGTGCTTTGTGACAGGCTCAAAGCCAAGGCATTAACTGGTGAAAGTTGAAACTTTAGTGTCATGGTGAGAATATGAGAGCTTTCACCAAACACCCTTCTCCATATCTTCACTGAACCATCAGAGGAGCAAGTGAAAACACACCCATCATGTTCATTGATAACAATTGCGTTGACATGACCATCATGAGCCACAAATGAATCCACACAATGCTTTTCAGAGATATTCCAGGCCTTAACTGTTCTGTCCCATGAACCTGTATATAACAGCTTTTCTTCATGGTTGTATGCTAGGCAAGAAATAATGTTTCTGTGTTGGAGTGTGCTCTTTCTTGGAAACAAGAAGAATGATTTTCTTTGAGGCAAGGTAGTGATCTTCTTTGGTCGAAAATTGTCTGTGATCGACACATTCCATACGCGAATTTTGCAGTCACTATGTGTGGTAAATAGCATTCTTCCACAAGCCAAGATGGCACGAACTTGACCAGAATTAGCCCTTATGTAACCCATTTCAGTGCAGTCTGGTTGCTTCCAGACATGGATGCGTTTACTTTCAGAGCCAGTGAATATAAAATCTTTTGTGAGCGTGATAGAGAAAATGTTACCTTCATGGCGATGGAGAGAGGCTATGCAATGATAAAGAAGAGGTTGAGTGGGAGATGTTCGCACCGGGGAGAGTGTCCATGGTGTCTCCGGGCTCATTGGTCGTATTGGGATTGATGTTGCTGAAGCAGAAGATGGCCTTGGAGAAGTAAACTGCATTCTAGGCTCAGCTGAATTTTGATGAGCACCAAAAGAGAGTCTCCTAGGTAAATTGATGTTCTTCCTTTCTTCATCCATGAAGCTCCTTAGGTCTACTTCACCATGAGATTCCATGGTAGATGATCATAGACAAAGGTCCTATGTTGTGAAAACTGAATGGGGGTTGTTCAAAATCTGGTTAGGACTGTTAAATATTTAGTAGAGATTGTCTGGGGACCAGTACTTTAGGCTCTTTAGTACATTGAACTTTGCTATAACAATGTAGAGCCAAAACTAAAGAAAGAGAAGGAAAACTAAGTATAAACAGGTAAGATTTAGGAGTAGTGGGCCTAGTGATCAGTGTGATTTGATATTCAATAAATTTTCTATTACCCCCACAAGCAAACACCACTAGAATATGCAGCTCATATATGTCAGGCTTGTAAAGCAAATAATACTTATATGAGAAGCAAACGATAAATGAAAACTCAAGAATCACAACAATTGATAACTATAATAATCTAAGAACTCATAAGAGAGAAATTTTGGGTTTGAATAAGGTTCCAATTTAATTAACTTCGTGAATAATGGTTTGAGTTACCAGTCAGCACAACATATATAAAAAACGAACTTTTGGGATAGTTGGTCCAAGCACCTACTCAATGGTAGTAAATAAACCAAACTCCTAGACAAGAATAGTAAATGAAAATGATATTGCAAGTGCAAAATTGTGTTTGATAACATTTTCTGGGTACATTTTCACTGTTATGCTATCCAGTCTTCTATATGATATCATTGATATGTATGAGTAGATCACAATTCTCAAATCTCAAACCTATATGTATATACAAGCATCAGATAAGTCTATACACTGCGCATACATACAAAGTTCATGGTAATTGTCATTATAGTTTTTTTCTTTGTCATCATCACCATAAATCAATATATTTAAACACAAATTAGAGAGAGCCTAGAACATACTACTATTTTGATATGCTACTTCTGACCCAATGGCTCTCAAAATCTTTCTTCAGCCCATACCTAAGATTAATGACTCATCCAACCTACCCACCCATATATACCTTATTGCATAGTTTTATGTTCTTTATGCCACTCAACTACTTAATAAAACGCATCAACCTGCCATGATTATATCAGGATATTTACAAGAAGAAGGAAAAAAAAATGTAAAAGTCTGTATAGAAAAAGTAAAATAATATACTGACCAATACTACTGCAGCTATGAATTTGTCGATATAACTTTCAGATCATTGCTTTTAAGCTATCTTTCTTACAAGCTGACATGTCCTAGCCAACTTTAAAGTATTTTCAATCACAAGAGACAAAATCATCGTCTTAAGGAGATAAGTTATCTCCCATGTCTTAGTAGCTAAGCAGCAAGACCATATATATACACATAGATATAGCCTGCGTGATATCCTCTTGATCTTATCCACGTCCATCACAATTCAATTCACAGGTCAAGTTAGAGAGAATTTTTGGGCTAAATAAGTTAGTCTTTGTATCTAGGCAACAGATTTTTACATGTTCTTCACAATAAAAACTCAAATTTTATTTCCAACTCTTTAAAGTTTCTAGAGATGCTTCCACCACAGTTGCGCTCTTGCCTTGCTTGCTTTAAAGGCTGTGCATGCGTGGGGGGAATTTAATTGTTCTGTTCGAAACATGGTGTAAGCACTTCCAAGTGTATATTGTCCTAAAATGTCCCTAACCAAATTAAAATATCTTTGGGACTTCAAGTACTCCATTGATAACTGAAGCTTTGTGAGTCAAAATTTTTTGATCTTTCGATGATACTTGCTCAAAATAAGCGCCAGGGTCAATAATAGTCTCCACGTCCGCAATGACCTTAAAAGAAGTAGGGATGGGTAAAAACTGTTGCGCACACACACACTTCCACACCCGACCACACAAAGCAATTGAAATGCACGTGTGTGTGTAATGAACACTACCCTTTCACTATATTGTTTTAGTGTCCAAGATATTCTTCCAAGTGAGGAGCAAGAAGAGTGAGTGTAAAATGAGAATTTCTTTTGGAAAGGAGGGTTAAAGTAAAACATAAGATTTAAAAAAAAAAAAAATTTATTTTTCAAGTTTTGGTTAGTGTAGTTTATTTTAAGAAGTATGGGCACTTCAATCTCATTTCATACTCTACTAAGTTGTTAACCTATGATGAGAGCAACATCACTATCACATAAATATACTAGTAATACTATTTTTATTATACATCCAATCATAAGTTAACATACTAGTTGGGTGTGAAATTTGGTGATCCTAGACTTATCATTTGTCTTGTATAATTGTTTGGAAGATTTGCAGCCACCCACAAAAACTATCTTCCAAGACAATAAGGTTTGAAGAATTCTCAAGAATTTCTGAAGACCAGTAACGAGGGGTCCATGTGCCTTCTTCTTCGAGATAGACTTCTCCTGATGGAAGCAATCAAGCTAACACCTACAACAATTGGGGTGGGAATAATTGTGTGTGATCATAAATGCCTCAGGATAAAGATCAGTATACTCTTGAACACTCCCCATCTCCCCCCATATTATATTAGGGGTGAGTGTTCCCTACTTGATGTTTACCATAATAGTATCCTAGCTGTTAAATTCGAATCTACGAGCAGATAATGGTGAGCCATAAATGTTATTCCAACCTCGTGAGTAGTGGCAACTCCATGTTTTGGTTAGGGTGTTCAGTGATCTTGAAAAAAATTATATATAATTTTTTTTTGTCTACTATAAATAAAAAATGAGCACCCTAAAATACAGTTACAAAGACTAATAAGTGTAAAAACAGTTACAAAAATCAAATAAGTTGAGTAACAACAAAAATAATGATGTGGATACAAGAAAAATGTAGCAACAAAAAAAATGAAGTTGAGTTAAATTGTTAATAGAGTAATACCATATTATGGAAAGAGAGAGACATGAAATTAGAGTCAAAGTTCATCTTGCCTAAGCCCTTGAAACACCATATATAATGGCAAAACCCAATGGCCCAAACCACAACACAATATGTTAAAACAGTTTATCGTCACCAACGGTAACTAACTCCTAATTCATGTCGAGTAGACTATGTAAAAACAGCAGGGGCTTGAGGGAAGTAGCTCAAAAGGTACCTATAACATGCGAGAAGCCCATATCGAGATCCATATATTGTTCCTTCTCTCAGAATAGGCTTCATTCTAACCATTTCATTTTCGATTTAAAAGTTGTGCAACCCATGCTCAAAAAATGCAAACTCACATGTACCAATATCAGTACTCTTTAGTCTTTATTATTTAGTAAATGACCTCACCAGATGACTGTGCTCACACATTATCCTCATAAGGATAGACATGTTTCTCGATACATATATATGTTGTCCACTCGCTAGTGACGTTATCCATAACCAATGCAATCATCTATAGGATTAATCTAGAATAAGCTTAGACTTAGTTAATGTTATTGGATTCTTTTTTTTTTAATGGGAACTGGTGGAATTCATTGAAACACGTACATAATTCATCATATATATATATATATATATATATATATATTTTTTTTAAAGTTGAAGCGTAACATTAATTGTTGTTGCGCTTCAGTTAAGTCACATTAGCATCCACGTCATTATCCTTTTTCTTTTCAATTTTTTTATAATTTTTTTTAATGTTTACTTATATCTCTCTCTCTCTCTCTCTCTCTCTCTCTCTCTCTCTAAAAGTGAAAGTGCATTATTTATTGTTGCTGCGCTCCAACTAAACTACATCAACATCTACGTCATTATCTTTTTTCTTTCTAATTTTTCTATAAATTTTTTTAACGTTTACATTTTTTTTTTAAATAATTATACTTTCTCCAACCTTTCTCATTCTTTTTCCTTTTCATCTCTCTAGTGCCCACTATCCTCAACCTTAATATCATTATTCATCTTTCCTTTCATCTTCCTTTATTTTGTCTTTTCATCTTTTCCTCCCTTACCTTTTTATCTCTCCACTACCCTCAACCTTAATATCACTATTCATCTTTCCTTTTGATAATGCCGAAAAAAATCACCAATGAATCACACGTTACTCACACGCTCAAAGAGTCACTTGCACAACATAAAGGAGAAGACCTAACAGAGAGCACTGGTGTGGTGCCGGCCAAATACCCTCCGAAGGTCAAGTCAGAACTTGTTACAACTCTAGAGTGCTAGAGAGGGGTTAATTATGCGTATCTTGATTTGTGAGGATATTGGGGCTTTTATAGTAGTCGATAGTTGACCTCTTTTCCGTGGAATTGAAGTCATTTCCTTGTAGGAGTCTTCTTCAGAAATCTTAAACGTGATGGACAAGTCTTTTTCTTATAAAGAAGATCTCCATTAATTCACGCATCTTCTAGAACCCTAATTGCGCTAGGACTCTATTTATCCCAAGATTCTGTGGTGTATGCCGCAAGTATTTCCATATAGGGATTTTGTCTGACACGTGGCCAACAAATCCGTCCTCACCAAGTCTTGCACACGATGGGCCCGTCCATCAACCTTACTTGGATCCATAAGCTTATTTTCACCTCTTCAGTTGCCCTCTCACCCCATGGGTCCGTCATCATCGAGCAAACGGACCCGTGGGGTGACGACTCAAACATTGGGATGACGGTTCAAAAATTGGGATGACGGTTCAAAAATTGGGGTGACGGTTTTAACTTCATGAGCTATACATGTATCTGGACAGACTGCCAGGAACGCATTTATTACCCATAACACGTGTCGCGCTGTTATAGGCTGTTGTATCGGATCGAAGCGTCGCTTCGTCTTCCGTGCACTTCCTCTTATAAATATCACCTCCTTCCCCTCTCATTTTTCTACTTTACGAAGAAACTCATTGTCAGAGAGAGACCATCATATTTGTCAGAGACTAGACCGTCCAGTTACTGCAACCGTTGTACACGCCTTCATCCGTCCACTATTTAGCTTGGTAAGTAATTTCTATCCGTCTATATTTCATTCCTTACTTAAGCTGTCACTTTTTTGTTCTACACTAGACCTTTCTTTTCCCCGTCACCTGTTCCAACACCCGTCAGAGTCTTAGATTTTATCGTTACCTGTAGGCAATGTCTAGTGCGTCGAGTAATCAGTCAGTCATCCGTGATGGGGCGGACTACGAAGAGGTATATCCGTCAGATCACAAAGACCAAGACGATCTGAGAGAGGAGAGGAGTCCGTCTGCATCTTCCCCGTCCTCAACAAATGAGGATACGAAGATGATAGAGCTAGAGGAGGGTTCTGCTGAAGGTGAAGTCCAAAGAATTAAATCCGTCATGGGTGCTGATGGACATAGGCAGTTCATCATGCTACCAGAGTGGACGATGAATGCTTTCCCGTCCACCATCAAGGAGCTACACTTCAACACCCTTAAGGACCACTACTAAATCCCAGACTATATCCCCATTCGTCTACCCTGTCAGTCAGAAAAGTGTTACTACAAAGGGTTAGACGGCGTTGGAGTGTACGAGCAGGTGCTCAAGGCAGGCCTCAGGTTCCCTTTGAGTTCTCTGCACCGTCAACTCCTTGAGTATCTGGGATTGTCCGTCAGCCAAGTATCTCCGAACGCCTGGAGAGTTTTTATTGCAATGGAGGTTCTGTATGGAGCCATGTTAAGTGGAAAACGGAGGCTGACGGTGCGGGAATTCCTCCATTGTTACCGTCCAGACGAGATAGACAAGTCAAAGGGAATGTATAGTTTTGTCCCTAGGAGCTTTGTCCTAAAGGTCATTTATGAAACTCCAGATTCAAACAGGGACTGGAAGAGCCGTTACTTCTTTCTAAAAGGAGACGGTTGGATGTGCCGTCCAGGAGAGACGGATCACATGCCCGTGACATGACTTGGGGCATAATAGACGAGTCTAGTACACCCCGTCTCATGACATAAGAAGGTTTTAAGTGACTTTTTTTTCTTCTCTATTTTTTTTTTTTGAACTTCCTGAACTTCTGACGCCCGTCTTTTTCCTTTTTTTTTTTTTTTTTTTTTGTTCAGTCTGTTGGCGCCCACAGGTAGAACTTGAAGAATTCAGTTTCTTAGAAAAGATTTTTAAAAAGACCACGTCGGAGGAGAGGACCTGGGCAAAACTGGTCACACTTGACACCATTCACTGGTATTGTGACGGTCCGGAGCCTTCGCCAATAGCTAAGAAGTACGACGCCAGAGTTCGTCAACGTAAGTCCGTCATCTAAATTCTAGTGATTTTATTCGTCTACCCTTTTTTATTTTGTAATATATTTCATTTCTTCATTAACTCACTCCGACTACTTTTACAGAGATGGATGACGCCAAGAGGAGAGCAGCGATCAGATTATAGGCTGCTAAAAACAAAGACACTGGCACGGACCCCAAGGGGATGGGCTCAAATATCCCATCTGCCAAAAGAAGACAGTCGTCCAAAGGGGACCGTGCACCGAAGAAACCCAAAGTTTCCTTGGAACCCGTCCTGGGGTTAATGGCTAGTTCTGCTAAGACGGTCACCCCTTTAAAACATGGGGCTGGCAAAGGCCTGATGACTGGCCCGTCTGGCAGCCAAAAGAAGCCACCCGTCCTGATCCGCGAAGACTCCAAATATGCTCTGGAAAGGCTCTTGTCCCTCATAACAGCTGAGGATTACAAAGACCTCAGTAACCACTCGACGGAGGCTATGAGGGAGACGGGCCTCTTCAGCATTGCGCAGGTATTTGGTTCGTCATTTTATCGTCTGTCCATATCTGTTTGTTTGAAAGTAATTAACATATATTTCTTTTTTACTTTTAGGCCATGGTAATGATGAAGGGTCTAATGGGACGGTGTCTCGGTCATGAGACTGCTCTGGATCGTGTCCATGACAAGGTCAGGTTAACGGAGGACGAGCTTATTAAACTTAAAGCCTGGAGGGTGACACACGAGAAGAAGCTCAAATTGGTAGAAGATGCCAGGGACGAGTATCAGAAGCTGGTGAAGGGAATGACGAAAGTTTTGGAAGACAAGGAGAAGGAGGTCCGTCAGGCTAAGGAGGTGGCAATAAGAGAGTACCGTGACTCCGACGCCCTTCTCTCGGAGCTAGGTGTTTCATACAACGACGGATTTAATGATGCACTCCGTCAGGTGAAGACACTGTATTCAGATCTTGATGTGTCTACTGTCACCATCAACATCCAAACCTCCGTCCAGCCTGCCCAATCAGAAGATACTGATGAGCTCTTTGGTGATGTAGTACCCGTTCATGATGCCCCCGTTAATCGAACCGTAGTTAAAAGCAATCCTATAGATGGTCAGGTCCGGCAGAATGAGGAGAAAGCGGACCCACCTGCGGACTAAGATTATTTTACCATCTTTATTCTCTTTTTTATGTAAAAACATTTGGAGAACAGTTGTATGATTCCTCCGTCATACTTTTGGAATTATGTAGATGTTTCCCTTAGAGGGCTTTTATTATTCCTTTATCTTGAATATATGCTTTATCTAAAACCGTCAAGTTTAATGAATCCGTCCTCCTCGCTGAATACTTGTTTGTATTTGCTAAGTTTATGGATTTTAACTTAGTATTCTCATCCTCTTGGGATGATCCGTCCATCTTGTGGACTCAGGTTGATCCGTCCACTTTAGGACTTAAGATTTTCACCCTCTTGGGATGATCCGTCCACTTTGTGGACTTAGATTGATCCGTCCCTTTTGGAACTTAGAATCTTCATCCTCTTGGGATGATCCGTCCATCTTGTGGATTCAGGTTGATCCGTCCACTTTGGGACTTAGGATTTTTATCCTCTTGGGATGATCCATTCACTTTGTCGACTTAGATTGATCCGTCCCCTTTGGGACTTAGTATTCTCATCCTCTTGGGATGATCCGTCCATTTTGTGGATGTAAGTTTTATCTGTCCATCTTGTGGACTCAGAATTTTTACCCTCTTGGGATGATCTGTCCATCTTGTGGACTCAGGTTGATCCGTCCACTTTGGGACTTAGGATTTTCATCATCTTGGGAATATCCGTCCACTTTGTGGACTTAGATTGATCCGTCCCCTTTTGGGACTTAGTATTTTCATTCTCTTTGGACGATCCGTCCATCTTGTGGACTCAGAATTTTCTTGCGATTATACTCCGTTGGATTGTAAGAGATTAAGTAGAAAAAGGCATTGTCTTTTCTGAATATTCCCATTTTATTAAAAGAAAATTATGTGTTCGTAGAAAGAAAAAGTACCTACCCCCTTGGGCTTAAAAAGGCATCTGTAGACAGAATTGTTCGAAATAAAGAAAAACTAGCGATAGTAAAAAACCAAAAAAATTAAACTGGGGAATTGCAGAGCGTTGATGCTTTTCATATTGTCTCTACTGGTAGTATCTCCGTAGGTGCTCTGTGTTCCACGGGTGCTGTAGCTTTACTCCATCTAGAGTTTCAAGGTGGTAAGTCCCCTTCCTCTGCCATGATGCGATCATGTAGGGTCCTTCCCAGTTAGGGCCGAGCTTTCCTTGTGAAGGATCTCTAGCATCGCCCATTACCTTTCGTAGCACAAGATCTCCGATCTAGAAGTCTCTATGCCTGACGTTGGTGTTGTAGTGTTTTGCCATGAGATTCTGGTATCGCTCCAACCTTTGCTCTGCTGTTGCCCAAACCTCGTCCACCAAGTCTAGCTGAAGCCGCAAGGCCTCTTCGTTCTTATCCTTGTTATAGTTTTCCACCCGATAGCTCGTAAGCCCTACCTCTGCTGGAATGACAGCCTTACCTCCATATGCTAGTCTAAACTACGTCTCTCTAGTAGGTGTTCTTGCCGTAGTACGATATGCCCATAAGACGCTTGGCAGTTCGTCAGGCCAGATGCCCTTAGCCCCCTCGAGCCGGGTCTTGATGATCTTGAGCAAGGACCAGTTCGTGACTTCGACTTGGCCATTGGCCTGTGGGTGTGCGGGCGACTAGTAGTGATTCCTAATGCCCAGCTCCGAACAGAAGTCCCTGAACGCACTATTATCGAATTGCTTTCTGTTGTCAGAGACGAGCACCCGTGGTATCCCGTACCTGCAGATGATATTCCTCCATACAAAACTGCGGACGTTCTTTTCTGTGATAGTAGTCAAGGCTTCTGTTTCCACCCACTTGGTGAAGTAGTCTATCCCAACTACTAGAAATTTCAACTGTCTTACCGCCGTCAGGAAGGGACCTATGATGTCTAGTCTCCATTGGGAGAACGGCCAGGGGCCCGTCATGGGTGTCAGCTCCTCGGTTGGCTGCCTGATTAGATTACTGAATCTCTGACATTTGTCGCAAGTCTTGACATAAGTTTGTGCGTCCTTTTGCATTGTAGGCCAATAGTACCCTGCTCGGATCAATTTGTGTACTAAGGACTATGCCCCTGAATGGTTTCCACAGATACCCTCATGGACTTCTCTCATTACGTAGTCTGCTTCCTCGTGACCCAAACACCTCAGGTACGGTCGTGAGAATCCCCTTTTGTATAAGACATCATTGATTAGCACAAATCGCGAGGCTTGGACTTTCAGTTTCCTGGCTGCGTCTTTTCCGTCCAGTAGTGTGCCCGTCTTTAGGTAGGCTATTAATGGCATAGTCCAATTGTTCTCAGAATTCACCTCCTGCGCTTTTGTTCCATCATCAATAATTGAGGAAACTTGGACAAACGACAATACCTGATCGGGAACTATCATAAATTCTGCGGAGGCTGCTTTTGCCAGACGGTTGGCACATTCGTTCTCCTCCCTTGGGATTTGAACAAATCTGACTTCGAGGCTGCCGATCCGATTCTTGGCTTTTTCCAAGTATTTCTTCATCCTTTCATTTTTGCATTCGTAGACGCCATTAATCTGACTTGTTATTACCTAGGAATCGCAATATACGACCATGTTTTCAGCACCGGCTGCCTTTGCGAGGTCCAATCCTGCCACTAATGCTTCATATTCGGCTTCGTTGTTGGTCGTTGGGAAGTCCAGTCGAATCATGCATTCGATTTTATCCCCATCAGGGGTTTGAATCACCACACCGGCACCTCCAGCTTGCCTGTTTGAAGATTCGTCCGTGTAGATGCTCCATTGTCTGAGGGCGTCTGCCCCCTTGCCTTCTAATAGAGTATATTAAGCGATGAAGTCTACCACAGCTTGGCCCTTTATTGCAGTTCGTGGGCGGTACTGTATTTTAAACTTGCTCAGCTCTATTGCCCACAGAGCTATTCGTCCGGCAGCCTCAGGGCTGGTCATGGCTCTTTTTAGAGGCTGATCTGTCAAGACTATGATGGCATGGGCCTGGAAGTACGGCTTGAGTTTTCGGGCTGCAGTTACCAGTGCGAAGACTAACTTCTCAATATGGGGGTACCTCTTTTCTACTCCTCGGAAGGCCTTACTTATAAAATAGACGGGTCGTTGAGATCCGTCTTCCTGTCTCACTAAGGCTGCGCTGACCGCTGCTCTCGAAACTACTAAGTAGAGGTAGAGTTCCTCTCCTGGTTTAGACGGGCTGAGTAGTGGTGGAGATGAGAGATATTTCTTCAAGTCTTCGAACGCCTTCTGACACTCGTCCGTCCATTCAAATGATTTTTTCAAAGTGCGAAAAAATGGTAGACATTTGTCCGTCGCTTTAGAGATGAAGCTGTTTAAGGCCACAATCTTGCCGTTCAAGCTTTGCACCTCTTTCACTGTCCTCAGGAATTTTCCTGCTGTTACTCCGAACACGCACTTGCTTGGATTTAGCTTCATGTTGTAGGACCAAAGGGTATCGAACGTCTTTTGGAGGTCATCTAGGTGGTCTTTTGGACAGTGCTCTTGGGGATTTGGGTCCGTCTTCTCCTTACTGACGAACGTCTATAACTTCCCTTATCTGATGAGGGCCTCAATCTGTTACTTCAAGTCATAGCAATCAGACGTGTCATGAACGTGGTCATGGTGGAAACGGCAGTACCTGTCTCTAGACTGCTTACTTGGATCACTCTTGAGTTTTCTTGGAAACGTTAGAGCCCCCTCGTCCTTGATCTGCATCAGGACTTGGTCTATTGGGGCATTCAACGGGGTGAAGCTCGTAAACCTTCTTCCTGGGGGCTTAGGGCGCCTTTCATCCCTTCTGTCTCCTGTTCTGGGTCTCTTCCGTTCTTGGTCCTGCCGTGTGTCTTCCTGTCGCTCTCTCTTCCTGGGCTTTTCGTCCCAGGCCAGCAGTGTGTCTTTCGCATTCATGTACTTAGTGGCCCTGCAGAGCACTTCCGTCATGGTTTTTGGGTCGTTTTTGTATAGAGAGAACAAAAATTTACCCTTTCGCAGCCCATTCGTGAAGGCTGCTACTAATATCTTATCGTTGGCCTCATCGATCGAAAGCGCCTCCTTATTGAAGCGGGTTATGTAGGATCTCAGCGTCTAGTCCTCTCGCTGTCTGATGCTCATCAGGCACGCCGTGGACTTTTTGTACCTATGTCCCCCGATAAAGTGTGAAGTGAACTGGGCACTTAGCTCTTTGAAAGTGCTGATGGAATTTGGTGTCAACCGGCTAAACCAGATCCTCGTGGCTCCCTTCAGCGTGGTGGGGAACGCCCTGCACATTATCTCATCCGCGACCCCTTGAAGGTGCATTAAAGTTTTGAACGTCTCTAAGTGGTCCAGATGATCTTTCACTCCATCATAACTTTCGATCTGTGGCATTCGAAACTTATGTGGTAGGGGAAAGGAGTTAACGGCCGTAATGAACAGCGAGTTTGTTCGATTGACCAAATCATCAAGGTCGCTGGATACTCGTCCCTTCAAGGCGTTCATCATAACCTCCATTTGTTCCTTCATCGCCTGTATCTCCGCAATAATAGGAGGTGGAGCTACATCAATGAGGGATGGTAGGCTGATATTTTGTCGTTCTGGCCTGCTTGGGGCGTTACTTCCTTCAGGCCCCTCTCGATCTCCTCGCACGATACTGGTACCTTCTTGTTCCCTCTGATTGTTTGGTGCCGTGTTTTTCTGGCGCAGCTGTTCTTCTAGTTCGCGATTTTGCTTGGTGAGGTGCTCTACAGCTGCGGCGAGGGTTTGCACCTGTCTTTCGAGGGGAGTCATGGGTGGTTCCTCCTCTTGGATGCTATTGGTGGTTGCCATCGAGCGGGTTAGCACCATGTAATTCTTTTGTCCGGGAAGCGATAGTGCGGCTTTCGAAACACGAAAGAAACGCTATAAGATTTCCCGCAGACGGCACCAATTGATGATGCCGAAAAAAATCACCAATGAATCACACGTTGCTCACACGCTCAAAGAGTTACCTGCACAACACAAAGGAGAAGACCTAACAGAAAGCACCGGTGTGGTGTCGGCTAAATACCCTCCGAAGGTCAAGTCAGAACTTGTTACAACTCTAGAGTACTAGAGAGGGGTTAATTATGCGCACCTTGATTTGTGAGGGTATTGGGGCTTTTATAGTAGTCGATAGTTGACCTCTTTTCCGTGGAATTGAAGTCCTTTCCTTGTAGGAGTCTTCTTCAGAAATCCTAAACGTGATGGACAGGTCTTTTCCTTATAAAGAAGATCTCCATTAATGCACGCAGCTTCTAGAACCCTAATTGCGCTAGGACTCTATTTACCCCAAGATTCTGTGGTGTATGCCGCAAGTATTTCCATATAGGGATTCTGTCTGACACGTGGCCAACAAATCCGTTCTCACCAAGTCTTGCACATGATGGGCCCGTCCATCAACCTTACTTGGATCCGTCAGCTTATTTTCACCTCTTCACCTTTCATCTTCCTTTATTTTGTCTTTTCATCTTTTCCTCCCTTACCTTTTTATCTCCCCACTACCCTCAACCTTAATATCACTACTCATTTTTCCCTTCATCTTCTTTTATTTTGTTTCTTCATATTCACTTCATCTTACTATAAATTTGTCATTTTCTCTTCTATTTTTTGCATAGTTTTCCCCCACGAAAATGTTATCTCTCTCTCTCTCTCTCTCTCAATATTTTTTGGAGTATTTTTTTAATTTATTTTTCCTGCATCTCTACTTTAAGTTGATAAATTTTTGTGTTCGTTATAACTCTACTTTGGGTTGATGCGATTTAGTTTTGTGTTTTAAGTTTTTTTGTTCTCTTTGATTGTTAAATGTTATCCTATTGCATTGTAAAAAATTAATGATAATACATATGAATATAATATATATTATTCTATTACATAACATGATTTGGGTAATTTGTTGTTTATTATTATATATTTATATATATATATATATATATATATATTTTTTTTTTACATTTTTTTCATCTTATTTTGTTCAATATTTAAACTCAGCCACATCTTCCATATAATTTAATTATTTATGTTTTCTTAATTTTTTTTTATTTTAAAAATTAAACACATAATATTTTATTTAAATTCAAATAAATAAAATTGTAATGTAATTAATAGAGATAATTAATTTGGTGTTTATTGTTATATATTTTATTTTTACTTTTTTTTTCTTCTCATATTATTTTATTTAACATATTGCATTATAAAAAAAATGATAAAACTAATTAGCCACTATCATTATGGAGTAGTAGTCTATAATTTTACGTATATAAAGAAATGGAATATATAGAGTTTATATATGTAAACATTCACATTAAGTAAATAATATATATACTTAATGTGTATGTAAAGAAATGGAATATATAGAGTTTATATATGTAAAGATTCACATTAAATAAATAAATAAATAATATATATATATACACACATCTATGTTTTTATGTATATAAAGTATTGGAATATATAGAGTTTATATCTGTAAAGATTCACATTAAAATAAATAAATAATATATATATATATATGTATGTATGTATGTATGTATGTATGCATGTATAAAGGTTTAAGAAAAGTATATGTATGGTTTTTATTAACTTAAAAGATAATGAAAAACCAATTGTTAATAAATAATAACTAAAACAATAATATTATTAAGCGCATCGCGTGAATTTGCGACTAGTATTAATAAAGACGTAATCACTAAAAACTTTGACATAAGCCATCAAAACAAACCAAGTAATTAATTTTGCTTTTGCCTTCTATTCCTCTTTCTCTATAACTCCCACTCTTCCAACAACAATTTTTAAGCATTTACACCCATTATTGATCTTCATTCTAGGTCACTAATATGTGCCCAAATTCTATCTATCAATTTTCTACCTAAAAAGAAAAAATTAAAAAATAATTCTACCTGATCAAACCTGATCAAAAACTCATCAGTCTACAACTACAAAGGTTAGACCCTTTTGTAGTTGTACTATGGTTAAAAAACGTAGTATAAACCTAGTTTAAAACACTAATATTACTATTTTCGTGTGTATTCTAATAAGTATTACTGTTTACTTAAAAAAAAAATATTTATCCCACATTGGTTGTGTGTGTCTAGTGTCTGCTGTTTATAACTCTAGTCTACAACTACAAACCTTAGGTCATTTTGTAGTTATACTCTGGTTAAATAATGTATTATAAACCCGGTTTAAAACACTAATATTACTATTTTTATGTGTATTCTAATAAGTATTACTGTTTACTTAAAAAAAAGAAAGGATGTTTATCCCACATTGGTTATGTGTGTTTAGTGTCCGCTATTTACAACTCCAATCTACAACTACAAATGTTAAGCCTTTTTGTAGTTGTAGTCTGGTTATATAATGTATTATAAATTCTGTTTAAAACACTATATTACTAATAAGTATTACTGTATACTAAAAAAAAAAGAAATGATGTTTATCCCACATTGGTTGTGTGTGTCTAGTGTCCGCTATTTATAACCCCAGTCTACAACTACAAATGTTATGCCATTTTGTAGTTGTACTATGATTAAATAATGTATTATAAACCCGATTTAAAACACTAATATTACTATTTTCGTGTGTGTTCTAATAAGTATTACTGTTTACTAAAAAAAAAAAAAAGGATGTGTTGAGATTCAAAAAAAATTGGTCACAGACCAAGGCCCAAAGAAATAAAACGTTGAGCTCATTTCACACAAAAATAAATAAATAATAAAGCTAAGAGAAAAATGAGAGAAAAAGGAGGGCTAGGCTCACACAATGAAGAAAAGGGTAAAGAAATGAGAAAAGGGCAAGAGGCATAAATGATCCAAAGACCCATAGAAAAACAGAAAGCGAGAGAAAGGCCCAAAACCCTCCAGGACCAATAAACCAAAAAAAAAAAGCCCAGTAAGAAAAGACTGGGTCGGGATCCCAGAAGTCACTAGAATCCGGGGATCCCTGGGGCGCGCGAAGTAAGATTGAAGCAAATTCAAAGAGGAATAAAAGACAAAGAGCATGCGGGTCTCATGCTCCAGACATGCAGTGGGACCAGAGAGTACGAAGTAAAAACGCAGGAGCCGTGATTCCAACCATTTGGAAGAAATGACAAGGAAGAGTACAACTGAAAAAACTGGAGAGGTGGAAGAAAAAGCCAAATAGCTGAAGATCAGCTAACGGAGAAGTCTGGAAATAGAAAACCAGTTAAGGGACTTTCGTTTGGTCTCACCAAAAGTAAGAAGCTATGAGAAAAAAAGGAAATGACATAGCCCTGAGCAAACTGGCACGGCACGAACTCTAAGGGGCAAAAGGGAGAAATCACTAGTACCCCGAAGCCCGAGCTGTGCTATAAAAGGAGGAAGGGGTACATGCTGAAAGGGGCATTCGAATTTGGGATAGAGATTCATTTTTTGATTAGATTATTCAGGCGTTCATGGCCATTTTCTGGATTATCAGAAAGAGTATAGAAATATAGGAAAAACTCTGTAAAATTAAAAGAAAACAGAGGAACCGCTCCCGGTGTCCCAGAGACAGCAATTATAGCATATGCTCGGATTCAACAAATTCAAACTTTGCAAGTCTTGGATGCTTGAATAGTTATCAAAGTCTGTAATTTTTGAACTTAGTTGAACCTTGTATCACGTCTTAGTGAGCACTGTAATCATAACTAAGGGAAATTAATAAAATGCACTTCACTAATTCGAGGATCTCTAACTTTTTTCTTACATTGTATTTCATTTGCTGTGCATTCCTTTGCTGTTGAAATGTCATTCAATACAGATATTTTTATTTGTCAGTTATTTGTATTGTATGGAGCTTATTTTGTGCACCACTTGGTTCTTAAACAGCCTTTTAGCTGCGGTGAACCAAGCCCAGTCTACCAAGAATATTTATTTGGCCCAAAATCTTTGGGCCACAGTGCTGAGAAGAAAAAGACACTCTCACAAGATGTTTATCCCACATGTCTAGTATCCGCTGTTTATAACTCCAGTCTACAATTACAAATGTTAGATCCTTTTGTACTCAGGTTAAATAATGTATTATAAACCCGATTTAAAAATACTAATATTACCGATAAGTATTACTAATTACTTAAAAAAAAAAAAAAAAAAACTCACATGATCAGTCACTCTCACGATCGAAGTACTATGATTATATTGTCCTTCCATGCTGTACGTCACACATTTATTGCGAACAATGAGAAGCTGTTTACTCAAAAAAAAAATGACCATGATTAGTCACTCTCACCATCGAAGTACTATGATTATGTTGTCTTTCCATGATGTACATCACCCATTTATTGCGAACAATGAGAAGCGCACTATATGCTACGCTAGTGTGAGATAATTCATTAGGCAGCATGACATAAACTTATTTTGTGGCATCGCATACATATAACATAGATAACAATTAGTTTATATCATACCAATAGTTAGGGTCCGTTTAGATATAATTTATTTTTGCTGAAATTAAAAATTGAAAATACTGTAACAAAATAATTTTTAAATGTATGAATAGTGCTGTAGAACCCATTTTTAATTTTTTTTTCTAAATAAAGTTACTGTAGGTCCTATGAACAGTACTGCTACAAGTGTGAATAGTGACAATGGTCTTCCTAAAACGCGTGAAACAAAAAAAAAAAAGTGGAAAACGCTGAAAAGTAAAACACAGATGCCCGCAAACGTGAATCCAAACCCACAATTACTTTAATTTGACATCACAATTGCGTTTGTTATTGCAGTATTCAAGCTACATAAACATTGTGAAAATAAAAAAGTGCGTACGAACTTCCCAAAGTTAGGTTTTGCATAAATAGATACGTGACAAAAATTAGAGAAAAATTAACTCAATGTCTAGAAGTTTGAGAAGTTTAAAATTCAAAATATTTTTTTTTTGGGTGAATAAAATTCAAAATATTTGTTATTTGGTACTCTCATTTGATTAGTGGTTCATAACAAGTAATTAAGATGGAGCACGTGATGCTCCAAGTTCATGTTCAAGGGCATTGCCTATTTGCCTGTGACTCCGACACAATTAATCTGATTTGAGAATAGAAAAATGGGCGCAAAAGCTTAATCAATTATCATTTTTTATTATTACTTTTTGCTGAATAGAAAAAGATAAAATCATAGAACTAAATCACATCCTATTAAAAAAAAAAAATCCTATCGAGCAAGATATACCACGGAATTCACTCGTTGGCTTGCGCCCTCAACGCTAATGAGCCCTGTTAGACTTATGGTTAAGTGATTAAATTCACTATTTCCTAATAACTTAAGTTTTTGGGATAATCGGTAATTTAACATGGTATCAGAGTAGGAGATCCTGAGTTCGATCTCTATTTTTATTCTATCTCCCATTTAAAATGTTAAATTTCACTTGTTGGGCCCCGCTTATTAAGGGGAAGTTTAGGCCCATAAGTGAAGGGGAGTGTTAGACTTATGGTTAAGTGATTAAATTCACAATTTTCTAATATCTTAAACTTTTGAGATAATCGATAATTTAACAAGCCCAATACTACTCAAATCCAAACATTATGGCGAGGTGAACAAGGTTGACCACTTCATTCCACACAGCTAACTCAATTATTCAATCACGTAAATTGAGGGGGAAGATTATTTGGTAACTAAAATATGTTTGCCTCTCCGGTAAAAGACTAAAAGGAATTCACCATTAATGATGTGGTGCACTTCGATTAGCTAGACAATTCTGTGGGGAGCACCAAAACTGTAAAAGGTCGGTTTCAGTGATGGACAATTCAATTCATTGAGCTAGAGCCTTCCCAATAGGACAATGGAATCATGTGGGTGAATATCCAAAACCACCTTTTACTCATGCAGACAAAAACATAAGAAAAGAAAAAAGAAAACCTTTAAAGTTATCATAAAATAATTAACAGAGTTGATAAAGGCACAATTAATCAATTATTCCAAGCTCCTGACTCTTGAAAGAAAAAAAAAATATAATAATAATAATTCCAAGCTAATAAACCAACAAACAGGCTAAAGCTTAAGATTCCTCTTTATCCACAGCCAATTAAAGAAGGCCACTTCTCTACATTTTAAGCCTAAACAAACAAATTAAAAAATTAAAAATACAAAATGTTAATCCTATCCACTTATTTTTCAAATGCCACAACTTCTTGCCCATATTAATTTGGGACATGGAGCCATTGGTCGGTGCAATATGTGGGCCAAAGCAAGCCATGCCCTCATGTCTTTTCTCTTTTATCATTATTTTCTTCGTAAAAACAACCCCACCAAAATGCCACAACTTTTGCCCATCAGTCTCACATGGTAGAATCATTGATGTGCTTCCGGACATTTCCATTAAAGCATGTTAGTGACAGCTAAGACCACAGAAAATAATCAGATTGGATGTGCATGGATATTGTGTACACTTTGCATATTCCTTTTTTATCTTCTTAATAAACAATACTTTTCAATAATAGTAACACAATCTTAGTATGAATTACTCATGATCTATACCCTAATAAAGCTTATATTATATTGCACATCTTTCTAGTATTTATATGTGACGTAGAAAAGCCATTTTTGCTATCTCAACCATATATTCTCTCTATCCTTATCCTCCTAAGTACTCCGTCTCCAATAGCTATAGCACTTAGTTAAACCAAAAAATGGCCAGGATTGCCTTTGGTCGATTTGATGACTCGTTTAGTTTGGGCTCAATCAAGGCCTATCTTGCTGAGTTCATCTCAACCTTGCTCTTTGTTTTTGCTGGCGTTGGTTCGGCTATAGCATACAGTTAGTTCTCCTCTCACTCACTCACTTATAATAGCTCTCTTTTCTTTACATGGCTGTCCCTCTAGCACACTGCTTGAGCTAAAGATAACATTTCAATTTAATTTCTTTGTTCTGCTCTTTTCATAACATGGAAATATTTCGAACTCTTGTTGATCATTGGATAATAAATCTATATAATTTTTTTTACGGGATAAATAAACCTATATGAGGATGACAGATATTAACCATAAATAAAGGAGGGAAAAAGAAGCCATAATATTCTTCAAGGAGGGTTACTTATGTAAGCTATGTTGTAGATGTTGACTAGTCTGTTGATGATTCATTGTAAGATTAAGGTTTGGTTGTTAGACTTATTGTTGTTGGTTAGGTTGTGGCCATGAGAGAGAGAGAGAGAGAGAGCTTTGGATGCAGAACAATAAGTAATTTTTGTCTTTTTTTTCCCCCTCTTTTACATTAATTCTTACATCTTTTTTTGGTTTTTCTTTAAACAGATAAGTTGACATCCAATGCGGCACTTGATCCAGAGGGGCTAGTAGCCATTGCTATCTGCCATGGCTTTGCTCTCTTTGTTGCAGTCTCAGTTGGTGCCAACATCTCAGGTGGCCATGTTAACCCTGCTGTCACCTTTGGATTGGCACTTGGTGGCCAAATCACAGTCCTTACTGGCATCTTCTACTGGATTGCTCAACTTCTTGGCTCCATTGTAGCATGTTTCCTTCTCAAGGCAGTCACTGGAGGCTTGGTAAGTTTTGTTTGATAAGAATTTTTTTCAATTTTTGGCACCCCAAACACTTTCTATATGTAGTTAATACTTACCAAAACAAGGGCAACTATGACCTTATCATTACAAGAACCAAAACATGTGTTTGTGGTTATCTGATCAAACTTTGAACAAAAAATCTTCTGGCTCCACTAAAAGTGCTTCACTTTATACTTTATTAATTGTAGCATATCATATGACCGATTTTTTTCTTTAAATTATGGTTACTTTAGAAGGAAGATAAATAAATAAAACGTGTAAAAAATATGGTTGATTTAGCAAATAATGAAAGTTTACATATTGGGATCGATAGAGGATCACGATTCATCAAATTCCTTTTATGTTCTATAATTCTGTTCCTTCCTTCTCAAGGAAAGCTAAATTAACACCAAATTGATGTTACTTCTTTTTCAGGCAATTCCCATCCACAGCCTTGCTGCCGGAGTTGGAGCCATTGAAGGAGTGGTGATGGAGATTATCATTACCTTTGCTTTGGTTTACACAGTCTACGCAACAGCAGCTGACCCCAAGAAGGGTTCACTAGGCACAATTGCACCCATTGCCATTGGTTTCATTGTTGGTGCAAACATCTTGGCTGCCGGCCCATTCTCCGGTGGATCAATGAACCCGGCTCGCTCCTTTGGGCCGGCTGTGGCTAGCGGTGACTTCCAAGACAACTGGATCTACTGGGTTGGACCCCTAATTGGTGGTGGCTTAGCTGGGCTTATCTATGGCAACGTGTTCATGCACCATGAACATGCACCTCTGTCCAATGAGTATTGATTTGATTGAAAAACTGTTGTGCTCTTTTGTCCGTATGTCTTTGTAATAAAGGAGAGGAGAAGCAATTTTTGCTCTTCTTTCCTTTTATTTTATTTTTCTTAATTTATATTAGTTTCATCTTCTATATATTATCCTTGTAAAGCTTTGTTTGATGCAGTTGTTGAGATCGTTCGTTGCTTTATGAAAATGGATGAAGTTGGTGATGTGCAGCCAACCACACATTGTTCTGTATGGTTTAGCTTTCTCGTCTTGTGTCTGTTATGGAGGGGTGGAGGATGGCCCATTTTTGCAATAATGCCACCGACTCCTTTGGACATATGCAAATTATGGCTACAACTTTTACTGTCGGTTTCGGGTCAAATCATATATATATATATATATAGATTTTTTTTTTCTGGTCAATTTTTTTTAATTTTTTTATCTCTTCATGGATAAGGTTATGAATTTCGTTTCGAATTTACAATTGAAATATTTCGGTATTGATGCATCGTTTCGGGATTATGCACTTTTTATACATACATATATATATATATATATATATACACACACAAACATGTATTTATTTATTTATTTTTAACTTCATATTTTAATGTATCTAATTAACCACATATAATTTAAAATATGATATGAAAATAAAATGAGTCAAATGATGAATTTGGACTTCAATATTTAAAAAATAAAAATAAAAATCAACACAGTCCGGAACAACCCAGAATAGTCCAGAATTAATAGACCGAAATAGCCAAAATTCATCCAAAACGCCAATACAAACAAAAACTTAAACCAAAACGGAACATGGGGGTAAGTGCACCGACTTAAGCACCAGAATGGAATATTTTGATCGAAATGAAATGAAATTTAAAACCTTGGTCATGAGTTAAAACACATTATTGCTATAGCTATGTGTTGAGTGAAAATTATGTGTGAAACAGAATAAGTGTAACGCCACTCCCACCTATTACCATTGCCTCTTAAACCTAGCTAACACCATCTCTCATGTTAGGCTTACGCTTTTGGTTCTTTCACTATTTTTTTTTATATTAAAAAATAAAAATAATTTATGATTCAAACCTTTTACCCATGTAGTCTGTAATCTCTTTAGAGTATATACAAATGTTATAAATTTGTGCAAAACTTATGTATGATACTTACATGCGATTCCTTTGGCTCCCCAATTAAATCATCTCACATGACAAATTTATTCAACACAAACCAAATTGCGTCAAACTCAGCTTAACGACAATGGATCTCAACTGAGGGAAAAAAAAAAAAAAAAAAAAAAAATCCTATAACACTCAACTCCAACAACCACGACACTCAGGTCCTCAACCAAGCCTCTCATGATGTCATAATTAAAGCTCTAAGCACTAGTGTCAAGCTTCAATCAGGCCTGTCCGAGATTTGGACTCGATGGCGAGGCCAATGCAAATTTGGACCCCATTTCAAACCCAAGGTCTATATCAAAAAACTCACCAAACCTGATTTCAGACTCATGATTAGCAAATTTGTGGAGGCTGTTTGGGTGGCCGTGGTAATGGGTGCTAGGTTTGGTTGACAGGACGAGATGATGATAGCCAGTACATTGCTAAGTTTCGGTGGTTGTGGATTAGTCATGGCCTTTTTGGGTTTTTGGTGGCTGTGAGTTGGTTTTGGTCATGGCTTTGAGATTCAAGCAGAAGGATTTGGGCAACAATGGAGATGACACATTGCCATTAAGATGAATATCACACTGTTTGGGTTGAGTTAAATAAATTTGTCATGTGAGATGGTTTAATTGGGAATCTAAGGAACTGCATATAAGGTATTGTTTTTAAGTTTCACCCTATAAATTTTGCTATATAGAGAAATGCTATATACACAATATTTTCACAACAAATCTTATGGGCAGGTTGTTACGAGTTGTTAGTGGTGGGGTAGAAAATTAATTTTAATGGTATTGTAGACAGGGAAAATTCTAGACCTATCACAAGCTGACACGTCACACTACCAAGACCACAAAATACAGCCAATTACAAAGCGTCATATACTGCTACTAGGTTTTACTGTTACCATTCAAAAGCCAACAGAAATTTGCCAAGTGTCATGCAAGAACCAATCATGCATCGGCTCGTGCAAGCGATGACACAAGCAGCCTCGCACGTGTAAGCGATGACCTAAGCGGACCAATCAGACTGTGACATGTGTCACCAATCAAACTTCGCCACGTGTCACTCATCCACCCCAAAACTCCTATAAATAAAAGCCTTCCTAAGACATTTAAGAGGAGACCAAGCCATCTGAAGCACAAGCAGCATAAGAGAAGATTCAGAAGTCCAGAAGCTCTGCTGGAATCAAGCCCTGAAGCCTTCAGCAACTTCAAGAACTTCAACCCTCAAACACGAAGAACATTCGAAGCAGAATCATCCAAACTACCTGCCTAGATCTCAAAGTTCACTGGAATCAAGCTCAAAAGCCTCCAGAAATCTCAATAAACACAAATCAGTGAAGCTCTACGGATTCAAGCCTCTAAAGCACCGAAGAACTTCCAACACAAACTTTCAAATACGAAGAACATTCAAAGAGGAATCATCCAAATCATATTCCTAGATCTCAAAGTTCACTGGAATCAAGCTCAAAAGCCTCCAGAAACCTCACAAACCATAAATCAGTGAAGTTCTACGGATTCAAGCCTCTAAAACCTCGAATAACTTCCACCACAAATTTTTAAAGACGAAGAATGCACCAAGAACACGAAGAACGTCCGAAGAACACGAAGAACAAAGAATTTCTAACAAGCTCATAACCAGAGATTCATTGTAATTCTGTTTCAAAGGTCTTCGATCCATTCTTCAGCCAAATTAAAGTATATTTGGTGTTCAAATCAAAATCACATTACCACAACTCCAATCAACAAATCCTTCAAGGAGATCGAATCAGAGAATCACTCTTTTGTAATCACAGAGAATTGTATCGCACATTCATCAATATAAAATCGCATTTGTGAAACTATTTTACTTGTTTGACTCATTTCGAACCGAGAAATTTAGTCGTCCACAGGTATGTTCAAATTAGAACCAATAACAATTAATCACTTATAATTTGTTGTGAAAATGTTGTGGATATAACATATCTCAAATCAATATTGTCAATTGGAGCGATATATAACATACATACAACATAATTATATACAACATAAAAATGATAATTTCAAAATAATCAAATATAAAAATAATATGCATTCTCAAGTTCTAACATTATCATCACATCTGACTTTTGTTTCTCCCTATGTGTGTATTGAAAATACTTAATATTCTTAAAAAAAAACCTTTCATTTCTCAAAAAAAAAAAAAATCTATATATATAATAATAGGTGAAGCAGAGAGAAAATCCAATTAGATTTCAATTGGATTTTCAATTTTGCGCCACTTGTCTTAACCAAAACTCAAAAAAAAATCTAATTAGATTATAAATTTAACTCCAATTTTGTGTCATGTATCTTATCTAAATTTTCTAATTTTTGTGCCCAAATAAATGATGCATTAACATTTAATACAAAAGCCAAGAAAACCACAATAATAATGCTCATTAGCCTAAGCAAGAACATCTTACCTGCATACTTTTATGGAGATTATAAATTGGACTTCAATTTTGTGTCATGTATCTTATCTAAATTTTCTAATTTTTGTGTCCAAATAAATGATGCATTAATATTTAACACGAAAGCCAAGAAAACTACAATGATAATACTCATTGGCTTAAACAAGAACATCTCACCTGCATACTTTTATGGGTGATCTCAATAGAGTCTAGAGCACTTCTAATCCCACAACCAGAACCAAGGAGTCCAATGAGAAAGACTATAAAAGTAAAACATCATTTCCTCCTAATTTCATATTGTCATCCCATGTCTCCTCCTCTCTCAACCTCTACCAACTAGATCCACACACTACCCTCTCCTCCTCCTTATGAATTTCTCAGAGTAAGGCCGGGTTCAAACACAATATTCAATCTCACTCTTCCTTACTTCACACTCTCATATATTAGCGCTTCATTGGTGCCTCCAAGAAAATTCCAAACTCAATGATCAGTTTTTATTTTTTAATGTCCCTTTATATATTTTAAATAATAAAATACAATATTCTCTTTTTTCTTCACTGTAGCATCACTTAAATAATAAAATGCAATATTCTTTTTTTTTTATTCATTGTTTTATCTAATACTATCCTATGTATGATAAAACAAAAAGAAAAAAAGAAAAAAGACCAATAGCGTTACTTAAATAATAAAATGCAATATATATTTTTCATTGTTTGATTTAATTCTATCATCCGTGTGATAAACCCAAAAAAAACAAAAACAAAAAAATTGGCCAATAGTATCATTACAATTAACCAGTCCCGTGCAGTAGCACGGGGTTACATACTAGTAATAATAATAATAAAACACTATCATAACATCACATGATAAAAAAAAAAAATTTATAATATCCCATTACATTACATAACATAAATTCTATGATATTTTCGAGTATATCCACTGAATAATTTAAATATGGGACATTTTCCCCTAAAAAGAGGGATAATTTTGTAATAATAGGAGCAATGGAATCACATGGTTTTCTCATGTGAAACAGCCCCTTTAATCCTGAATCAATTCCTCTTGTATGCATATACTACCTTGGCTTTTTCCCTGATTGGCTTTATCCTATTTCTCCTGTTATAGTTTGTTTTAGATTTGTTCGTTTCTCTGCGTTGTTTGGATAAGATTTAATATGAGTTTTTTTTTTTTTTTTGGGGGTCCTAAAAAAATAAAAAGGAGTTGCATTCGTTTCATTTTAAAACAAAACAAAAGGTTTATATTGCGTATGATATCCCATTTGCTAGTTGTAAGATTTTTAAGTGAAATTCTTGTTTCAGAGAGTTTCCGCATGATTTAAAAAAAAAATTATTTTAAGGAGCAAATTCATTCCGATTGAAATTTGAATATTGTCCGAAAATGACCGGAATGAACCAAAATAATTTGGAACAAAAATTTTCCCGAAGTTAAATGGTGGGATTTCTCGTTTTGATTTACTTGCTGATATAATATTTTCTAAATGCTCTAGATTGAACGGAATTAACAACAATTTTACAAACATTTGTTTTAAATAAATAACAAAAAAAGGTAATTAATAAATTTATTTATTTTACTAATAATATGACACCAATAATATTTATTGTCATGTTAGTTTGTAAGTGTTTTTTATAATAAAATTGGTAGTGATTTTGACATTTTTCATCTTGTAATTGACCAATCCTTACAATGTCATCTAGTTGATGTAACCAAAACCAACCACATCCTCCACCTAAAATTCTCAGAGTACTATTTTTTCTTATTGGTTAATGATAGGGAATATTTTCACCAGTTAGAAAATTTTTCCTAACACCCTAGAGTCTTCAGTCACCAAAAACATCATAAGCTTACCAAAAGAATTTTCAGTCACCAAAAGTATGGTCGGTCATGAAGGAAGCGTGACACCGCGGACACGCTCCGCCCTGACGGTCATCAGGTACCAAGGGGTCGTTAGGTACCTTCACTGACACCGCGTGACACGCTTCGCCTTAGGGGTCGTTAGGTCCCAAGGGGTCGTCAGGGACCCAGCGCTTATCAGGTATCTTCCCTGACACCACGCGACACGCTCCATCTTAGGGGTCGTTAGGTACCAAGGGGTCATCAGGGACCCAGCGCTCATCAGGTACCTTCCTTAACACCACCCGACACTCTCTGCCTTGACGGTCGTTACGTATCAAGGAGTCGTTAGGTACCCTACTCATCGTCCAGAATATGCAGACGACCCACTATACTCGTCGAATCAACAAACTAACTTGCACAAAAATAAGGATATTTCTGTCCAATAAAGTCCGAGCACTTTGACCCATCAAGATGGAATACTCCGCCATTGACCTATTGATAGGGATAAATCTCAAAGCAGACGGATCCTATTGATAGAGTTAGTCATTGGCGACGGTGTTGTCAAAAGAGACAGTCTAGTTAGCTTGCTTGTCAAAGAGCAGGTAGAAGGAATCACGCTCTAGACGGAAAGGCAGAAAGACGGACGGACTCTTTAAGGTGTACGGATTGAAGGGAGACGGGTGTCAAAGTCACGTGGCACCTACGTGGTTAAGTGGTCTCCAATGATCCTAATATGGAAATGCCTTGCATTCTACGCCCAACCATAATCAGAAGAATCCCTACAAGGAAAGAATCTCACAATATATGAGCATTAATGAAGATCTTCCCTATAAGGAAATGTCTTGCACCCCACGCTTGACCCTAACCAAGGAGATTCCTACAAGGAAAGGATTCCACAAGATGCGCAAAATAAAGAGTTTCTCTCCTACAAGGAAACATCTTCTTAATCAAGGCTTGGATGTCAACCCTATGCTACTATAAAAACCCCCCAAGACCCTCACAAATCAAGGTATGCACAATTTCTCTAAAGCTCATACTCTCTAGCAATGTTGGAGTTCTCTTCTGACTTAACCTTTAGAGCGTTTTTGGCCGATACTCCATGGTGCCCTTTGATTGGTTCTTCTCTTTTATCCTTCAGGTGCACCCATTGACACGTGTGTGGACGATCAACTCACTGACGATTTTTGTGCATCATTAATTAACTTTCATTCTCCTCATAGATCATGATAAGGACAATGTTTTCCCAAAAAGGCAATGATGAGAAATGTGAAGAAAAGTTTAAGATATTTTTCGATATTAAATTAATAAAATATCTACTTCTAATTTCATTACAAAAAGTTTGCAAACTAATATAACTATAAATGTAGTTTGTGTCACTTCAATAACATAATAAATAATGTGGGGTCAAAAACCAACTAAAAACCTGGGCTCTAAATAAATACTTGATCATCACAACTAATTTGTAATGGATGGTAAGTGAACAATCCTCAATGAGAGATCTGAACAAGAGTAAAAACTAGATAATACAAGTTTATTATTGATAAACAAGGATGAACTATTTGTTGCCTAGGATACATGTAACGGCCCCACTCCAACTGTATAGATATTGTCCGCTTTGGGGCTTATGCCCCTCACGGTTTTGTTCTTCCTCAAAGCACACAGCAGTGGGGGAAAATGTCTTTACACATTAAAGGAAGGTCACTCTTTATAAGCACATCCCCATGTGCTTCCCTAGGCGATGTGGGATTCTATGGATTGCAAGACCTCCTTTTGGGTCACTACAATTTGATGTGTAGAGGCCTTTTCCCCCACTGCTGTGTGCTTTGAGGGAGAGCAAAACCGTGAGGGGTATGAGCCCTAAAGCGGACAATATCTACACAGTTGGGATGTGGCCGTTACAGATGGTATCAAAGCCATGCCCTAACCGGAAGTGTGGGTACCACATGTGAGAACGCGTGTGCCCTTAAGGGGGGAGGATTGTAGTGACCCAAAATGGGGTCTTGCAATCCATGGAATCTCATATCGCCTAGGGAAGCACATGAGAATGTACTTATAAAGAGTGACATTTCTTTAATGTGTAGAGGTCTTTTCTCCCACTGCTATGTGCTTTGAGGAAGAACAAAATTGTGAGGAGCATGGGCCCCAAAGCAGACAATATCTACACAGTTGGGACATGGCTGTTACAATACATGCATCCAAAAACAAGTATAAATTTTCTCAACACTTCTCTCTATCTAATTTTGGTATATCCCACCATGTGTGCATAAAGCCTCTATTTATACCCCCAAGCCTTCTCATCAGTAGTAGGCTATCATGATGAGGATCAGGAGATACTTGTACTATCAGGTGTCTCCTCTACCATTTTGATGATGAAGATGGATTTTTGGGGTATGGGGTCACTGTTCAAGCTAGTCATTTAGTAATAAATGTTATTGTGTCAAGTGAGAACATCTAAATTAATGCGGAAGTGACTATTGCTTAATTCAGGAGCTACCTCCCTAGGCTCCTTAGACATTTTTCATGGGTTTGGGTTTCTCCTCGACTATGTCATCAATGAGGCACCCTCAGTTGATATTGTTTGAGGGGTTACATTTTGTCGGCAGCCACATTCCACAAGTGGAAAAAGGATTCCTTCCTAGGATGGGCCCTTGGTCCCTTGATTAGGTCTAGGCCGGGCTCGGCCCTTTGGATCATCTTATCATTTTAGTGGGCTCGTATTTTGCAGTCCATGGAACAAAAACAAAGGACCACTCACCTACAAAATAGATATTTTTATTTTTTATTTTTTATGATTGATAACATATTAGTTTATAGACTTACGTAATATAATTTAAATTTGTAATATTTCTAGCATCACTAAAAAAATAAAGTTATGTGAAGTGAGTTTTAGGGAATCTATTACGAATTGCAAGGTGGATATCGGGTTGAGTGGAATAGTCTTTGGTGTTAAATCGCCACTTAATTCGATCCCCTTGGGGCTGGAACCCTCCCAACCATTGCTGTCTAATGAATCTAGCAAAACCACCAGCATTCAACTATCAAATAGATGATTGGCCTCAAACAAGTCACCAGGTTTCAAAAATCACAAAAACACATATTTACAACAACAAAAAAAACCCCTACAAAATTTAATCTCCAACAACCTAAACCAAATCTGCAATCATCTAGCCATAGAGGAAGAAAAGTCAAAAACATAAAAAGCTACACAAATCTACCACAGAGATTAGAGGAGGGAGATAAAGAGAAAATAGGGAAATTAAAAATAAAAGAAGGTGAAAAAAAAATTGAAATAGATTAGAATTTTTTTTTTTTTTTTTTGGAGAAGAAGAAGAAGAAGAAGGACATTCGTTAACACAATGAGGAACAAATATCTCAAGGACCAATGATTGCAAACCACATGAAAAATATTGAAGGCTTATGTTTTTTTGCTAATTGAGCAAGTAGCATTTCATCAAGTTGTTATTTGTTCTAATTTGAACCCATGATTAAAATTACTTTTTTATCTACCAATAACAACAGTAATTTGAACCCACAATTAAAATTACTTTTTGCCTGCCAATAACAGCAGTAATAACCTGCCACTTAAAATTTGTTGTGAAAGTTTGGTGAACATAATATTTCTATCTGTTCCTCAAAAAAAAAAAAAAAATTCTCTTTCAATATACTCGCCAACCGACCACCTATTCAACCAACTAACATGAGCAAAACTACCTAGAACCATTCGAATCGAACTAAGTTGGGCGGTGGGGTTGGTTTGGTTGGGTGTATAGACTCATCCCTAGGTATGAGAGTTGTAAAAAAAATATTTTCAATTGAATTGTAGGGTTTTTTTTTTTTTCCCTCAAATTGTAAAGAAAGTGGCGATTTCTAGAGAGCTTTTATGGTCACTAGGGTTCTTGGACAAGAATATCTAGAAATTTCTTGATCCCAACTTAAAGATACCTCTCAATTCTCAAACCCTTAAGATGGCAATGACGATTTCTCGTACATCCTAAAACATCCATTGTACAGTACCGGGCCCCTAGGGCCGTTTGGACCTTGGGCCCAAACTCTGCAGAATGGCTCGCAGTTACTAACACCCTTGTTAGAGGCTAGGCTTAAGGCCCACTAGGGATACGAATGCATACCTTACGGCCTCATGTCTAGCACAGAACCTGTTGGCCGATCGTTGGAATATTAGCTCATTAATCCATGGCTGGAAATGTGCCCGGCAAGTCTAATTTTCAACAAGTTCAACTGCTCGGGAAGATCGCATCACGGGTGCTCGGTAATGTCTTGAGTGGTGCCACCGTCGAGCATCTTCCTCCTGAGACAGGAACCAGTTCCAATGCCACTCTCACCGCACCCCATTCCCAACTAAACATCCACCTAACGATAATAACATTGGACCACTTCTTCCACTAGCTATAGGGGTAATCATGATTCTTCCACTAATCCTAGGCTATAAATATGAGAAACTAAGGAAGGGAAGGGGTTGTTGAAAGGGCTCTGGAGAAACTAGAGAGCTGAGAGTATTAGAGTCATACAAGTGAGAGGGAAATAATAGTGAGGCTCCAGAGAAATTATTGGGTCTCTTGGCTAGAATCACCCAAAGTAGGAAATCCAAAACCCATATTATAAATATATTGTGAGCCCAAGAGTGAGTCGGCCCTCGAAGCCCGTTCTGGGTGCGCACATCCATTAAAAGTAAATATTACTCTTCTTTTTATTTTTATTTATTTTTAGTAACACTATAGCTGCTCATATAAGCTCTGAAATAAATGTAAAATTGTAAATAAACATAAGTAACCCAAAAAAGAAAAGATGGAAACGGCCATGAGGCCTAGCGTGATAGGAAAACCAATTCAATTGGACTTTACCCAAACATAAAGGCTTCATTTGGAAGAAGTCACAGATTGATAATTTGATAATTGGGAGAGAGAAAATTTGAACTCTAAATTTCTCATTTGAAAATACAAAAAAGTATCAACCAATTGAACTACAAATCTTACTAGTATGAAAATTTATAAGAGAATTTCCCATAATGAAATTGGATTTTAAACTTAATTACAATACAAGAAGTGTCTTTGAATGCCTTTGAAGGCAATATTTTTACATCATTTCCTCATAATGTTATATTGGTTTTTAGATCTTTCTTTGAAATGTACATTAATTAGCAAAACTGTGTTAGGAAGACTCTGACCCAAATTCTAACCCTAATTCTGAAGCAAATTCTTCAGGCGATATTCTTTCATAATTCCATTCATGCCCTTTCCATTCAGGCAGTTGTTGGACAACAAGCTGCATCAGAGGAAAAGAGAAACAATTTAATCCAACCTATACTAAAATAGAATATGATTACTTGATAACCCAAAGAAAAAAAAATTCTAGTTTGTTGAAACATAAGAAATGAAAGAGAAATATCACAAACCAGGCCTGTAGAATCTTTTTTACCCACTGTAAGTTGACAAGCAAGTCTCCAATTTTTTGGTTTCTGAAACATACCCCAGAACGTATATGTTAGGTCACAACTACAATAGCCTCAGGGATATAAAATTTTCACCAGTGATAAGGTGGCAAATTATGGCTAGGACAAAATTTAGATACAATATCTTAGGTGTTGTTCTTTAGATTCTCCACTTAAAATTAAGCCATATGACTACTTAACTAAAAAATATACTTTTATCTCATGAAAAAAAATTCACGTAATAGAATTTTAAGAAGGGAACCTAAGAAATAGCACTTAGTATTGTACCTAAGTCTTGCCCTTATAATTAATACTTAATACCAACATCGTAAATGATGAGTTTAATGTGTGTGTGTGTGTGTTTTTTTTTAATTTAATAACTCTAGCTTTTGCCTTTCATCCCCACATAAACTTGTACTTTTTTTTTTTGAGAATCCAAAAAAAGGGGGGTTTTATGGTCATATTACACCTCCGGGTAGAGAGCCAGTGGCCTCGGTCAGGATAGCCTGATCTCAGGGGCCTTTCTGTACCACTGTGTGGGAGTCACCTCACATTTGTGAGTATAACTCACCACTAAGTTTACCCACCAACGAAAACCTGCGGGCAGTGAGACTCGAACCTAGGTGTATTGTATTTTTGAAGTGACCATCACGTCAATAATGTACACAGATTATCTTATTCAATTATCCAGTCTAAAACATAGGCGGTGTAATTAATTAAATAAAAATAGCAATTAATTAAGATTTTCTAATAATACACAAGGAAAATGTAATCCTGAGTAATTTTGATTGGATTAACGTGTACTTTAATAACATTATGCCCACTAAATAAAATTGAGAATTTGCTTTTACTAGCATATACCTTCTTTAGTTTTTCCTTCTCTTTGTCCGTGCGAGGGGTTAGAAGCTCCTTCCCTTGAATAATCTAACAATACATGAGAAAATTATATAGAATATATACTATAGTTTTTTTTCTGCAAAGTATGTTTTACTTTTGTTTGAAAGATAAAGGGAAAGGTATACAAAACTCCTTGTAGTTTATATAAAAATTCGCAATCCATTAACTCTTTATGGGTTTTATGAGTAAACCAAAATAAATGATGAGGTACTCATGTGATGACACATACCTCAATTAAGAGTTGCATTTTCATGTAAAATGATACTGTAAGGTTGTGTGTTACATTCAAAAATCCCAACGGTTTAAGTTTTAAATAACAGTTTACATATACATAAAACAATACCACAAGGGCCTAAGTGTTATACTCAAAAATTCAAATAAATTTTGTATTTTAGGAGAAACCACATGACTTAAGTGTTAATTAAAAGTTTACATATGCATAAAACAATACCACAAGGGGCTTAGTGTTACACTCAAAATCTCCAAGAAATAAAAATTTCTCAAAAAAAAAAAATTCTCAACCCATCAAATTGAAATTATTATATTTTTACTATCCCACTAAATTCATAAATTGGTGGGTTGGCGGTAAATTGAAAATTTTCCAACCCGCCATTGGCAGGTTGGCTAAAAATATTACTCTCCACCCACCTAGCCTGCCCCATGCACACCCCTAGATCCCACTCATTATTAACTTCGGGTTTAAATGAGTCAGGTAGTGAGTAGTGACCATACCAATAAACCTCTTTTTTATTTATGAAAAAAAAAAACTTTTGATCTAGAATATCTATTGATAAACCAAATATTCTAATGATTAATGGTGTATAGTTAAATTTTTTTTTTTTTTTTTTTAAATCGTGAACCAGAAGGCAGAAGCTTTAAGTTTAAGATTTAAAAAATATAAAAAGAAAAAAGAAAAAAAAATTGTTGAGCATGCTTTTTCCCTTTTAATTATTCAGTTTCAAGATAGTAAGGCCACCTCCACCATACACGTCGCACAGGTTCCACCTCCAGCACAATTTAGCAGAGGTCTACCCTGATAACCAATACATAATTAATTAATGAACTTCAATAGAATGGAAAAAAAAAAATATATATATATATATATACACACACACACACACACAAAGCTTATTAATAAAATCAACTAATAAATCATATGAATTATAAGTTAAAAAACTTACATATGGTCCATACAACTCAATATTTGAATCCAACATTATGTTCCTAAGTTTCTGTCCACCACATGCTTTTCGAAAATGTACATCAGGTGTTCCATCTGGTAGTAACACAGACTTAAAAAAAAACATAAAACAGAAATTATTATTAATTAAATTGCCACTAATTATATACAAGCTAGCTATGATATGTAAAATTGTACATATATAATATTTCAACTTACACTAACAAAAGCAAAAGCCACAAAAGGTGGCTCCTCTGAGTCTGTGGATTGGGATTCATTTTCAGGGATTGTGCCAACAGCTCTGATTTTCCCTCTAGAGAATCTGGGGTGCTTAGAGGTTTTGAGTGTTTTATGGGAGTTGGTAATGTAGTTGAAGTTTAAAGAGGTTGAGAAAGAAGATAAAGCATATGAACTCAGTTGTAGGGTACCCATTTTTTGATAAGGTAATAGGGATTCTATGCTTGGATAGTTTGTGAAAGTGAGCTGGATATTTGCATGGGGTTTTCATCATGGTGTGTGGTGGCTCTTTGTTTTGATCTTATCTGTTCTAATGTAGGTGCTAAGGCTATGAGCATGGGTTAGAGAGTGGGCCAAAAATGGAATAAAATAATAGTAAATTTTATAAGTTTGTAGTGAGCCTAAAACCTCATAACTCTTTTAAGTACAAAATCCAGCACACACTGTAAAATTTTGAGGCCCAAAAGCTAATCAGAAAGACTCAGGCCCAGATGGAATATTAGGAAAGCAAAAGAGGCCCGAAAGCTAATCGGAGAGACTCAGGCACAGATGGAACATTAGGAAAGCAAAATGGGAGAGAGCGCTAGAGGAAGGGCTTGAACCTTCGACCTTGTGGTTAACAGCCACACGCTCTAACCAACTGAGCTACTCCAGCTTGTTGGTCTTCACCAAAAAGTAAGTTTAATATAAAACATTATTTTATTTTTACTTAAATGTATAAGAAAAATAACCGCCGTTTGAGTTTTGACTTAAGTGTTTAGCCTAATGATACCTCCCAATGATTTAAATAATGGGAAATTTAGGGTAACTCTTTTTTTTTTACCCGTCTTTTCGACGATAGTAACCCCTTGTGTCTATCATCTTACAAGTTCAAAGTTATGGTTTTGAGTAATAACAAGCCTCACTATTACTCAAGTGACCCCACTAGGGCTATGTGAAAATATTGCTTGACTCGTCAACTCACCTAACCCAACTCATGCGAGTCCATTAAGTGAGCGGATCGGGTTGAGATATTTCTAACCCACCAAAAGCTAACTTGCCCGCCTATACACACACACACACACTCGCGCGTACTTTGTCATGTTCACCCACTTTATTTCTCTCATTTCTTGCTCTTTCTAATTATTTTTTCATTTTTACATTTCTCTTCCTTATTAAACTTTAGCTATTCTTTCTAAGATTTTGTTATTATTCTTATTCTATGTACATGTCTAATTTCAGGTTCTGAAATGTTTTTCTTTTCAATGTGATAAAATTTTTTAGTCATTCTAATAAAAAAATAATGCAGTATTTGCATTTATTTTTAATAAAAATTGCAATTTTTCCTCCTTTTTTTTCCCCTTATTTAAAGAAGTAAAGAATTATCCAATTTAATTGAAATAATTTCATTTATGAATTGAATTTGTCAACCTGCCCAACCCATCAAATTGAAACCATTATATTTTTACTTACCTGCTGAATTCATAGATTGGTGGGTTGGCGGCAAATTGAAAATTTTCCAACCCGCCATTGGCAGGATGGTTAAAAATATTACTTTCTACCCATCTAACCCAACCCATGTATACCCCTAAATCCCACTCATTATCAACTTTGAGTTTAAGTGAGTTCGCATTGACCATACCTATAAACCTCTTTTTTTATTTATGAAAAAAAAAAATTTGTAAAGGATAAAGGTATGGCCTTGTAGGACCATTAGCTATTAAGTTCCTTGAGTTTGGAGTGCCATACCACCAACCTTCAAAGGGACACAAAAAGGTGCAAAATGAGAGAGGGTTTTATCCAAAACTAAAACCCTTTGCAAAGGATTACAAATAAAAGTAGTAAATGAATTGAAACACAAACACAATGCCATTGCCCCAAGTCTCAAGCCTCAACCTCAATCTCCGCCTCCTCTTCCCACTTCTTTCTCCCTTTAAACCCTCTTCTCTCTCCTACCTTAAACCCATCAACCATTCTTCTTCTCTCTTCACCATTCTCGCCTCCTCTAAACGACACCGTAACATTCCTCCTCCTCATCACCTCAAACCCAATCTTGCTCGCAGAAACACCAGCACTCTGAGCAGCAGAGACCAACAAAAAGTGGCTCCAATGGAAACAACAACTGAGCCTCAGCCTTCTGTTGGGTTCAATAAGAGAAGGGCTGAAGGTAGAGACAAGAGCGATAAACCCCACAAGAACTTACAGTTGAAAGTGCGCAAGCTCAACCCTGTCAATACTATTTCTTATGTGCAGGTACTGTTTTTTGGGGTTTTGGCCTTCTGGGTTTTCTTTGTTATGTGGTTTTATGAAATGGGTTTGTTTTAGTTTTTGTGATGTGATGGAGTGGAATGATATTGATTGTATTGGTTGTTGGATTTTTCTGGCTTTTGTCTGATAGTGGTTTTTGCAAACTGGGTTTGTTTAGAATGGTTGAAAATTTGCTCTATTTTATTTTCACTTTAGTTAGTTCTGGTATTTATTTGGATAAGCTTTTGTTGATTCTGATGCTAATTTGTGTTCCTAGATTTAGTTATTGGTGTTAAGTAATGTGAAAAAGAGAGAAAGAGCTCTGTCAAATGTGTTTCTTGGGGGTTTTTTTTGAGCGGATAATGTGCTTAATTGACAGATTCTGGTCTGAGTTTATAATTTTAGTCCTCTGTAATTTGAAGAAGTATAGGTTTAAAGTCAGAAACTTGGAATCCTATTTTTGTGGGAATGTGGTTTTAATTTAATATTTATTTCTGCCAATGAACTCTAGCTCAACTAGCATCTCCTCCCTACGTGCCAGGTAGAGGGTGAGATGGTGGGTTCTAGACCAATCGGTGCATGTGTAACTTATGAATAATAGATAATAATGATTATTTCCTGGTTAATTAGTATGAGAAGCAACTTAGTTCTGGAACCTTTCCTGGGTTTCCAAGGGACCTTTGATCTTATGGCCATGCAACCAAGCATGAGCAAAAGGTATTTAGGAATTTAAAATACTAGCTTATTTGGATAATAACATTTTGTCAACCATACTTCTATGAACTGAGTTTTTGTATTTGAGCAAGCAGTAGTTGAGAAATTTTCATATCTCTATTTTTGTGGGGTTTAATTAGTACTAGCATGTTTAGAAAGTGATTGTTCAATGATGACATATATGTGAAAAATGGAGTTGTCTCATTGTACTAATATTGGTGCCTTTGTCTATTTATTACAGATATTGGGGACAGGAATGGATACTCAGGATACATCACCTTCAGTTTTGCTTTTCTTTGACAAGCAAAGATTTATTTTCAACGCTGGAGAGGTAAGCCTGGGGGTGACATTTTCCTTGTCAACTCAATATTTTATGTCTCTCTTTTGGTATTGGGAACTGAATTTTCTGTTTTAATATGAACTATAAATGGTTAATGCCTAATCCAAGATGAACACGTGGATTCTAAAATGGCGGTTTGTCATTGTCGAGTGTTTATTGAAACTGAATTTTTATTTTTTAATCAAAATTTAGAAATGAAACTGAACTTAATTTGATGCTCATATCTAATTCAAGGCATAGTCCCCCCCCCCCCCCCCCCCCCCCAACAAAAAAAAAAAAACTTGTGTAAACCTATGGAATTTATTTCTTTCTCTTAATTTATTATTCTCATTGCAGGGATTGCAACGATTTTGCACAGAGCATAAGATTAAGTTATCAAAGGTATGAGATGTCTGGTAACTTCACTCTTTACTGTGTAAATCCATATATAAAGTTTTTTTCCAATTTCTGTTAATAAAAATGATAAATCAGATATTTCCTGCATGTAGGAAGACATTAATGTTTTTGTATCTTTCTCCAGATAGATCACATATTTCTTTCTCGTGTCTGCTCAGAGACTGCGGGTGGACTTCCAGGTTTGTATCTTGATAGATCAGCAATGATGTATCTGTGATCATTAACTGTATTTCAATTTCGGATTATAACCAAAGAAAATGTTTTAGTTTGTAGTATATAAACATCTGTAGTGTGTCTTAATGTCTGAATAGCCATTCAAGTGAGAGTTCTTCAGGCCACTGAATTGCTCAATTTAATTCCACAGGTTTACTATTGACTTTGGCTGGCATGGGAGACGAAGGAATGTCTGTGAGTATCAGATCAAAAAATATATATATATATATATATATATTGTCTCTCCAGTTAATTTTGTAAAATGTTGATTTGCAATTCTATCTTATATTATTTCTAATAAGAGTTTCTATTGTTTTGAAGGTCAATGTTTGGGGTCCATCAGATCTCAAGTATCTAGTTGATGCCATGAAGTCTTTCATCCCAAATGCTGCCATGGTTCACACTCGGAGCTTTGGGCCCATGTTAAGTTCTGATACTGCTTCTATGCCTGATTCAAGTCAGTTTCAAGAACCCATTGTTCTCATTGATGATGAGGTTGTCAAGATATCAGCCATTCTCCTACGACCAAGTTGCTTGGATGGGTCTCCACACTTGAATGAAGAGCCTGTCATGCAGAATCCTTCAGAAAGGGGTCTAGATGAGAGAATGGATCCAAATGGAAAAACAGGGTCTATAATGAAGCCTGGTGATATGTCTGTGATATATGTCTGTGAATTGCCTGAGATTAAGGGGAAATTTGACCCAGCCAAAGCTATGTCTCTTGGTCTTAAACCTGGCCCAAAGTATCGTGAGCTGCAACTCGGAAATTCAGTGGAGTCAGATCGCCAAAATATCATGGTGGGTTCCAAAAGGCATGCGTTAAAGATATATTATGAGGCTCTTGCCTGTGCTTTATTGTTTCTGAAGTCTGTTATGTGGTCTAGGTTTTAATCTATAGATTTATTTGCCTTTTGTTTAGGTTCAGCCAAGTGATGTAATGGGTCCTTCTGTTCCTGGGCCCATTGTACTCCTTGTTGACTGCCCCACAGAATCTCACTTGCAGGAGTTGTTGTCTATACAATCTCTCAGTAGTTACTATGTAGATGCCTTGGGCAATCTACCAGAGAGTGCTAAGACTGTTACTTGTATCATTCATTTAAGTCCTGCATCTGTAATAAGTGGTTCAAATTATCAGAGATGGATGCAAAGATTTGGTTCAGCCCAACACATCTTAGCTGGACATGAAATGTGGGTTTCTTTTCTTATTTACAAGGCTTTGTGGCGTGTGCCTAGCTACTTCAATTGACAGTTCTCATGCTTTTACAGGAAGAATGTGGAGATTCCAATTCTTAAATCAAGTGCACGAATTGCAGCACGTCTCAATTACTTGTGCCCTCAGTTTTTCCCAGCTCCAGGTTTTTGGTCTCTTCAGCAGCTTAATTACTCAGCACCAGAGTCCAGTGCTTCAAGTGAGGTTTGTTGCAATATACTAGGAAGGCAATAATTATTATAATATTTGATTGTTAGGAGTTCATTGGCAAGCTTGGACATATTTGGGGCCTACTGACCGGTTGATTTGGTTTCTTCTTATCAGGGTCCAGTTTCAAAGCTGTGTGAAAGCATTGCTGCCAAAAATCTCCTCAAGGTATGAATTGAGATCTATAATAAACTTCTGGCCCCATCTAATTTTTATAGGAGAACAGATATGATGTAGTTTAACCTTTCCTCCTTACAAACTAGACCATATCTTATTCACAAGCTTTACTCTGTAAGTTATCTTACATTGAGGTTTGAAACAAATATGAATTGAGATAGTCAAGAGAGTGAATTCTAAGAGTTGTTAAGATAGTGGCTATTTACTCGAGATATTTAGAAGATCATTTACATAAATGCTCCAGCATATCTAAACCAAATTTTCCTCAAATGTAGACACTATACTCATTATATTCACCATGGATATAGAATGTCATGCCTTCTCTTTGAATTTTTTTTTCCTTTTTTGTTGTCCTACTAAGGTCATGCTTCACTTGTTCTGCAGTATGGTTAATTTTATGAGTGACTTGATTTTTCTGATCTTGTATAGACACACGCCATATAATGATGGCATTTTTTCTTGTGTGTGTTGAACAGTTCACTTTGCGTCCTTATGCTCACCTTGGGTTGGATAGATCTGGTATTCCAAATTCAGCGACTCCCACAGAAATCATTGATGAGTTAGTGACAGAGATTCCAGAGATTGTAGATGCTGCCCAATGTGTCAGTCATTTCTGGAACGGGTCCAGAGAGACAGAGGAGACAACTTCCTTGCAAGATAGTAAAGTTTTTGTTGAAGAGCCATGGTTGAATGAGAATTCTCTTCCTTGCTGTTTGGAGAATGTAAGAAGAGATGATTTAGAGATTGTTCTTCTTGGGACTGGTTCATCCCAGCCATCTAAATACCGTAATGTTAGTTCGATCTTCATTAATCTTTTTGCGAAAGGAAGTTTGCTCTTAGATTGTGGCGAGGGAACCCTAGGACAGCTGAAAAGGAGGTAATGCCATACAAATCTTCTATTACTTAAAGAGCTTTTAAATTCCCGTCTAACATGTTGATTAATGTACCTTGAGAACAGATATGGTGTAGAGGGTGCAGACGATGCTGTGAGACATCTAAGGTGTATTTGGATCTCTCACATTCACGCTGATCACCACACGGGTTTGGCAAGAATACTTGCTCTGCGGCGTGATCTGTTACAGGCAGTGCCTCATGAACCATTACTTGTTGTGGGCCCAAGGCAGCTTAAGAGATATTTAGATGCATACCAAAGACTTGAAGATTTAGATATGCAGTTCCTTGATTGTAAGCACACTACAGCAGCTTCATTGGATGCTTTTGAGGGTTTTATTGAATCAAATAAAGATCGCTGTTCTCCAGAAAGTCCAATTAATGTTGAGGATATGACCAATAAAATTTTAGATGGCCCAACAGGACAGAACATTGATTGTACTCTGTTTGCTAGAGGATCCCAAATGCAGAGCTATTGGAAGAGACCAGGTAGTCCAGTTGATAATAGGATGGCTTTGCCAATCCTAAAGACCTTGAAGAAAGCACTAAGTGAAGCTGGTTTAGAGGCCTTGGTTAGTTTTCCCGTCGTGCACTGTCCACAGGCATTTGGTGTTGCATTGAAGGCAGCAGAGAGAATCAATAGCGTTGGAAAAGTGATACCAGGGTGGAAGATTGTGTACTCAGGTGACACCAGGCCCTGCCCAGAATTGATAGAAGCATCCCATGGTGCAACAGTTCTTATACATGAGGCAAGTTATCACATGATTTTCTTCCCGGTTTATCATTATAGTTTACAGATATTGTTTTCTTCCCTCGAAAACATGATGCAATCTGAGATTGTTATACATCAATTTTCTTCCCTTTTTGCCTATAGTCTTGTAGCTTAGTGGCAATAACCTACCCTCCTTTACTAGGAGAATCAAGGTTTAAATCCCCTCTCCCCTCTTGTTGTAACTATCGAATTATAAAAAAATAAAAGATATGTTGAAGCTTCGAAAATAAAATAAGAATAATATTGAATAAAATTTAATGATATTTAAGATTATAATTGTTTGAAAGGTCCTGAGAAGGTGCTTTGTTTCTCTCTCTCTTCCCCCCTCCCCCTCCTTTTCTCTCCCTTTTCCTTTTTTTTTTTTTTTTTTTTTAATACTATTTTTTATGGGCCTGCTCCAAGATGTTCAGTGGCAATGTATTGATGAAAAGGATTAAAATTAAGTTATTTCAGTGCGGTTGGATGTAACTTTTTTGCTAAAAGCTTATTTGCTTATTTTCTGAAAGTAAGTTATAGTTGTTCCCAGAAGAAGCGAGACTTTAAAAAGCTATACATAAGCAATTAAGCTGAAAATTAAAAGAAAAAACTGTTGCCAAGCAGACACAGTCCAATCAGATATAAACTCTAAATCAAATTCCCATATATGGTACATTTTACTTATTAAAAAAATCCCAGACAAGGTGCATTTTGAAGCATGGTATAATTATACTTCCATTATAGATGAAGTCGTTTATACACTGTTCAGTGGCAAATCAGATGAATGTGGAACTTTTTCATGCTTGTTTTGACTTTTCCTGTAGGAGTTGAATTATTAATCAGCATGTTCAAGGTAAAATTACTGTTATTGACTGTAATTGACTAATTGTCGTTGTCAAAGTTGCAGGCTACGTTTGAGGATGGCATGGTGGATGAGGCTATAGCAAGAAACCATAGCACAACAATGGAAGCAATAGAAGTTGGGGACTCTGCTGGGGCGTACCGCATTATCCTTACCCACTTCAGCCAGAGATATCCAAAAATTCCGATATTTGATGAGACACACATGCATAAGACTTGCATTGCGTTTGACATGATGAGTGTTAATATAGCAGATTTGCCAGTACTTCCAAAGGTTCTTCCATACTTAAAACTGCTTTTTAAAAATGAGATGATAGTTGATGAGTCTGATGATATTGTAGATGATGCTGTAGAGGCTGTACACGTTGGTTCATAACAATAAATTCTCAATTATTATGAAATTGGCTTACATATTATCTTTCAATAATTTGCTTTTTTTTTGTTGGGGGGGGGGGGGGGTGGGAACTATCTTTTATCCCAATTTCTCCAATTGAGTGGGATTTTTATACCCTTTTTTTTTTTTTTTTTTTTTTTTCTATACATTGATTATGTATACATTTTCAGCTTGATCCCTTCCGTTTAGGATCCAAACTCAATTAATTTTTTTAGCATATATGCTGTGGACTTCTCTTTAGCCAATTGCTTGACCAATATAACAAATAAGGATACCAACTATATTTCATGATTGAGGCAATGTTGCAATATTCCTTTTTTCTTACTCTTCTCAAGTGAATACCACACTTGTTTAGGATTGCATTTAAAACACCAGTAATCAGGGATTTTTTTTTTCTTTTTCCCCTGACAATTTGTGGGGTAGGGAGATTAAATCCGTGTTCTTCGCGGAGAGAATTGGATAATATCATTAAATCACAAGACTCTTAGCAGCCACCAGAGATTCCATTTGTATAATAAACTGAAATATCAAATATGAGGTTTCCTGACAGTGTAGGAAAATGTGTTGTACTTTTATTGTAAGTGTAAGAAAATGTGTTTTAGTCTACCATGTGAAATAATTTTTTGATAGAGTAATTTTCTAGAGAGGAAAAAACAATTAAATTTAGGTGTGCTGAAATTTATCTTTGAAGGTTTATGATGTCATACCATCTATAGTCTCCCAGCATCACAATCAAAATGGAGTCTAATAATCAAAATAGTGTACTGTCTGTTATTTTCCCTGGGAAGGCTAATCTTCAGAGGAAATTATCTTATGTGAGAAATTTTTGTTTATGGATTAATTAAATGTTGCATATGTGCTTGAAGCCCTTAGAGCAAAGCATTAGTAAGTGTAAAAGTTTCCTTCTTTTTTACACTAAAAATCTATTTTTTCTATTTTACAAAAAATACTGAAATATTATATGCACGAGCTATAATAACTGTGCATATATGCACGGTTACTGTAGCACTTGTGTATTTATGCACAATTTTATACCCACTAATGTGGGTGTTTTTTGGGTCAAAATGTGCATATCTCAACACTTTTTCTATTTTGCACTATTTTGCACTTACTGTTGCAAGTGCTCTAGATGTGAAAAAAATAACAATAATAATCAAGAAGTATTTGATAGGTATAAATGTACTTTCTCGGGAAATCATTGGCTACAGGAATTCCTAGAAAAAAACATAAAATAAAATGAAAGCCCATCCTCATGAAACTAAACCGTAGGTTTTTTTTTAAAAAAAAAAAAAAAAAAAAAAAATTTATAGGGAAACTAAACCGCAGGTTATGCAAGAAGGTGGCTTGTTTATAAGTACGACTAAAGTTGTTAGTATTGGACACGAGGTGATTCGTATCATTAAATATGTACTGAATTGAGCCAAAAAAATTTTGTATTGTCTGTATCGAATATGCTTATGAATCATAATATGTGTGTGTGTCATATAGATTGTATTGTGTCAAATTACTTAGATGTATCGGGGTTTTTGCTAATATTTGAGCTTTTACTTGAGTCCAACATTTTGTGGCACTTGTTTTCAATACAAATTTATTGGACTATACAGTTAAGCCCAATAAATAATATGTCTAACAGTGCCTTTTGCTTCTCTCTCCCTGCAAAATTTGGACCATATAATTGAATGTGGATGTTATAAATATATTCTCATTTAATATATTTAGTTAATTTTATTAAAAACAACTGCATAAGTAATAATCAAATTAATCATTTGTAAGATATATTTTCAATTTTATGAGATATATATATATATATATATATCTTGTTAATAAGTCTCTTATAAGTTAACGAAATAATAAATATTCATTATGAATTGTAAATTTACAATGGACATTTTTCAAAATGAAAAATATTTATCAATAGTTTATTGGTTTGTACATACAAATATAATAAAAAATATCATTTTGATCCTTACATTTTAAGGTTGCTATCAATTTGGTTCCTGCATTTTGGTAGCTGTAAATTTGGTCTATATTATTTTCAACTTGCAGTCAATTTTGGTTATATATATCTTGTTAATAAGTCTCTTATAAGTTATGAAATAATAAATATTCAATTATGAGTTGTAAATTTGCAATGCACATTTTTCAAAATGAGAAACATTTATCTATAGTTTATTGGTTTGCACATACATATATAATAAAAAATATTATTTTGATCCTTACATTTTAGGGTTACTATCAATTTGGTTCCTACATTTTGATAGCAGTAAATTTGGTTCATGTTATTTTCAACTTATAGTCAATTTTGGTTAGTGAGTTGACGGTAAAGACTAAATTAACGACAAGTTAAAAATAATATGAATCAAATTGACTACTACGAAAACGTAAAAACCAAAATGGTATTTTCACCATAGATTTATTGTGGTTGCATCACTCGCATGAGATATTCTTGATATTTGTACATAATTTTGCTTTAATTTTAAAAACAAAGTGTTTTAACTTTCTCCCAAATAGGTTTTGTTTAAAAAAGCCAACTTTTTAAGGAAACATCATTTAATACCTTGTTTATCAATTAAAAATATAGAAGTTTCTAAAATTACCCTCATTAATTTAAACTTTAGAGAAAGAATATTATTGATTTTTTTTTTAAAAAGAGGGCAAGAAAGAAAATTTATTTTTGACTTTTCAAAAATAACTACATTTTGGGAATATCAACAATTTGAGATGGAAGGGGATATAAAAAATAAGTATTAAATGCACATTTTCTTAAAATAAAAATTATATTATGAAACGGGGTAATGGAGCATCCCCTATAACATCCTCACAGGTTTGTGGGGCTCAGCAAATGTGACGAGGGGGGCTCCATAAACCAATTTTCATTAGATACATTCTCCATATAACATTTATTAACAAAATTCATTTTATAACATGTTTGTGTACCATTTTATGAAACGGTACATTAAATATTTAAAAAAAGAATCGATTTACGATACTTATTACAAATTACAATATCATTGTTGTACTATCTCAGTGATTGGAACATAGAAACATTGAAAAAATATCCAGTCGGTGATACTGTGCATTGATGGTGACTAGAGAGGTAGTAAAAGTGCAAAACTATAAAGTATACCTATCTCCTGCGGTTAGTACATGCATGCAATGCTTCCCAATTGATAGGCCCATATACCTGTGAAACCCAGATGCCGATACTGTGTGAAATAACCCTAGCTATTGTATGGTACACAATTACCAAATGCATGTGAAATGTAAAAGTTAAATAAGGTGTCATTAACCTAACTAATCCAACGTAACTGAATATTGAACCCAAGCCTCACCCATTTGTAAGGACTTGGTTTGGGTCTAGTGTCCAATTGCGCTTGACTCATTAAGATGATGACACATGTCCAAAAGTGGATATGTCAATATCTTGACTGATCCAGTGCAACTGAACACTAGACTCAAGCCTTATCCAATTTATAATTAGAAATTGTCTGTTTGACAAAAAGCATTCTCAGCCTTTTCTTTTTCTTCTTTTCTATTTATTATTATTGTTTTTTTAACATTTATCAAAATTAGCTCGAATATGAGGCTGATTCACTTCATGTTTGGATGTGTCAGTTCTTGGTTAACTTAGACCCCTCCTATTCTCAAACTTCAAACTTCTCATAAACATGATTGTCAAATTCAATTTTGGGCTTAAATGCATTTACCAATCTTTCAACAACTTGGGTTGTTCAATTTTCTAAGCCAGTAGTTATGTTAAACAATACACAAGAAGACTAGAACATCACCAGCTGATGATAGCACCCACTGCAATTAAAGACTAAAGATGTATAACAATGTCCCTTATAATCTAAACAGTTGTAGCTCTGTCTCAAAATATACAACATGACCCAGATCCATATCGAATTGGGAAGCCAGACACATGGAAAGCACATAGTGCTCCACGAACTCTTATGTCAAAAAGGCCCCCAAAGACCTAAGAAGAAATCTTATCATAAATGCAAAACAAGCTGGAGATCCAGTGAATCACAATGAAGTTATCCACTCTTCTGTATTTCTTCTATTACAATCAATATGGACTAACTCAAAATTCATATCGGACATGTACTAATCAGCTTCTTTAATTAATTTTACAATTCTTTGCAGTAGTAGAAAAGAAAAAGTCATAGATCACAAATAAAAAGCCCAAAATTGTAATGGCTGGCTAAACTTTTACTTCCAGTCAGCTGAGCAGCACACATTTGAGGTGAACTGAGCTATAATATTTCATATTTGGAAGCATGTTCTTCTGTTTCGCACAAGCAAGGTAGACTTTGTTTTCATCTCTTCCAGCAGAGTCAAAGACAAAGAGGACTTTAACATCACAAAGACTCTGGACTTGTCGAGGGTCTGATTCTTGCAGGCATTCCTCTAGGTTCATCTAATCCATTCGAAATCCATTAACTCAATGGATTCCTGGGTGTGATTGACATTTTCCTTACATCAAGATCAAGCTCTTGCTCTACATCATCTTCATCACTAATACCATCATCATCATCATCATCATATGGAGGTCTGACCATTGACCAATGCACGAAGTGTGGCAGAATATATCTTCAGATAATGGAGAAACCGAAGTAATGCCAGTAAACTAATAAAACAAATACAAAAATAAAATGTAAAAAGTTTCATTCTAAATTATTTATACAAGTCATATGACTTATTAAATAGGTCATGTAACTAAAAATACAAATGCACAGTAACCAGAATCACTCCTATGGCTAACAGACTATACCAACTGACTAGAAGCTCCAATAAATGGCCCCCCCATGATAAGATGAGTTAATCTGCGTTTGTTTTCATCATCTTAGTTTAACAAACTACTAAATTCCAAGAGAAACACCCTGGCATCCCCATGCCTGTAGTAAGATCAAGTTCCTCCAGATAACAAGGACGGGTAACAACTACAACATGTGATTCTCTTCACAATACCATGAGAAAGGAAGGCCTTGTTCTAGGGAATGTTTACGCTACAGCTATGACAAAGGAAGAAAATTTCCAAAAAAAAACTGACAGACAGAAGATAGAAATCTAAAAAAGGATGACAAAAAATCATATTATATTAGAGATATCAATCAAGAAACTTAATTGAATCTCCAAGACATATGTTGTCTTAGATTGACCTAATCAGTTGTATCTACCACTTAAGAAGTGGCAAATACAACAAATTAGTTTAAACATTTCCTGTTTTGCACCACAAAATGCAGAATAGTGGTGGAGTCATCGTCTCTGCACACACCTATTTGTTTTGATAAATTATACAATTCTCGAAAGACAACAAATGTAAAACACAACTCAGCCATGGTTGGAAGAAATGATTTAGAAATAAATTTATGTTTATATAGATTTCTACAATAGCCCAAACAATCAGAAGTCAATAGAGAAACAAATGTACTGTACAAGGATCTAGTTTTTTTTAGCTAAAGCATCAGCCACCAAATTAATAGAGAATGTATTAAAGATTGAAATATGCAGATCGGATAGTTGATGTACAGCAGTGTAGTTTCTGTCTAAGCTACAAGTAGTTTTGTAAGTGCATAGACATAAACGATTTGTAGTTTAGTTAACCTCAAAATGTGGAGGTTAGTTAGGCACACGTGTAAGAGTTAATTTGTTTTACATTTCCAGCTCATCTCAGATTCTTATATAAGGAACAGAAACGATCCCTAGATTATCTGCACTAGAAAGAAAGTAAGGACTTGATGGCTTATAAATATCATCAGCAATTGAAGAAGATCCATTAGGAGGAGCAAATTGAGAACTTGTATTCTCAGTAGAAGCCATGGAAATCTTTCAGCTAAGCGAGAACAAGAGCTTGAAAAAAAAAAAAAAAAAAAAGGAAGAAGAAGAAGAGAAAACAGAGAACATAATACTGTTTGGAAAGCAAGAAAATCAGAGAGAAAAAAAATTAGTTGAGGAAGGAGATTGTAGCTCTGATACCAAATAAAGAAACACACACAGAAAATCTAAAGAGAAAATTTCTATATGTATAATAAATGAAAGTCTCTTGCCAACGTTAGAGGGCAAATTTTATTGCTAGAGTCTATTCCTTCTATCAACTGGGTTTTTTCTTTAATTCAGCAGGAAGAAAAACAAAGATCGGTTGGGTTGAAGATGAATCCTATTGTGGAATCTGCTGTGTTGGCCACAAGAACTGAGAGTTCTGCTAGCTAAGGATATAATTCCAAGAACAAAGACAAGCCATTTTGTTCTCATTGTGGATTGAAGGGCCATACAATTGACAAGTGCTATAGAGTCCATGGTTTCCCACCTGGATATAGGAACAAAGGAAGAGGAGGTCAACCACATCAAGCTGCAGCAGCCATGGTTCCTAATCAATCTGTTACTGTGGTTCCTGGTCAATCTTTCTCTGATATTCCCAAATTCGCACTATCACAGGCTCAGTCACAATGTCAAGAACTCATGAAACATGTGGCCATGTTAAGTTCACAATTTTCAGAAATGGGGACAAATTCTGTTGATTCTCAGTATTCTCAGGCATTAGCCCCATCTGCTGGGCCACAAGTTACTCATGCGGTGACTCAATCTACTGATTCATATCCACAAGCCTCTACCTTTGCAGCTTTTGACCCACAAGCTTCAACTTTTGCAGCCTTGCATCACATGGTAGGTAACCCTTTTAACTCTCTAGAACACTTAGTGTTTTCAGCTAATTTTACTACATCTTCCTTAGTTTCATCTCAAGATTGGATCTTAGACACAGGAGCTACTAACCATATGGTCCATTCAATTTCATTTTTTACATCCATTACTTCTATTGTTAATCTTGTTGCCAACCTTCCTAACGGACATAAGGCATTTGTAACTCACATAGGGACAATACAGTTAACATCCACTCTCTCTTTTTAATGTCCTTTGTGTCCCAACCTTCTCTTTTAACTTGATTTCAGTAAGTCAGTTGACTAGAAATAATCCTTATTGTTTGATAGTTCTGGACACCCTTTGCTTTATTCAGGGCCTTCAACCATGGAAGACGAATGGATTGGTAGAGCAAAGGGAAACTTGTATCTTTTGGAGACAACTGCTACTGTTTTTCCTTCTTTTTCCATTCCATATATTGCTTCAAATGTTACGCGTCAAAATAAGACTTCTGCAGAATCTGTACCTGCTTGTTTTGATTCTCTTACTTCTGTCAAGAATAAGTGTCATAATGTTCATCTATGGCATGCTAGACTTGGACATCCCTCCATTTCTAGACAGCTATTGCTCTTTCATTGTATTCCACAAATTACTTTGAATAAAGATGTTCAGTTTTCTTGTTCTATTTGCCCTTTAGCTAAACAGAAAAGATTACCTTTTCCTAGTGCTAATCATGTGGCTCCTAATGCTTTTGATCTCATTCATTGTGATACATGAGTACCTTTTTCAACACCTACCTTAGAAGGTTATAGGTATTTTCTTAACTTAGTGGATGATAGCACTAGAACAACTTGGATTTATCTCATGAGATCAAAGTCTGAGTCTTCTATACACATACCAGCCTTCTTTTCAATGATTGAAACACAATTCCACACCAAAATTAAATGTTTTAGATCAGATAATGCTCCTGATCTTAAACTTCCAGATTTTTTCAAAAACAAAGGTACTCTTCATCAGTTTTCTTGTGTTGGAAACCCTCAACAAAATTCTGTGGTTGAGAGAAAGCACCAGCATATTTTGCAGGTTGCTAGAGCTTTAGGTTTCAATCCAATCTTCCTTTACATTTTTGGGGTGAGTTTGTGTTACCTGCTGTTTACCTCATTAATAGGCTGCCTTTTCCATTGTTGCACAACAAAAGTCCTAATGAAAAGTTGCTTAAACAAAATCCCTCTTATACTCATCTTAGAACCTTTGGTTCCTTATGTCTTGTTTCAACTCTTCCACTGAACAGATCCAAATTTGATCCTAGGGCTAAGCCCTGTGTTTTCATTGGTTATCCGGCTGGTATTAAAGGCTATAAAGTTCTTGATTTAGCTTCCAAAACTATATTTGTTTCTAGAGATGTCCACTTTCTTGAACATATTTTTCCATTTTCCACATCTTCCAAACCTCTTTCACCTAATCATTCTACCATCTCAGATTTTCTTGATCCCACATCAGAATTCTGCAGTTCCAACCTACAGATACTCCTCTAGAACTTGTTCTTCCACTTCCTGCTTCTCCCATTGTTGATTCTTCTTTACTTAGGAGATCCACTAGATCACACAATTCTCCTTCATACCTACAAGACTACCATTGTCCTCTTGCTCAAGGTGCTGTTCCTGTTTTTCCAGATGCAATGTATCCTATATCTGATACCTTTATACTACTCTAAATTTACCCAAACTCATAAAGCTTTCAGCATTGCTCTTCTCACTAATATTGAACCTACTCATTACAACCAAGCTGCCCAATTTCCTGAATGGAAAGAGGCTATGCAAGCTGAACTGCAGGCTTTAGCTGCCAATGATACTTTGCCTCTTTGCCTCCATGGAATACAGCAATTGGTTCTAAATGGGTGTATAAAATTAAGCTGAAAGCTGATGGTAGTATAGAGAGATATAAGGCTTGTTTAGTGGCTAAGGTTTTTACTCAACAAGGAGGGTTAGACTATCTTGAAACTTTCTCACCTGTTGCTAAGTTTGTCACAGTGAGGACCCTCTTGGCTATAGCTGCTATTAAGGATTGGCACATCATTCAACTTGATGTCAACAATGCATTTCTGCATGGTGATATCTTTGAAGAGGTTTATATGCATTTGCCACTTGGATATGTTCCTGAGGTTGCTAGCAAGGGGGAGTTACAGATTTGCAAGTTGAATAAATCACTATATGGTTTGAAGCAAGCTAGCAGGCAATGGTTTGCTAAGCTAACAAGTGCTATACTTGAATAAGGTTTTGAACATCAAAATCAGATCACTCTTTGATCACACGGGTTCAAGGGCAGACAATTCTTATTGTTCTTGCAGCTGCTAACAGTTTCAAGAATTACTTGCATGATCAAATCAAGCTCAAGGATTTAGGACCTCTAAAGTTCTTTTTAGGACTTGAAATTGCTAGAACAGCTTCCATTCTTGCAAAAAAAAAAAAAAAAAAAAAAATACATCCACATTAATTATTTTTCATAGTTTTATTAACGTGTGCTATTTTGAAACAACATACCAAAATAAACTAAGAAGTACACGACATTGTGCAGCTAGAGTATAAACAGTGAAAATATGATATCACAGCTTACTAGAAAAAGCCCTATATTGGATGAAGCCCAGCCCAACTCATTACAAAACCTTTCCTCTTCCTCTGATCAAAAGCCCAAATCTTTAACAAAACCCGGTCTCAGCTAAACTACTTCTTCGTTCAAGGTTTTGGAAATTGTTTGGTTCTTTGGTTCTTGTAGGGTTTCTCTTTCTCTGAACCAAAAAAAAAAATGCCTTCTCACCAGGGCGCGGAGGCGCTCTCAGCCTCGGGCCGGAGCTCCGAGAAGCTGAGCCTCCCAACACTCCAGTCGAAGATGAAGTCCGACCCGGACGGTTACGAGTCGGAGCTAATCCTCCTCTACAGCCAATTCAAGTCCTCTCTCGAACTCTTCCAGCAACAAGCGGCGCTCAATTTCACCTCCATCAGCGGCATCGGCAGCGACCCCTCCGTCGCCAAAGACCTCGGCGACAGAGCCTTGATTTTGGCCCATGTCACCCCTTTTTACCCCAACCACCTCGCCGACTTCCCCAAACAACTCGCCGGTTTGCTCTCCTCCGCCTCTAGATCGCTTCCCTCCGGCCTCCGGTGCCACGTCGCCCAATCTCTCATTCTACTCTCCAATCGACAAGTAGGTATTTCCACCATCTCGTGTAACTTTGTAATGTTTTTCGCACTTTTTTTTTAATTTTTTTTTTATTGGATTGAAATTTTGTGAATTTCGATGATGAATTATGTGTTCTCTAACAAGCGTGCCAAATTTTGTGTTGATTGGACGTTATTTACTATTCGATTTAGGAACTCGTCTTTTGTTTGAATAAAAATGACACGTTTTCGATGATGAATTATGTGTTCTCTATGTTGGTAACACGAGCATGCCAAATTTCGTGCAGATTGGATGTTATTTTCTATTCGATTTAGAAACTCATGTTAATTTAAAAATTGGTTTTGACTCAAACACAAGAACTTCCAATTTAAACATTTTGCATGGATGATATTGTAATTCTGACGAGATAATAACTCTTTTTTATTGGATTAAAATTTTGTGAATTTCGATGATGAATTATGTGTTCTCTATGTTGGTAACACGAGCATGCCAAATTTCATGTTGATTGGATGTTATTTATTATTCGATTCAAAATCTCATTTTAATTTAAAAATTGGTTTCGACTCAAACACAAAAACTTATAATTTAAACATTTTACAGATGATATTGTAATTCTAACCAGTGGCTTCGTTAAAATTTGCATCCATTAAAACAATATTGAGTGACGTAAAATTTAATATGAACCCAACTCATATATATTTATATGAATGGAGTCATTTTTGGAACATTGACACGTTTTCTTTGTTTCGTTTTGGTTGTTTTAGATGATTGATATTGAAGAAACCCTAGCATTGTTCATGGACTTACAGACTCTAGGTGATAAGCCTTTAAGAAAATTGGCTTTCTCTCATGTTATTCATAGCATTAAGCGAATGAATCAGAAGCACAAGAATGATGCTAAGAATCGTAAGCTCCAAAATATCGTGTTTGCAATGCTACAGGTCTGTAGTACTAATCATTTTTCCTTTCTTGTTTGCTGAAAAGTTAAAACCATGAATTTGAGGTCAATTGGGTTAATAATTTGAGTTTTTGTGTATAATATGATAGCAAGATGATGAAGCAATAGCCAAGAGAGCTCTCACCACACTATGTGAGCTTCACCGAAGGAAGTTGTGGTTTGATGATAGAACCGCAAATGCCATTGCTACTGCGTGTTTTCATTCGTCGCCAAGGTAGTTACTAGTCATGTAGCATTAGTAAAATTTTCCAGTCTTGGATTTCGGATGTCACAATTTTGTGTTTCTTAAATTAATCAGGATCATGATTGCTGCTCTGTCGTTTCTTCTTGATTACGAGAAGATTGAAGACGATGACGATAGTGATGCTTCAAGTGGTGAAGATGACCCGAATCCTCAGGCTCCTCATGTTGTCATCAATAAACAGGCTATTTATAACGTTAGTTGCACTTTTTTTTATAGAAAATTCACTTCAATTATAGAGATTATTGCAATGTATTATATGAAGAAAACTAGAGTACTGTTTTTTTGGTGATGCATTTAGAGTGCCGATGGCAAGTATTTTTAAAAGTTATTTGTAAAACTTTAAAATTGCAGCTGGTTGATTGTATTGTAATGTAATTTTCTAATGATTTCAGGCACACCATAAAGGAACAGTTTCAAGCAAGAAGAAAAAGCAAGCAAAATTGCAGCGTGCAATGCGTAGCATGAAAAGGCAACAACGTCTGTCATCAGAAAATGTCTCATCGAATAATTATTCCCCACTTAACCATCTTAAAGATGCACAGGTACTTTAGTTTTCTCGTTGCTATCTTTGGTCAAGTGAATTCTACTCTAATATTCTTTCTTTGGATAGAAGGTTATTTTAGATTTCCATTCTGCCTGTAGGGATTTGTTGAGAAGTTATTCTCTCGGCTTCAAACTTGCAATGAACGTTTTGAGGTGAGAAATTATGTTTCATTTTTCTGTTAAATAATAACAGATTTTCTGCTTTAAAGTCATTGGAAATGGGATTACTTATGTCAACGAGCTGTAATTTTTTTTTATTGCCAGCTTAGGTTTGTTAATTGTTCTTGGCATAAGAAGCTAAGATGAAAGAAAGATTGGATCACGTTTAGATTTGTAGAATTATGGGGAAACTAAGACAAAGTTGTACATAATAAAAGAAGATTATTTGTTTAGAGATAGTCTTGAGGACTGAACCAGGGAAATTGTTGGGTGTTGGAAAGGAAGAGTTAACAGAGGAGATACTGAAACAATCTATTTGGTTGATATCAGGAACACATGCAAGTGTTACCTATTGTTATCTTCCTTTCAAAATGATTTCTATGAATTAGAAGGATAGATTTAATTCCCTTTTTTTCCCCAGAATTTAGGATCTGTTATTTTCATTTAATTTGTATAAAAGTTTTGAACCATGTTCTAGAGTAAAGTTCGTATTACACAACTTTTGCAGCCTATTGTTCTAATACATAAGTTTCTTTGTTAATTCTAATTACTTCATGAATTACACTGAACAAAGTGATTCACCAATTAAGAGTAACTATATACTAAATGCTCCGCAGTAAACTTTTTTTTTTTTTTTTTTTTAATAAAGAAAAAAGAAACGAGATCTAAATTTTTTTGTTAGTTCTTACTGTTTACAAAATGTTGCTGAATCTGAATGATTCTTTTTTTTTTTATTATTACCCTGTGTAAACTTCAGGTTAGGATGATGATGCTGAAAGTAATAGCTCGAACAGTTGGGCTTCACCGCTTGATTCTGTTGAATTTTTATTATTTCATTGAGAAATATATTCAGGTATTTTCTGACTCATGCAATTAAGTTGTAATTACCTTGATGCCTGAGGTGGTAACTATATTGATAAATGCAGCCCCATCAACGTGATGTCACAAGTTTACTTGCAGCAGCAGTTCAGGCCTGTCATGATATGGTATTAAGCTTTTTCTCTTTTGCTTGATTGGATACTATACTGTAATTTATAGCTAAATTTGATTATTTTCATCTGTCCCTCCCCCAAGTTGCATCTTTTGAAATTTGAACCTTCAAGAATTCACCTATAAATAATTCAATTGACTGTGTTCTAAACAGGTGCCACCTGATGCAGTTGAACCACTATTCAGAAAGATAGTAAATCAGTTTGTACATGATCGTTCACGCCCAGAGGTGCCACTTCACAGCTGCATTATAATAAGTTTTCCTTTTCAGTTACTTATGGATTTGTCTCTAAGTCAACTTGTTTTTTCCAGGCCATTGCTGTTGGATTGAATGTAATAAGGGAGATTTGTTTACGCATGCCATTGGTAACTACCTATACATTTCATTTTCTTTTATCTCTCTATCCGAGATTATCATGGTGGTTTCAAAGTTGTCTAATAACTTTTTGTAAATGTTAATTGGACCTATTCATCATCTTCTATCTCTTTTTTTTGCCTTTCATATATAGCCTTTTGTAACTCTGTTTTCTTAGTGCTGTTAATGTGTTAGGATTAATATTTTTGTTCCTGGCAACTAGTTGATGACAGAAGATTTGCTGCAAGATCTTGCACTGTACAAGAAATCACATGAGAAAGCAGTTTCAATAGCAGCTCGTTCACTGATTACTTTATTTAGAGAGGTATTAGAAACTACTGTCTAGCTGTGATATCTCTCTCTCTCTGTGTGCTTGCTTGTGCATATGTGTGCCTATGCATGCCCATGATCAATTTAGGAATAATTGCTAATTCGTTTATGTGCAGGTTTGCCCCGCACTGCTAATCAAGAAGGATCGTGGGCGCCCTACAGACCCGAAGGCAAGGCCAAAAGCATATGGAGAAGTCAATGTGAGCAGCAATGTTCCTGGTGTAGAGTTATTACAAGAAGATGACAATAACGAGGAGGATATTAGTGACGCTGAAAGGTCCTCATCCAAGGATTCTGATGATGATCATAATAATGAAGTTGATGTTGCCAGCGATGATGAAGAAAATCAGCTATATGGTGATATTACTGGAAGTGAAGATGATGAATTAGAAGATGATGAAGTAACTCAAAATGAAGATGGAAATAACATTATTGATAGTGATGACAGTGATGTTAGTGACAATGATGATGATGATGATGATGATGATGGGAAAGAAGAGGAGGAAGAGGAGGAGATGGAGGCAGCAGATGAGGATGTGAATGAAGCAAGAAACTGTTCCAGCAAAACTAGGGACGTCAATGCTAGGGATAGTGAAACTGGAGGAAGAGAATCTAAAGCAAAAAAGAGGAAGTTGTCTGATTTTGATGGACAATTGCTTGCTGCTGACTCAAGCCTTCGGGCTCTAAAGAGATTGGCAGGAGTGACAATGGGGCAAACCTCACCAGACTTAACTGATGGAATTCTTTCTAATGAGGACTTCCAAAGAATCAAGGAATTGAAGGTATTGTATTGCTATTAGACTTGAAGGAAAAAATGTGGTTAATTTTTTACTTTGTGCCATGGAAAACGATGATGCAAAGTTTCTTTAATATTTGTGATACTAGATTTCATAACATTGCATGTTGATTATTGGGTGCTTTTGTGGTTATTTTATTAGGCAAAGAAGGATGCAAATGATGCTTTGGTTAAACATGGGTTAAGAAAGGGTATCCCAAGTTCTGATCAACTGAGTACTAAACGAGTCGATCCTGCCAAACTTGAAGTAAGTTTTCTATTTCTTTACTGGCTCGTGTATCTTAGTTCATTTTTTTTTTATATGAAGAGAATGAATCCTGTCATCAAAGGAGTCGGAGGAAAAAAGAGAGTTTGGGGGGGGGGGGGAGAAGGAGGGGTGGGGACCTCCTGCAGTTGCTGCTAAGGTGAAAGGTTACCTCCCTACATGGAAAGAGGGGGTGGGGAGCAAGAAGCCTTCAGAAATATGAACATTGAGTGTGGGTTCTAAACCAACTAGGTGCATGTGTAAACTTACTGATTGAAAAAAGTACATTGAGCAATTGAGTGTTGGAACGGTTTTTAAGTTGGAAATGCATTCTATGTTACAAAGCAGCAGAAGTTTTTCATATTGTAAATCTATTGCAACATATTCATTATGTCTCATGATGTTTAATTGTTTTCTCCTAACACATAAGATTCTTCCTTTAAAACTTATACTGATCCATTTTTTCATGTATTTTGTAGGTTCATGTAAAAAAGAAGATGAGCAAGGAGGAAAGATTAGCGTTAGTTAGGGCAGGGAGGGAGGATAGGGGGAAGTACCAGGCTCGAACGTCTGTAAAGCAGAAAAAGGTAATTCCATTTCTGACACTTCATGTTCTTCATATACTTGCCTTTTAGAATCCTGATGTTAGATTGGTGTGCAATTCATTAGTTCTCTTCTAAGTTTGGCTTTGAATTTGAGAATTATGTGTATAACATCCTTACCTCAGAATCCAAACAGCCTGTATCAAGGGGTTGGTGGGAAAGATCTGGAAAATGAGGGAGGGAAGGATAGCTCCTGTCCCTTTTTTGGATGCTCTAGATGGGGAAAAAAAAGTGAGAATCAGAGAGGGAAAGATCCCCTCCCTCACAGGTCCACTTTTACAATCTATCCACAAACTAATAGTAGAAAAGGAGGGTATAATGGCAAAATACTTGGTTTAATTTTCCTTTCCTCAATCTCTTGAAAACCCATGCTTTCCTTTCTTCTTCCTTAAGGTGTTATTTGACCAGCCTCTTAGCTCCAGATTCTCCACTCTCTCTCTCTCCCCAATGCTATCTTTGTTTCTTTCTTTCTGTTCAAAAATGTTACAACTTTAACCTATAAGATAATTAAGAATAGCACAGCCTTGAACATATTATCATTTTTCTTTTTATGACTTATCGTGTTCAATCTATGATAAGTATTAGGGTGTGATGCCATCATATAGTTACTTTATTTGAATTTTGCTTATACCATTTTGTCATTGGACAGACTGGTGGTCTGAGCAATAGGCAGAAGGAGCGCAAGAAGAATCTGCCTATGGCAGCAAAGAAAGCCAAGGTAGCAAGGTCTCAACTAGAGAAGAAGAAAAAACAACAGCGTGCAGGCAAACAGTTTCGTGGGAGGAAAGCGTGGAAATGACTGGAAATATTTATCGCTTTCCTATACAATGTTATCTGTTATATTTTAAGAATGGCAATTATATTATTTTGCCAGTTTTTCCCCCCGAGGAATTAGCAAATTATATTTCAAAGAAAATATTACAGCAAGTTAGTACAATACTTCAAAATTCTTGCTGGGACAGCTAGCAGCACAAATAACAAATTTTGTCAGAAATTTATTGAAAATGATCCCAGTTTTTTAATTTAGATCAATACGTGGTTTCTCATATGTCTCAAAAATATCTGTTTACTCAGGCATATTGGAAGTTCGAAATGTAATTGAGTTTTGTGTAGGGCTTAAATTTAGCATTTTAGCAACTACGGTATATCCGTTCACAACCCAGTATTTGATTTCAAATGCAATGAGGCATTCGCATTACCAAGTATTTGATTTCAACTGCACTCTGCTGCAATAATTACTACCAGTTACTTTAGGTAACTCTTATGAACTGTAGCTTACCAATTTCTCGCTGCTGGTGTTTCTGGACTTGCCAAATAATATAACATGCATTTAAAACTAGAGTTGAAGAAATACCATGGGGACAATATTACTAGTAATCTCTCAACCTACGATACCTGCCATGTGTAGGAGTTGGCCTAATCCAAATTTATAATGTCAATAAAAATTCCAACTCAACATCATGTTAGAGTCACTTTTGTTCTAATTTCACTTATCCTTTCTTAGTTGGGCATGGCTGAGTCTAGCTGCCAGTGGATTGGACTTGTTTTGGGTATGTCTCGATCAGATTTGGATGGGATGGGTTTGATGTTAAATTCGATTTCACTATTGATAGTAATGGTTATCTAAGAGCATTTTTAGCGCTCTCTATATTTTTGTATTGTTTAACGAGTAAACAGTAGCTTTTATCTTTTGTTTACCTACATTTTTAAAAACACTTTCTAATAAATTCTCTTATCATTTTTTTATTCCATTTTTTTTTAGAAAGAAATAATGAAGAAATGATATTTAAAATACCACACATTTTCACTCAAAAATACAAAGACCACAAATTTATTTCTAGAGAGAGAGAGAGAGAGAGTTCCAAAATCTGAAGAGAGAGTCACTCGGGGGACCCAGGCTAGCGGAAATCGGCGTTCACCGTGCAAAGCCAAGTCGTTCACTCCACCCAGCTTCCATCTCCTCCCTATAGCTGAAAGGACATGTTGCCCAAATAGGTTAGATCGGCTTGTGTCTTCTTTATTTATTTGATTAGTTTTAAGTTTATGTTTTGTGCTTTTGTTTGTGTTTGGATTGTGTCTTCTCTTGAGTTTAGAGACATTTGAGAGAGAGAGGAATTGGGTTAAGTTGTTAGCCATTGTGAATGTTGAGAAAAAAATTGAATATTTTAATCGGTTAGTTGAATTTTTTATTCCAGTTTATCCTTTTGCTAATGAACAGTAGGTCATCAGACCGAGAGAATTATTGTTCATTAGCAAATGATTTTTTGCTAAGGAACAGTAACTTAAAGAGTCTGTTAGAGTAACATTTTGTGGGTTTACTCTCCAAGCTAAAGAGGATTTTGGGTTTAGAGAGTTTGTTAGAGATGCTCTAACATAGGCTAAGTATGCCTTAAAAATTTCCTTTCTCGCAAAAATATCTTGTACGTAGTAAGATTGTTGAAACTGCTATCAAGACTAATACACGACTCGCTCCTCCTTGATAGTGAGCTACTCATGCCACACTATTTCAAGAGTAGTTAGATGTCTTACTATTAGTTGGGATCAAGATTGGGTGTGGTACCACACCTGGTGCAATTATCCCCTCCCTACTCTCAAAAACTTTTTACCACTTTCACTTTTTTATTTGCTCATTTTTTTTTTTTTTTAATTCAATTTGAAAGTTGTTTTTTTCAATTCTCAATCCTAGCCATTGGAGAGATATTGGAGACCTAATATCTCTAATGTTGCTCATCACGTCAATCAATTGTTGGCCACTTATTTCACACTCTATAAGAGAGTCTCACAAAACAAATGAAAACAATAATGTTAAATATATCTCTCTGTTTATTTTCACATGACTGACTTTTCAGCCACCCACCCTAATTACATAGGGTAGACAATATCTCTTGTCCTTGTTCATTATTCGCATAAGCAACTTGTTAGCAATCCATCCTATTTATTAAGGGTAGAAATGTAGCCACCCAAGTTAATGCCTTGTCCCCTACAGTCTCTTCCATTTCAGTATTGGAAGTCATACGACATGGTGGATGACCATTAGAAAATAAGTAATTTAGGTATAATTTTAATCTCATATTTCCTTTATTGTACAACAAATAAAAAAAAATTAGCTTTGTTGATGAACAGTAAATATATTTATTGAGGTGGTGTTCATACTTCATAGATTAAAAAGGAAAATTGGACAACTTGTTGAGGCTAATGCAGGGGTGTTTTTGGTTGAGTTTAGCCAAATTTTTGCTAAAATGAGGTTTTTTTAAGGCTAATGCTAGTGCCCAACGTCTACTTCAATCTCTCCACCAGAGCTCCCCAACCAGTTCAGGAGAGCTACACAAGCTTGCTTTGTTGCTCTGTACAAGAGGGTCAGTATTCTCATCTTCTCTTTGAGGCCCCGGTGTGGGTTTCTCAAGGGAAGATTCAATGGGTATCTTCTTAACTAGCTTTAGTCTTGGTTCTCTGCTCTAGGCTTTGGCTTGGCTCATTTTGTCCCTGGTTGATGATCTGAGACCTTGTTGAGGAAAGCATTCTATGATTTTCTTTTCCCTCTCACCATCCAAACATGCCCAGAAAAAAAAATAGTTAAATTTTAATAATATTTAAATAAATTGGAGAAAGAGTAAAAGAGCCTGGTGTATGTACTTGTGAATATGAAGTAGCTAAAAATGGAAAAAGCTTTGAGTTTTTATTTTTTATTTTTTAAACTAATGAGCATATTGAATACAAGTATTGAGATTGATGTGGTTGCTTTAAGTTACATATATTAGTTCCCCTGTCATCTCAGAGTTAACTCATTGGCAAAACTACAATGTTGGTCCCTCAAGAATTTATAAAATTCTACTCTAACTATAATTTTATTTATCTTATATTATATGAATTAGGTAAAAGTAAAACTCTATTTTTTAAATTTTAAGAAATTATAAATTATATTCCAACTAAAACTCTATTAACAAAGAGTTAAAGGAGTTTGAAATTAATCAATATATATATATATATATATATATATTAATAGGTGAAGTTGAGAGAAAATCCAATTAAATTTCAAATTGGAATTCAATTAGAGTTTAATTTTGCGTCATATGTCCCATCTAATCTAATTTTTAAACTTTGTGTCAAGTTAGTTAATTTAGTGTAAAAATTGGAATTCAATTATAGTTTAATTTTGCGCCACGTGTCTCATCTAATGTAAGTTTTTTAATTTATGTGCCAAGTGAGTTAATTCAATATAGAAAACGAGGAGTTCAATATAAATAAACCATAAAAACCTAATCATATAAATATACCATGACTATATACGGTCCATTACTAACTAGGCAAAATAATTTGACTAATTATTTATTTTTTATAAAAAAAATTGTATTTAATTTTAAATGCATCCATGCATTTGTATGGGTTATATGCTAGTATATATAAAAGCAAAGACCTTATACGAGAGAGCATAAGGTTCTACCATGTAGCGGATTCCTCGAAATTTTCTTTATTTAGGCTTCTAAATCAACAAAGTTTGCATTTATATCAAAGTATTAATTCATTGAATTAACTAATAGAGTAAATGCATATATTAATTATCTATAGTTGTGCCTTAATTATTTATATTAAATGAATTTATATGATTATTTTTATAAACTCTATTTAAGAGATAATTTTTAGTTGGAATAATAATAATAAATTTAGAATATGACATTCTTACTTATATTTAGTTGCTTTAACAACAATTAACAAAAAAATCATAAAAAATTAAATATTTGTGAATTCACTAAAATTAATCGTAATCCTTTAAATTTCCTTACTTCTTTCAGTCACATGTGAGAGATATATGTGTGTGTGTGTGTGTGTGTTAGAATAAATATATTTATTTAGCTATAGCGTAATGAAATTTTAATATCATTTTTCTAGGATTTATATGAGAAATAATTTTTTTTTTTAATGTGAGAAACAATTGAAACACTATATCATGCAACAATTGAAGCTCGAACAAAAATGTGAAAAAATTAGTAACACACAATCAAGAATGTAAAAAAATAAAAAATAAAAAATTGAATGACATATGCATTTTTTTTAGTAGGCATGAAAAACGCTTATCAATATTAACTACCATATCATGCAATCTTAGTGTCTTTCTATTTTGTCTAAAAATAACTAAAGATTACAATTTTTACAAGGAAATTTATTAAAAAAAATTTATACAATGATAGTTAGGGAATTTAATTCATGAATGTCTCTATTGGAAGCTACAAGACTCTTGGTAAAATTTATTGAAATATTGAAGAAAACTAATAATAAGTTGCATCGTACATCATGCAGGAATTCAGGTAATTGTTTTATAAAACTTGGGCTATAACTATTCCTACTGGCTTAATTAATATGTATGTATGCATTATGGTTGTATTAATTTAGATATTCTCACCAATTATTATAATAGTTTTGATAATAATTTTATGTTTTTTTTCTTCTTTATATAAATTTTTTAATTAATTCATACAATTACACAACCATAATACTAGTCTCATATTAAAAGAATAGAAAACAAACAAAATACAAGTTACAAATGGCCTGATCTATCTCTATCCCTAAGTGTTATTCTATTTATATAAAACTTAAGCAAGGAGAGTGTCATTTCTTTCATAGTTCGCATATAATTTTTTTTTTCTTCTAAAAACATAATAGCATGCTAAGAAAGTTACGGAAAAAAAAATCTACTTATTCTATTGTGATTATAGAAATCAATAGTAGAGTATTATTTATACAAACATTTGGAGCAAAGTGTCATTTTCATAAAACTCAAGGGAGGTTGGTATAATTTATAAAAAATTTAAAATAATATTTAAACTCAATTTCCAAAAGTTTCAAGAAATATAAAGAAAATTTGAAATTTGAAAATTATTATAGTTATTAATACAAATTTATTTTGATTTTGTTTGTGTATAATATATTAAATATGAATTTGATAATTATTGTAGTTATTAATATTTATTTATTATGATTTTAGTTCTAAATGGAACTATTTAATAAATATTATGAAAATTAATGAATATTTGTTATGATTGTGTTTGTATATGAAATTATTTATTATAATATATATATATATATATATTTTTAAATGATATTGCAAGTTTTTGATTGAGGGTTTAAATAGTATAATATATCATAGAATCATTTATTCTATTATTTATACAAACACACACACACACACACACACACATATATATATATATATAATCATCACTAGTTTTGAGCACAATCATGATTTCACCAATAACATGAACCTCAGTCAAGTTGGAGTTTGAGACCAGATTTATTATGCAATATTTCTTTCATTGTTGCTATTTTTTTTTTTTTTTTAATTCTTCCATTGTGAACCTCTCAACATTAACATAAATAAAAATGTGAAAGTTATACAATTTTTTAATTTTGACCCACACAATAACCCTATTTAAATTTCAAAAAATTCTCTTCTTGTTTTTAATTAATTTATTTACTGTTAATAAATAATTTAACATATTGGTTTTTATATTAGCTTACTAGTAAAGCCTATTTGATTGAAAATAATCTTACTATTTTTTTTTTTAAAGGGAAAAATTTTATTTTACTGAGCTCTAAATTCTATTTTATATTTTCTCAAACTTACTCCTATTAGACCCCTAATCAAGCCTGTTAATATAATTTCCTCTTAATTAACTAGTCCGCTTTTAGCCTATTTGATTGAAATAATGAATCACAGCTTACTAGTAAAGCCCTATCTTGGATAAAGTCCAGCCAAACTCATTACAAAACCTTTCCTCTTCCTCTAATCAAAAGCCCAAATCTTTAACAAAACCCGGTCTCAACTAAACTACTTCTTCTTCGTTCAAGGTTTTGGAAAACTATTTGGTTCTTTGGAAATTCTTAGGTTTTCATAATCCCATGAGAACAAAGCAAGAATAATAATTCTAAATAGAATATAGGGGTTTTTGTGGGGTTTCTCTATATAGGGGTTTTTGTGGGGTTTCTCTATATAGGGGTTTTTGTAGGGTTTTTCTTTCTCTGAACCCCAAAAAAAAAAAAAAAAAAGCCTTCTCACCAGGGCGTGGAGGCGCTCTCAGCCTCAAGTCGGAGCTTCGAGAAGCTGAGCCTCCCAACACTCCAGTCGAAGATGAAGTCCAACCCGGATGGTTACAAGTTGGAGCTCATCCTCCTGTACAGTCAATTCAAGTCCTCCCTTGAACTCTTCCAGCAACAAGCGGCGCTTAATTTCACCTCTATCAGTGGCATCGGCAGCGACCCCTATGTTGCCAAAGACCTCAGCAACAGAGTCTTGATTTTGGCCCATGTCACCCCTTTTTACCCCAACCAACTCGTCGACTTCCCCAAACAACTCGTTAGTTTGCTCTCCTCTGCCTCTAGATTGCTTCCCTCTGACCTCCGGTGCCACATCGCGCAATCTCTCATTCTACTCTCCAATCGACAGGTAGGTATTTCCATCATCTCGTGTAACTTTAAGTAATATTTTTCGCACTTTTTTTTTATTGGATTGAAATTTTGTGAATTTCGATGATGAATTATGTGTTCTCTAACACGCATGCCAAATTTTGTGTCGATTTGATATTATTTACTATTCGATTCAGGAACTCGTCTTTTGTTTGAATAAAAATGACAAAGGATTGTTTTAAGGGCTGTCATAGCAGATGTAGCTCAATGCAAAAGTTTTTCACAAGCATATTGTGAACTGGAGACATATGTCCTAGTTCATCTTTCTCTTCAAGAAATTGTTGTGTTTGTACACTGTAGGGTTTTATAACCAACGAGATTCGTGATCTTCATCGTGTTGATAAATTGAAGAACTTTGCAGCCAACATCTTTCTCAAGTTGGTGAGTAAGCCGTGTACTGGTATCCGCGTATCGAATTGATTAGTCACGTACTAAGAGCCGTGCATTAAAAGGAGAGATTGCCATTACAGAACAAGTCTAATTGGGTATTGAGGTAAGGGTTTAACTATAGGTTGGTATAAAGTACTGAGATTCCTTTACTTGTAACCGTTTGTTATGATAATAATAGATTCTCAAAAGTGGTTACCTTAAAATCCCCCGGTGGGGTTTTTGCTGTGTAGGTTTTCCCTATTCGTAAACAAATCACCGTATCAATTTATTTTCCGTTGCACGTTAATTTAGTTGGTGATTTGTTTGTGCTACCATGTGTATTGCATGCTAATTGAACTAATTAATTAATTTGGTTAATTAATTTGTAGGTTTTCCCTATTCGTAAATAAATCACCGTGTCAATTTAGTTTCCGCTGCAAGTTAACTTAGTTAGTGATTTGTTTATGCTACCATGCATATTGCATGCTAATTGAACTAATTAATTAACTTAGCTAATTAATTTGTTAATTCATCATAAGGGATCAATACACTCTTAGCCTATTACATTTAAGCAAAATAAATCAATAAATAAATAAATATATACATATATGTACGTATGTACATATAATTTTTATGTAGAGTCATGCTTAAGGCTTATTTGTTTAGAATAGAGAAGGAGGGGGGGGGGGGGGGGGTGGTGTGGGGCGGCGCGGGGGGAATATTCAGCCAGAAAAAGGGAAAATGGGTTATAACCAATTGATTATGACTATAGTGAAGAGTCTGAAGACCCTTATTCTGCTAAGGCATTAAGAGAATATAGGGCACAAGTGAGTCACCAAAAATATGTAACGAGACCTAGAGCAAGTATTTCATGATTACGGCCATTGCAGCCAGCATTGTTTTTCATGCAAAGGAAAGAATATGTTATTCTCTCATCGAATGTCCCAAAGGCCAGCTTTTAATCATTGCTTCGATTGTGGTTTACCGATAATTCAATTTAAAAGTTTATTTAGCGGTGAACAAATAGAGACGTCCACAGTGGAAGATCAAATAAAGCATTAGGTTTAAAGAAATAATCCAATCTGTAACCATGAATACTGAAAAGAGGCTTAATAAGGGTTCAAGATCAAATATTAATACTAGGACATCCCCTATAGGTTTTGGACAGACCATATTGACAGAGTAGCCAGCAGTATAATTCTGTTTATGTATCCTTGAAGACCACAGTGAGTCAGTTACAAAAGCTGTTATCAATTAGGTAAACATGGTGTGTCTACTGTAATGTTATAACTAAATTGGTTTAGAAAGAATGTGTATGTGTCTGATATATTGATACAAGGTTCTGCAACCTATTTTCTTGAACCTTAGAAGGCCATTTTACTCTTCTTTTTTTTTTTTTTTGATAATTCCATAATTGAGGGAGGGGGGGATTTGAACCTAGATATCTTCGTTGGAAATATTAGGAGATACCAATAGAGCTACACGACTTTTGATTAGAAAGTCCTTTTCTGTTAATGCTAAACAAATTAATTGTGTATAATTACTGTAAAACAAAATTTGAGATCAATGCTATATAATATGACAGTGCATGTAACTATAGAAACAAATGAAAAGGAATTGAAATAAAGAAACTAGAGACAGTTTATAAGCATGTTAATTAAGACAATTTGAATTACATTTTATAGCATTAGCACCAATAGGCTATAAATACTACCAAAATATGGCATCATCAACTTATTCTAACACAAATAATCCCATGTTATACTTGCCGGGTTAACGAAGGGACAAGATTATTTTCAAACAAAAACTGTATAAATTTTACCAAAAAAAAAAAAATTACTCTTCTAATTGAATCTGATTTGGTATTTTGGCTGTTTATTAGGGTGGAAGAGACCAAAATGTCGCTCAGTTTCTTCAGGGCCTTTTTTGTTTTCATCAAACATAGCAAACAAATAAGTTTGTATAGCTTGTCCAGGCCTCTTTGGAGTCCCGCTGTTCACATGATTGATCAAATTCTGGTAGTAAGTGGCAGCATTATCAATTGTTGCAGCAGCATGACCCTCAGATGGCCAACCACTCTCTGATACAACAACCTTCACATTGGAACCACCTGATTTCTCAAGGGCAGAATAGAGAGCATCCAAGATTGCATCAAAGAGATTTTGGTATCCATACTCACCATCTTGTACCACAACCCCTGGTGATCTTAATAAGGCATAGTCTAAACTGATGCTTTGTGAGTTACCAATGTAGCTAAAGTATGGGTACACATTGGCAAGAAGTGGTGCCCCATTGTTTGCTAGGAAGGTAACGACTGAGGCCATGTATGAACTTGCACTGTCACTAAATGAGCCTGCTGATGGAGGGTATGAATTGCCCAACAGTGACATATCTATTGAAGTTGAAACCTTAATCTGGTCTTGTAAATTGGCTGAGACAATTGCATTGTGAATGTTCTGCATGGCTGGTACAACATATTGGGCCCTTCCATCATTAGGCTTTATTTCATTCCCAACAGCAATATACCTATATGTGACATCTGGGTAGTTCAGTACATTTTGCCGGACCCAATCATTTGCAGTTGCAGCATCAGAAAGGGCTTGAAGTTTATCATTAGTGACATCTAGGATCAGTTCTATGTTGGATCCTCTAAGGGCCTCCAAGATTGCTGGATTTGGACCATAAATTCGCATTTTTCCTATGCCATTTGTTCGAAAAAGATTTATAACTTCCTGTTCAGGTGGTAAATTGTCTCCTATTTGTCCATAGCAAACACCTATGGGTTGTGCACCTGCATCAAATTGAACCAAGAATTTTTAGTTTTCAACAACAGGACAAAATTCATATTTTTAGTTTTCAAAGACAAGATAAAATTCATATAATTTACACTGCTAGAATTTTGGTTAAAATCTAATAAAGTTTGGAATGCTTAAAGTTAAATAGTAAGGTGAGGTGCCCAAATTTGGGCAAGTTAAAAGAACTTATTGCAGTTTTTTATTCTCACCTACTCAAAATTCAAGAGGGTAGTATCTTTGTACAATAATGTTTACCTAATTAATATATTGGTTTTCCCTAAGAACAGGAAAAATGTAATATATGTTGGGTACGTGAATATGGATAATTGTGCCTCTTTTATTATTACTAAAACTTGAGTTTTTTTTTTTTTTTTTTGGGCAAGAAACTTGAGTTGTCTTGAAATATACAATCTCATCCTAATCCGACATGTTTACAAAAGAAACTCCATGAACCTATTAAAATACTTAAAATAGATAAAACAAATTCTAGTTAAATACCAACATCGGTTTGACTTAAACCCTACCACGTTACCAAATGAGTAAGGTACGAGTCAAAGGTTTTTCAAATTATACCATAAACCCAACTTGTGTAGTTTATACTATATAGTTTAAATAATAATATAATATATGTATTTTTAAATATGTTAGCTTGATATTTATTTTATAGTTTGATACTCAGTTTTGATAAAATTAAAATATTATGTTCGATTGTGTGAATCGTAATCATTTATTGAATAAGAAGCTTTAATAATTAAATGAAAGATTTATTTCTATTTTGGTAGATGAAATTAGAAGAATTAATGCCAAGTTAAAAATTTGGCAGGACACACTAGAATCTAAAGACTTTTAATTATGTAGGACTCAAGGATATGACATGCAGATTTAGCAAAAGTAAAAAAGAAAAAGGAAAAAAAAAAGTAGTGGTAAGGCTCAATGGCCAAGAGATACTAAAGAGAGAAAGCTTTTGATATCTTGAATTAATAATTCATAAAGATTGAGAGATTGAAAAGGGTGTGATCCTAGAATACATATTAGGTCCAAGAGAAAATTTTGTAAAACTTTCATAAGATTAACTATGCATATTAAGAAGCAACATATTCATAAAATGAGCAAGGCTAAAATGAAAATGTTTGATTGATAAGTGAAAATGCATGGAAATATATTACCAAATATGAGGATCTTCCTTTAAAAAAGGGCTTGTTAATTAAAGAAGTAGTAGAAAGCATGATTTGGATAGAATAAAAAGCCGAAAAAGAATGCATATGATTGATCTTAACTAATATGTTGAGAATTCATAACTGACTCTAAAATTTTGGGCTAAGATTTGTATGTTGATATATTAAGCTTGACAAACTAGTGTCAACCTGGCGACTAAACCCAATCCAACCCATACAAGTTGCATTGGGTTGGGTTAAAGATTTCTCAACTCAAAGAGACCATTTTAGGTTGAAAAATACCTTAAATCCAACCAAATACGTCCCATGCATGCATACTGCTAATTTTTAGCTACATGAGATGATGATAAATGTGTAAGTACATTGATAAAAACAAATAAATAAGGCCCAATAAACGTACCTATTTTTTCTAGGGAGGACATGAACAACCCAAGAAGCATGAATGTAGCAAGTATAAAATATTTATTATTCATCTCAAAGAAATAAGCCATTGGGGATAGGAAGCAAAAACTACAATAAATTTTCTTGCCCTTTGGATATCTCTGCCTTGTGAACTCCGACTATATAGGGAAAGGGAAAGGGAAAGGGAAAGGCAAAGAGGGTCAACCGGTCAAGTACTCCCATGTGCATGCACTGGAATAAGTCTAAGTTAGAATTATGAAGTTCAGAAAGTCACATAGTCTTTATATGAGCTATAATCGATCTATTGCCCAGTAGTTATATAATTCTAGGAGGTGGGAAGAATAATGAGTAGATTCTGGGAATACTTTGACATTTGAATATTATATCTTATATTTATTCTGTAATTTAGAAGTAATTAAAAAAATCGATGGACATATTTGTATATATATAAAAAAAAATTTCTACTAAATTGTGTGTTATAAATTCAACCAAACCTTAATCTCAATTATTGGGATCTAGTATGCAATAACTAATATTTTATATGATGCCATAGGTTAAAACTCTCTAATATATATATATATATATATATATTAGAGAGTTTCAACTTATGGCGTCCGCTCCTGATAATAGTTCTTTATCATCAGACTAAGATACTAATTGTTTTTTGGTGTAGGCGGGAATTGAACCCTAGATTTCTTATTCAACTATCGGAGATTTTACTAGTTGAGCTAACTGGAACCCACAAATAATCTTATATAATGCTAGACGACTTGTTAGAATCACCATAACAATTTTGATGTGTGATTTTTGCTACGTGTATGTGTGTGTGTGTATATATATATATATATCTTATTTTGAAGATTGGTGTTAATAAAGTTAGGGTTTGAACTCTGCGTACACTATGAATTGATTGATTTTTTATTTTGCTAATGAAGAATAATCATTATGAAGTGGATGTTATAGGTGAAAATTCAAAATTCTATCATATTAAAAAAAAAAAAAAAAAAAAAAAAAAAAAAAAAAACTATGACATAGTTGTAATGTTCCTGTTAAACTTATAAATAAATAACATCCTCTCATGACCATTGGTAATTAACATTTTATCTATGCGGTTAACAAAAGGTTAAATTTCTATTAAGCTTTTTTTTTTTTTTTTTAATGTTGATTTTTATTCCTGTTAATTTAGCAGGAATTCTAAGGATATAAATTAAAGTTTTATTACTAATAGGTAATGAGAAACATATATTGTTAATTTTGATATTTTAGGGAAAAATTACACCATTTTCTAGGAAAAAAAAAGTGAAACCAACCCAATTACTTTTTTTTTTATTTATAAGAAGGCTACATTCAATATTACCATATGGCTGTCTAGCTGAGCATTGTTTTCCTTTTTAATTGATACATTTTGTGAGCCCGCCTGTAGAAGTGGAGGTAAAATCAGGAATATAAGGATTAAAATCAGGTCAACTCCCGAATTAATTCTAATAGGTCAACTAACAAGACTGACCTAGTCATCAGAACAAGCAAACCCAACTACACGTTGTTGTAATGGAATCGTTTTTGTTTGTTTTGTTTATTTATTTTTTAAATATGATAGGATTTAAACCTATTAGGTTATTAGCTTCATTCTGTTTATTCGTTTAGACCCCTTAAACCAGATTGTTTTAACCTAATATATTAACCAAGTGATTACTTAAATTAATTATTAGATTTAGGTTAAACATAAATAAATCAAATCATGTAAAGATGCGGAAAAGGAAATAACACAAGATATGATGATTCAAGAAAATCAATGAAACGAACCGTTTCAAGGTAAAAACCTGGAGATGATTTAAATTAGCTATTCTCAAGGTAAACCAAATCCACTTTAAGATAATTGAAGTTTTTACAATCAGTTTTAACCCCAAATCTATTGCTATCTCCAGTAGTAACTTATTGACACAAGCACGTGCAAGTTTCGAATCTACGAACTCCTATTTTCTTGGATTTACAGCAACATAAGCACCCTTGCTTGTGACTTTGAGATCCCATTCAAAGGTTTCAGATCACCATCACTAATTAATCTTGCTACAGAGTGGCCTTCAAGTCGGGCAAATTGACTTGCGTGACTTTGATTAATTGACTGGAATACTTGCCTTGCCCTATGAAACGGAATATTAGAAAATGTGCGAATTTGTTGGAGAGAATTTTTACTTTTAGATTTTTTTTTTTTGTTTGAAGATACTACTTTGGAAAAAATTATAAAGTTATTAGTGTTTGTTTCTCTCCACTTATCTTTAAAAATTAGGTTAGTTTATCCTGTTATACCATACTTGGTTGTAGCTAGGGTGAGGGAAGAAAAAAAAAGATACAATGGAAAAAGAATTATTTCCCTTTTGATGTGTTTAGAAATAGGAATACAGGATCAATAAAGAGGAAAATTGAGAACAAATTATCTTACCTTTTTTTTTGGCTTGTGAAGGAAGGGGAAAAGAAAAATATGAGTTTTACCTTTGTGCCCTTGTTTATGAGAGGAAGTTAAGGGTATTTCAATAACGTTAGTATGTTTTTTATTTTTAAAATTTGAGGTTGTTTTTATTTTAGCATTTTAGGTTTTAAAATTTTCATTTTCATGAAGGGCCAAACAGAAAACTTAATTAAATTTGATGTTTGGCCAACTAGAAAACTCGACCAAACCATGGAAAGCCAATACTTCAACTCCTCATCTTTCCCTTCCCTCCTTTTCTTCCCAACCAAACATAGTAGACCTTCAACTTTCTAAAGCTACGTGGTTTCTTAAATATACTTAATTAAATCTCAATTAATTTCATCTTACAAACATATACCATAACACACAAACCCTAAGACGAAGTCTTGAAGGATGAGTAGGGTCTATTAGGATAGTGAGTGCTATCTTATTATGATCATTATAATTTTAAAAAATAAATTGAATAATTTCCTTTTTGAAAATTTGATAGTTATAATAATGAGTAAAGGAGATTTGAACCTTTGTTCTTTTAAAAAAGAGAGGAGGTTATTCCATTAAATTACAAGGTTCTTAGCAAACAAATTAAAAAATTGGTTTTGATTTTTATGTATTTAGTTTTTTGTTAAACATAAAAGTATAAAGCAATTGGCTGTAACACAAAAAGAATGCGAAAGAAAACGTACTTGTTAATTTTCTACAATAGTTAATATAACTAAGAATCAATTAGTTGAGAACCTACTAGGAAACTTTAATCAATAGAAAGAAAGGAAAAAGAGAGAAAATTTTAGGAATTATTTATTTTAAATTATTGAATGTCGCGATCGTGTTGGCTAGAATCCTAGACTCATTCCTAGACTCATGCCATGATTGATGAGTATTTTCAGAAGGTCCTTTAGTCGTCTCTGACCAAATGGAATAATGGAACAAGGCCATATTTTTCCAAGGTTTGGAACACAAATGATTCAACCAATTCCTTGAAAATTCAACCAGACCAAACCCATTAAAGACCTGCTCTTATTGCACTAATTAATGAATCTAGAAAGTTAAAATGAGAAAAATGACTGTAGAGTAGTACCATTTTTATCTGATATAAAAATGGATAGGATTCCTTAATTGATAGAGTGCCATCTTATAGATCATTGATTGTTGTAAAATAAAATTAATTGAGTCTTCTTCTGTAATTTAGAATTCTAATTATTTTGCTAAATTTAATTGTTTGAATGGAAAACATACCACAAGACATTCATCATGTTATTCAGGTTGATTTGACCTTCCTTAATTAATGAAAACATTGTCTTTCTTCTAAAAAAAAAATTCCAATTATTAAACCTACATTAAAAAAAAAAAAAAAAAAATTTCCAATTAGTGAACCCATTCCTACAAATGCAATCTGACCTAACTCTGAAGACCGAAATGCACTAGTGGCATCAGAGCCATTTTCTGATGATGACCTTTCCAAGAAATGGGTTCAATCCAAATTGCACTAGGGGATACACGCTTTAGCAAAAAGGGAAAAAGTGGGTCTTTGATAATTCATGGTATGGTCCATTGTCATAGCTAGCATATACCATATTTGGTTAAGGGTCAATGCTAGGAAGTAGTCCATATATTCTTTTGGTCTTTGATTCGAGAAGTCCAATTCTCAGTAGCCTTTTAAGTTTACAAATTACTCATTCTATAGGCCCAGACTCATGCAAAGATATCTAAATTATCAAATTGTATGGCCCTTTCTAAGGACCCTAATAAGAAGACAACAAAAATTATGGTCTTTCTTTTCCTAGATGTAACAAAAGTACTCGGTATGAGCTAAGGTTGAATCATGTGCATGTCGGTCCTAAACATGCAAAAATATGCTGATTCCCACCAATGGAGGGTAAAGGAAGGCATGGTGTGTGTGAGAGAGAGTTTTACATCAATGGCCAGCAAATCTATGCACCAATAGATTTACAGTGGAGATCTTTCATCCATCTGAGAAAGTTGCCCTACATCATGCTAGCTTAGCTATAGGTCATGTACCATTGCCACTAGTCCATTCATCATTCAGCTCAAATTCATATATAAATCCTACAATTCGTGGCCCGGGGGTCATGAAAGTTGAAACACCATAGTGCAGGGGCACGACACAGAGAGAGAGAGAGAGAGAGAGAGAGGCAAGCAGTGCTTGGTGGAGAAAGTTAAGGTCTGTTTATCTAGTATTACTGTTGATGAAATTTTACAGTTTAATTCGTTTCAGAAAGATTTTTACAATTTTTGAGTATTTTTCTTGGCTGAAAGTTCTCTTTCTTGCATCCCATAAAAATTAAGTAAAAAAATTTGAAGAAGATTTGCTATAAGGAAAAAAAAAAAAAAAAAAAAAAAAGAGTTGGTTACACATACTAAAAATTTCATTAAGTTGCAACACTGTTTATCTTTTCATGCTTTCTCTTTTTGTCTCATTTTATTTTATTTTGTTTTTCCAAAAAAGAAAAAAAAGATTTTAGTAAGTTTTATATTATTATGAATTATCAAATGGGAGAGAATCTTATCCCGTAAGTTTTAGGATTAACATGCTAGAAATGTGTCTAACTAAAGATCTCTAACTTGACACGTTGGAGACATGCGGAACCATATCATTAAATGTGCCAATTTTTTTAATTTTTATATTTTTAATTTTTTTTTCTTGGACACATCATTGATCAGGTATAAAACACAATTCCCTCTCAAAAAAAAAAAAAAAAAAAGTTATAAAACACAATTTTTCAGCCTAAACTGCAAAATTCACAATCCCCAAAATATAGTAAGAATTTTTATTTTTAAATTGAAAAATGTAATTTATATCATGTTATGGTTATGAATAGGCTCATGCATATTTCACATCCAATACATTAGTATATTATGAATGGGGGAAGAAAATAAACTAACCCATTGTCAATTTTTTAAGGTTTATATATTTTTTAATGATTTTAAGTTTTTCTTTCAATGAACTTTTAGTACATTTATTTTGTTATGGTATACTTTCTGAGATCTTTGACTCTTTAACTCTTTCTTATTTTATTTATTTATTTATAGAAATTCGTGAAAGTGATGGAAGGTGGCAGTTCAAACATTTTCTCACGTACTATATTCTTCTTTTGCTCCCTATTCCATTTTGATGTGTAATCCCTTTGTGTTTTTTTGCTGAATAATCCCTTCGTGTTTTTAGAATGGACAAAAACAAAGATATCCATAAATTTTTAGAATGGACAAAAACATAGATATCCATAAATTTCTTTGCCTGAGATTTTGATGTAGAAATTTTATTTTCTCATATCTACCCTTTCTTTTTTCAAATCCACAATATTTTAAATGTGAAAATTTTTTAGATTTTTCAAATTTGTACATTTTTGCATCAATTGTGAATATACTAATTGAATAATGAGTATAAAAGAATGTGAAAGAATAATTAGTACTTACAAAATACACGCTTCTTCCTAAATAATAATTTCGCTATATAAAAAAAATACAAGTTTTAAGTTATAACTTGTATAAAAAAAGTCCCATCTATATATCTCAATATACTAATTTCCTAATATTATCATCTACTTTTATATTGAAAAGTAAATAATCACTCATACTTTATTGTAATAAATATTTAAAATTGACAAAATTTAATTCCTGTTTTTGGCAATGGACTATTATTTAGAGGTAACCAAAAAGGGAAATGTAGATTGTTTTATAGGGAGGGTGAATAATATCTTAAAAATTTTTATTTGATGTGGTTCATTTCTTCTTAACAAGACAGGTTGAGCCCTACATTTATTGTAAAAACATGTAAAAACGGGTTAAATAGGTTTTTAGTGTAGGGTCTGTAACACCATCAATTGGGACACAGAAATTCAGAAATCCCAAGAGGGGATTGGTACCTCTTTTTATTTTTATTTATTTTTATTTTTATTTTTATATTGAAAAGAGGGGATTGGTACTTTTAAACTTTGGTTTCAAAGTATAGGGATTAGGTCCAGTGCTTCTAGTGCACTGGATCCAATCAGATGGTAACACGTGTTTAAAAATGGATATGTGTCAGAATCCCAACGGGCCCAGTACCACTGGACCCAAACCTCCCCCCAAAGTATATATATCAGTTGTGATCAAATAAAATTTGGACTTCAAGGTAGCTTTGTTTTTCACATTAACTGTTAACATTAATTATATGAGTAAACCTTACAATTTTAGCTACGAAAACACCGGACTTGGAGGTGCTACGTAAGCAGCTTGAGGAGAAAAGTGCAAAGATTGAAGAGCTCAAGAAGCAAATTGAAGAAACTAAGCATCTTCTGGAAAATAAGAAGAAGAAAGCTCCGAATCAGGACCAAATGGAAGCTTTCAAGAAGTTGTGCGAGAAATATAATGGCATGATAGAGGAATATAATGCATTGTTGGCCGAGAAGTCAAGGAAAGAAGAGACTAACAATCCTATCTAGTCTCAAAATTGCTGCTATATATAGACGACTTAGCTAGCTAGCTAGCTAGCAAAAATACTAGTATGCTTTATTAGTAATTATCATATGCTTTCTTTTAAAAAGGAGAGGTGGAAGTTATGTGGGGTAACATGAATGATATATATTCTACTTATCTTTTTGTACATGTTTGTTGCTAAGCTTGACTAATATTAGATTTTGAGGGAATATTATAATTTATCCCTTGTGGTTTGAGCATATAATTTAGTCCACAAACTTTTAAGGGTGTGGATTGTATAGATTGTGATGATGTTTGCGTAGATCCATATGATCATTCTGTTGAAAGGTATATGGAAAAGAGTGGTGAGGAAATGTACCAATTTTTTTTCTTCAAGAAAGTGATGAATGTTTTGTCATTGTAATCTTGAAAATTTTCCAATCAAAAGATTTTAATGGTACCAGAATATTGTGTTTGAACCATTTCTGAAAATGTTGATAAATATGAGTGAGTTTAGACTAATATTCTAAGAGATATATCAATGTGTATTATGAGTAATCATAAAAAATGATAAAATACTAAGATCCTGCCTCAACAAGGACTGAAATCAGACCCTAATAAATATTAGAGTGAGCGAGATTAAAAGGTGTAGAAGAAAACGAGTTATTTTTATAGAATGGTAAATTTGTTTGTTTTCCTAGATAATAGGAGGTACAATCGAATTTTCAGTTCTATATAGTTTTTAGCCAAGTTGCTTGTTTTTCATATATGCTAACTCAGGATCTCCTATTCTGATACTATATTAAATTACTAATTGTCCCAAAAGTTTAAACTATTAAGATATGATATATTTAATCATTTAACAACAATTTTATCACTCACCCTTAGGGTCCAAACTCCTCTTAATGGGTAAAGTCCAACACACGAGATTTTAGTTCGTAATCTTGAAATGAAAGTTTATCTAAATTCCAACACAATTGGGACTCTCTAATAGAATGAAATCATAAGTTTGTTGTACGTCATTGACTCATCAAGGGGAAGGGTGTAGAAAGTGGAGAAAGTGAACACAATAATTTTAAGCTAACAAGCAATTTTTAAAACCAATTAAAGTTTGTAGTATTCCAACTGGGACAAAATGGGCTTTTGCCCTTTTCGGGCAAATTAATTAGCTTTATACCCCATTTCCCAAACTAAGTAAGGAAATGCCCCCCTTTTAAAACTCGATTTATGATAAATCGAGTTAGAAAAAAAAAATTTTTTGAAGCCCTATAGTGGCGTTTTAATGAGCCTATAGTGACGTTTTTTAACTCGACTTCAATGAAATTGGGTTATAGGCAATTTTTTGACCTATAACTCGATTTCTTTGAGGTCGAGTTAAAAAATGCCACTATAGGTCTTAAAAAACGTCACTATAAGGCCTAACTCGATTGATCATAAATCGAGTTTTAAAAGAACAACATTTCCCTACTTAATTTGGGAAATGGGGTATAAAGTTAATTATTTTTCCCGAAAAGGGTAAAAGCCCATTTTGTCCATTCCAACTAATATGTTGGTTCTGCATTTCAAAAGTAATAATTTATAATTCAACAACTCACAGTGATATAACAAACTTGAAACAAATCAAAAGAATTAAATATTATTGTTTTAATCATTTTAAAATGAAAAATAACAAATTTAGTGTCAATGTTTATAATAGTAAAAGATTAAGAAAGATAGTATATCACTGTTATACAGGGATGGAGCCAAAACTTTGAGTTAGGGGGGCAGTTTTACTGTTGGCTGTGTGTGGCAGTTTCAATCTCTGACTTTGCTACTTAGCTGTTGAGTTTTTTTTTTTTTTTTTGGTGTGTGTGGGTAAGAATAAAATTATTTTTGTTTATAATTTTTTAAAGGGCGGAGTTATTTATTTTGGATAAAATTAGTTGATTGAGCTTAATTGTTTTTTAGTTTTACTAGTAATTTTTGTTGTTGGGCTTTTTTTTTGGGCTTGTATATTTTGTTTTAGATTTTAGATCTATAAATTTTTTTATTAACTAAAATAAGGAAAATGCTAGAGCTATAAGTTTTTTTTTATTATAAATTATTGATATGATAAGTGGTTATCGATAAGTAAAAAAATGATGTGAGTGGTGGGCCTATATGCAAACCAATAAGAATTTGCTATCAAAACAGTTTGTAAAAATGTTATAAATTTTTTTTGTGAATATAGCATTACTCTTAAAAGAATCAATAATATTCTTAAAGAGAAAAAAAAAATGTAGTTTTATAGAACAAAATTGCTAAAATTAGTACACATATATATAATAATATTTTAAAAAAAAATTAGGGTGACCCATTGCCCCCCCTAGTCCAATGGTGGTTTCGTCCATACTGTTATATAACTTTGCTAAGGAACATATATTTCACTCTTTTAAGGGTGTTTCTTGCCACTACAGGAGAGTATTAAAATGTACATCTTGTTAAATTACCGATTATCCCAAAAGTTGAAGCTATTGGGATATAATAAATTTAAATATTTAACCACATACTTCTAATACTCCCCCTCATGTGTGGGCTAAAACTACCTTTTAATAGGTGAGGTTCAACATGTGGGAATTTAAATAGGAGGTAGAGTGGAGGAGACAAAGATCGAACTCAGAATCCCATGCTTTGATACCTAGTTAAATTACCAATTGTCCCAAAAGTTTAACCTATTGGGATATGATAAATTTAATCTTTTAACCACATACTTCTAACACATCTCAACTATGTAGCAAGTTTATCAGCATACGATTTCAACTATGTAGCAAGTAATATATTCAAATAGAGTATATTACATCATAGTAAATTTTGTAAGAGCAAAATTATAAATTTATTTACATTTATAAAATACACCAACACAATATAGATTACCAACAAAGCAGCTAGCTTCTCCAACATATCTAGTATCATATATACATATTTTGCATGCGTGGGCGCGGACACACACGAGCACATTAAATCGAGGAACAACTGTTTCTTTTTGGAACGATTGTAATAATTATTCCTTAGTATGTACGTGTAATAACTTTTAAAATTGATATATTTCCTAAATTTACACATTCAATATGTACACAAAAATTATAAAATAAAAAGATAATCTCTCTCAAATTTAAAAAATATTCATTTTTAGGAAATAAAATTAAATAAAAAAGATATTTCATAAATATAGATTTTGAGTTCTATTCCAATGTTACAATTAAATTTATGGTTTTAGTTCTTCCTTTGCAACATCTTTTATTTCATGATTTAAAAAAAAAAAAACATAATTTATTCTAGTAATAAAGATTACAATTCCTACTGCAATTATCTTAAGAAAAACTCAGTTGGTACTTGGGTTGCTTGGTAGGTGAGAAGAGACCAAAATGTTTCTTCGTTTCCGCTGGACCCTTTTGGTCTTCATCGAACATAGCAAACAAGTATGTTTCTAATGGTCCAGGCCTCTTCGGAGTGCCATTGTTCACATGACTAATCAAATTATTGTAGTAAGTGCCTGCATTGTCAACTGTAGCTGCACCACCACTGTCGGATGGCCAACCAATCTCTGTTACAATGACAGTCAAATTGGCCGCACCAATCTTCTCAAGAGCTGAATACAGAGAATCCATCATTGCATCAAAGAGATTTTGGTACCCTAAGTTACCATCTTGTACCACAACCCCTAATGAATTTAATAAGGCACAATCAAGCTTAATGTCTGTTGGGTCACTTAAGTAGGCAAAATATGGGTACACATTGGCAAGAAGTGGTGCCTTAGTGCTTACTAGGAAGCTAGCGATTGCATTTATGTATGCACTTGGCATTGTCACTAAAGGAGCCTGAAGATGGAGGGTAAGTATTGCCCATCAATGACATGTCTATTACTGTTGAAACTTTGATTTGGGTTGGAAAATTAGAAGATGTAACTGCATTGTATAAGTTTTGCATGGCTGGTCCAACATATTGGGCTAATGGATCACTGGGTTTTATTTCATTCCCAGCAGCAATGTAACTAATATTGACATCAGGCAAGTAGGGACTTATGTTTGTTTGCACCCAATCATTTGCAAGTGCAGGACTAGTGGCAGGCCTTGAAGGTCATTGTTGACAACTCCAACAATGACCGACATGCTGGATCCTTTTAGGGCTTGGAGGGTTGCTTGATTTGGATCGAAAATCCTCATTTTCCTTATGCCACTTGTTTTGTATAGGGCTATTACTTCAGTTGCAGGTGGTAAATCATTGGCAATTGTTCCATAATTTACACCTATAGATTGTACAACTACAACAAATAGCACCAAGATTATAAACAAGTTAATTAACACCAAAGATAAATTTGTTTGAAGGAAATGTATAGGTATCCAACGGAGCTGCAACAAATAGAATCAAGATAAAAAAAACTAGTTATATTTAACACCAATGGTAAATTTGTTTACGGAAATGTATAGAGCCTGGTTGATATGCAAGCTCATACAAAAGTTTTCAGTGTTTAAGCACTGAAAATTGTAGCCAAAAAAAGAAAAATGGAAAAGTGTTTGGCAGGAGTGTTTGATTCACATTTTTCAATTTAGGATGTTTAAACATTGTATTTTTTTTTTTTTTTTTTTTTGAGAAACAAATACACACACACAAAAGGAGAAAGAAAGAGGTTCTAACATAAAGGCACACTACAACTCTACTCAAAAGCCATGGTAACTTTTGAGAATATATTCAGAGTAGTTTTTAGTTTATGAGTAACATTGTTGTAAATATTTTGAAAATCATGAGACCTACTAATAAGACTACACACTTACTTTTTCTTTTCTCTAACCTGCATGGCTCTTTTTTTTTTTTCTTTTTCTTTTTCTTAAAAATTATGGGACCTACTAATAATTACCCACTTAAAAAAAAAAAAACACACGCACACACACACACTCGTAACAAATATACAATTACATACATATATATATATATATATATATTTGTTCATATTTTAAAATATGTTATCTGAAACATGGGATCAAACACATTTTTTGCATTATAGATACTTTAAATGTGTTTTTACAAAACCTTTTATACTACAGTTTTCATATCGTTTGGAACAACAATTCTTGAGCACCACTAGCAAATAGGTCGATAGGTATATTTTTTTAGAAGAAAATGTATAGGTATTCAGCGGATTAAAATCCTTTGGAGTTCTAAGGATAACATATGTACTTTATAAAATCTTATCTAATCCTTTGGAGTTCTAAGGATAATAGATGTACTTTATAAAATCTTATCTATTTGTTTTTTGCCATATGATCAATAATTTAAATAGATACAAAACCTTTGGTTAAATAGTACTTAAGTTATAAAATCTAATCCATTTATTTTTATAAATATGGATAAAATTGTAAGGGTTCCATAGTGGAGTTACCCTAAAACCTCTAATAAAGGATTATAAATTTGTAATTATGTACGCAATAATTAGAAGTCTACAAAAACTTGGTAAAAACCATAGTTAGTAAGGAATGTGGGAACAGGGAGCACTATGTTACTGTACTTTAAGAATACCTAATAATTAGACAATAAATTACTAATATATTTAGAGTAATTTAGGAAATCTAAAAGAGTTCAGCTGGTTTTTTAGATTACCTCAAGGATGTATATTTGGCCTACGGATTTGTAAAATTTTAATGACCATTAATTGAAAAACACAAAATTTCCCTTCTATCATATATATTTGTTTCATCGCAAAAAATACAATGCAAACAGTAGCAATACAAATAATAATACCATACAAACAACCAATCTATCATGCCTGATTTTCCTTGGCTTGTTGTCAACAGCAGTAGCAATAAGGCAGCCATATATAACAGGTTTCTTACTTAAAGCCATGGTGGAAAAGGAGAATTGGTAACAGATTTTTATTTAAGATGTCATTTTTTTTTTTTTTTGAGGAAACAATTAAGATCTCTTTGGGTTACTATCTACACCCTATACCTCTCTATACATAATTGTGGGGTCAGAGAATTTGGCAACCCTGGCCCTCTTTATACCAAGCTCAAGGCTCATGCCGAGGAGGAAGAAACGCCCGAGGACAAAGTGAGAAAGTCCAAATTGCCCAGGGACGTCGCGAAGGACAATCCTGTCCTCGGCCAACCAAGACCATAGAAGGGAGGAGCAACAAACCATCAAAGGCAGCCTGCCAGAGCATCCCAAGAGAAAGAACAAGTACAATGTGTCAGCCATGGAAGCATGGTGGAGGAGCAAGTCCAGGACGAACTGTCACCTCCACATTAAATGCCCACAACTAACGTTCTGGCCGCATTATTGAGGAAATGACCCCTGAACAGTGCAGGCTTGGTTGCTGCAACCCACAGAAAGAATGGGAAGACGGCTGATGGGACAGACACTCAAGTAGTGACCTGCCTGATCAACAAATGTAGGGCTAAGATCAACTGATGGGGGGTATATAATGTAAGAAATCCTTCTGAAAAGGGGATGGACAATTAGAAGCATAGAATACTGTAGCAACTGTTATCATAACTGAAACCTTTGTAACAAATCACTGAAGAAGTAATAAGAACTACCAGTTCTTAAGAGAAGGGCCGAGGACAAAATTTCATATTCTAGTCCATGTTGCTGTCGTTCAGTCCACTTGCAACTGTGTTTAGTTGTTGTAATCTTCATTAGGGCCTAGTTCTTCAATCCACTCTCTACAAATTCATTGTATTGGGCTAGTTGGATTTGAGTCCACTCACCAACAGTGGAAGTGCTCAAATCCAGTCCCTACAATTGGCGCCGTCTGTGGGAAGAACTTGTGCATTAGTAAGGGCAACAATCAAGCATGGTAGGATCAAGCCCTCATCAAGCAGGACCCCATCGGCCTGAACCGGCTGGATCCCAACAACGGGGTAACTTCGCTGACCCTGAGCGTGATCGAAATGAAGAGAACGGAAGGTTTCGAGAGGGAAGTGTGCACACCATTCAAACCAGCAAAAGTCACTCTCGTGCGAGCAGCCATGTGCTCTAGAGACAAAATAACAACCGGGCCCTGCAATCAGAAAAGGTCAAGAGTCACGTGACCCAGAGACAAGGTGATGAGCAGGCCATGCAGCGAGAGATAGACGACTTGAAGAGAAAGCTGCGCCATGCGCAACGAAGGCGATCTCGACCTAGCCCTGACCTGCCCTCTGACGATGAAAGTGACGATGACTATAGGCAATGATCAAGAACTCCTCCAAGCGAGACATTCTCCCATGAAGAAGAGCACCACCGAAGGCGTGAACATAAAAGCCCATCCCCTAAGGGCTTGGGACACAATGCCATGAGTAGAGCATTGGATCAACTCTCCAAGTCGCATTTCACACGCCATATAGAAGGAGCTGCACTTTCTCGACGCTTCCAGCAGCCGACCTTCACCATCTATAAGAGCAAAACAGACCCAGTGGAGCATGTGAGCCAGTTCAACCAGAGGATGGCTGTCCATTCTAAAAACGAGGCGCAGATGTGCAAGGTTTTCACATCTAGCTTGGGACCAGTGGCGATGAGGTGGTTCAACGGCTTAAAGATGAACTCCATAGATTCGTATAGGCAGCTAATCCAAGCCTTTGGCTCCTGTTTCGTCACAAACAGCACAGCCCCTCGGCCCGTGAGTGCATTACTGTCTTTATCCATGCACGATGGAGAAACTTTAAAAGCCTACTCGGACAGATATTGGGAGATGTATAATGAAATGGATGGCAATTTTGATGATGTCGTTATCAACACCTTCAAAAATGGTCTCCCAACCGGACACGGTCTAAGGAAGTCTCTGACTGGCAAGCTTGCCACCAGTATGTGCCAACTGATGGATCAGATCGACAAGTACAAACGAGTGGAGAAGGACAAGTTGCAGGGCAAAGGAACGGAGAAGGTTACCCCTCAGGAGAGGAGGGACTTCAGGTCGGACCGATATAACAACAGCCGCCCTAGGAGGGATTTCGCAAGGCAGTCCAGAGCAGCCAACACGCAGGCTGTTAGTGCTGTATTCCGAGAGCCAGTACATCGGGTGCTGGAAAAAATCAAGAACAAGCCTACTTCAGGTGGCCGAATAAGATGGTGGGAGAGCCCACGAAGCGCGATCGGAACCTTTATTGCCAATACCACCAAGACCACGGACATACCACAAAGAACTGCAGGAACCTCCGGAATTATTTGGACCAGCTGGTCCAGGAAGTAAAGCTGGGGCACCTTCTGCATCATTCCAGTGGTCATCAAGGCTAAACCCATCAGGAGCCCCAGAGAGATAATGCCCTAAGGGCGCCCATAGGGACGATCAATGTAATCTTGGCCACGCCATGAAGAACAGGCACGCGCCCTTCACGAGTGTTGTCTGTGGCCCAGCTGCCTGCCGAGGAGTCCCAGCCAGAGCCGAAGAGGGCCAGAAAGAATTTTCACCTAACCCTAAGTTTTTCAGAGGAAGAAAAGATTGGGACCACCCAACCCTATGATGATGCTCTGGTGATCACTCTCAGAATCGGGGACTATGATGTGAAAAGAGTGATGGTGGATGACGGCAGCGCGGCCGAGGTTATGTACCTGGACCTCTACAAGGGGCTGAGGTTGAAACCGGAAGACCTAGCGCCCTATAGCTCTCCCTTGATGAGTTTCGACGGGAAGCTTGTTATTACAAAAGGAATGATTAGGCTACCCATCCAAACCGGCCCAGAGATAGTGGAGGTAAACTTTATCGTGGTGGACACCTACTCTTCATATACGGCCACTGTCGGCAAGCCCTGGCTCCACACCTTAGGGGCTGTTGCCTCCTCATTACATCAGAAGGTGAAATTCCCGTCAGGAGACCAGGTTCTCGAAATCCGTGGCTGCTAGATCACGGCAAGGCAATGTATGGTGGCTACCATTTCACATTGGCTCGACGCGGAGCCCTCGACCACAACTAAAAAGAGCTTATAGCAATCAAAGGCCCCGGTGTCGTCTCCTAAAGCGGTGGCCGAGGAGGAAAAAATGTGAAGATCTAGAAAAGGTGGTCGTTGGTGGTGACCTAGAGAAGTTCTTTCAGGTTGGAGCCCAGCTACCTCTTTAGGAGAAGGAAGAGTTGGTTGAGTTTCTCAAGAGGAACATTGACGTATTCGAATGGGATGCTTGTGATGCTCTCGGGATTGATCCAGCCTTCATCTGTCACCATCTCAATGTCAATCCGTCCGTCATTCCTAAGAAGCAACCACCTCGGCGCCCATCAAGAGAGCACGCTGACGCGATTAGGGACGAAGTGAAGAAGCTTAAGCATGCAAGAGCTATCAAAGAGGTTTTTTACCCCGAATGGTTGTCCAACACCGTGGTGGTAAAAAAGAAAAGTGGAAAATAGCGGGTTTACGTAGATTTCACAGACCTGAACAAGGCATGCCCAAAAGACCCGTTCCCTATGCCTCGAATAGACCAGCTGGTGGACACGACTGTAGGCCATCCTCGAATGAGCTTCTTAGATGCCTTTCAAGGCTACCATCAAATACCACTAGCCCTGGAGGACCAGGAGAAAATAGCTTTCGTGACACCTAGCGGGAACTACCACTACAAGGTAATGTCGTTCGGTTTGAAGAACGCGGGGTCCACTTATCAAAGGATGATGACGAGGATGTTCGAGCCGCTGCTGGGCAAGTGCATTGAAATCTATGTTGATGACATGGTGGTGAAGAGTAAAGTGGAGGCCAAGCATTTAGGAGACCTCGGCAGTGCCTTCGATGTCTTAAAAAAGCACAAGCTGCGTCTAAATGCTTCCAAATGCTCATTTGGTGTGGGATTAGGCAAGCTTTTAGGCTACATGCTTACTCATAGAGGAATCGAGGTTAACCCTGACCAGATCAAGGCTATTAATGATTTGAAGCCACCGCAAAACCCCAAAGAGGTCCAAAAGCTTACTGGAATGATCGCAGCTTTGAACCGATTCATTTCTAGGTCGGCGGAGAGATGTAGAGCCTTCTATCTCTTTATCAACAAGTGGAAAGAATTTGAGTGGTCTGAGGACTGTATCGTGGCCTTCCAGCAACTCAAGGAGTATCTGTCCAGACCACCTATCATGTCCAGTCTTGAGGCTGATGAAGTCCTGTACGCATACATTGCTGTGGCCCCTCATGCTGTGAGCCTGGTGCTAATACGCGATGACAATGGCCTCCAAAAGCCAGTCTATTACGTGAGCAAGTCCCTACATGAAGTTGAAGTTCGATACTTGCCTTTGGAGAAAGCCATACTAGTTGTGGTCCACGCCACGCGAAAGCTTCCCCATTACTTCCAAGCCCACACAATGGTTGTTCTAACTCAATTACCCCTGAAGTTTGTACTTCGGACTGCCATATGGAAAAATTGCCATATGGAGCACGATTCTGGGGGCTTTCGACATCAAGTATATGCCTCGAACCTCTATAAAGGGCCAGGTTCTGGCTGACTTGGTGACCGAGTTTGCTGAACCATCAGTAAAGGCAGTAGCAGAGAAGCGAAGCATGGATGAAAAATCGGTTGGGGTAGTCTCCATGGCAGAACCCCCATGTTGGAAGGTGTACGTCGATGGAGCAGCAAATCAAAGAAGGTCTGGAGTGGGGCTAGTCCTAATATCCCCTAAAGAGGCTATCATAAAGAAATCCCTGAGACTTGGGTTCTCGGCCACGAATAACGAGGCCGAATATGAGGCCTTGTTACAAGGGATGGCCATGGTGCAGAAAATGGGAGGAAAAGCAGTAGAGATGTTCTCAGACTCGAGATTAGTAGTGGGCCAGGTGAGAGGAGAGTTGGAAGCCAGAGATGCTAGGATGCAAGAGTACCTAAGCCAAGTCAAACGCTTGTAGTCAGACTTCCATCTTTTCAGCTTGTCGCACATCTCCAAAAGCGGAAACACCCACTTAGATTCATTGGCCATGCTTGCTACCTCATCGACAAGGGGTCTGCCTTGGATTATTCTTGTAGAGCATCTGGGTAGAGCAAATGAGGTTGCAAAGGGCGTGATTCGTATCCATCAAATTAGAGCGGGCCCCAGCTGGATGGACCCCATAGTGAGATTCCTCAAAAATGATATTCTGCCCGAGGAAAAGTCAGAGGTTGAGAAGGTATGAAGAAACACTTCTCGGTTCTGGTTGTTCGAGGACCACAAGTTATATAAGCGCTCCTACTCCAGGCCTTATCTGTTGTGTATACACCTTGAAGCATCAGAGTTGCTGCTCGAAGAGCTGTACGAAGGAGTCTGTAGGAGCCATACAGGAGGAAGGTCTCTGTCGCACCGAGCCCTTACCCAGAGATATTGGTGGCCTGGGATGTAGAAGGAAGCCTAAGAATATGTTAACAAATGTGACCAGTGCCAAAGGTTCGCCCCAAACATTCATCAGCCGGGAGGGGCCCTCAACCCTTTGTCCAGCCTATGGCCGTTTGCCCAGTGGGGTCTGGACATTGTTGGCCCTTTCCCTAAGGCGTCAGGAAATAAAAGATATCTGCTGGTCGGCATAGATTACTTCACCAAATAGGTCGAAGCTGAGCCATTGGCCAACATCAGAGATGTGGACGCTAAGAAATTCATTTGGAGAAACATTGTTACGCGGTTCGGGGTCCTCCATACCCTCATTTCGGACAATGGACTTCAGTTTGACAGCAAAGCCTACAGAAGATACTATTGCGAACTAGGGATCACGAACAGGTACTCAACTCTAGCGTATCCTCAGGGAAATGAGCAGGCCGAGGCTGTCAACAAGGTTATAGTCAATGGGTTTAAGAAGAGACTGGACGACGCCAAAGAAAGATGGGTAGAGGAGCTACCACACGTTTTGTGGGCTTACCAAACTACGCCGCGACGGTCAACAGGGGAGACACCTTTTGCCATAATCTATGGTGCCGAGGCTGTTATCCCTCTGGAGGCAAACTTCCCAACGCTGAGGACAAACTCCTTCACTCCAAGCAGTAATGATGAACTACTAAGGAAGAGCCTAGACATGATCGATGAGCGAAGAGAAAAGGCAACGATCTAGTTAGCCTATTAACACTAGAAGCTCAAGCAAGTGTATAATTCCAATGTGAGACTGAGGCCGCTAGCCCCGGGGGACTTAGTGTTGAGGAAAGTTATGGGTGCAGCCAAGAACCCATCCTGGAGAAAGCTGGGGCCCAATTGGGAAGGACTATATCGAATTACTTCTGTAACAGAGATAGGTGCATACTACTTGGAAGACTTAGACAAAAAAGCTGTGACACGTCCGTGGAACGTAAATAACCTAAGAATGTATTATTATTAATAAAAAAACTTTCTCTAATTTGAATTTTTAAAGTCCATTATGATTAAAGGCCTTATGTTTTGGCAACCATCTAAATGTTAGATAGAACCAGGGTCTTGCATATTCCTCGGACTCAAGCCTATGGGGAAACTAGTTACTTCAAGAAAATCTAGGTACTAGATAGAACCAAGGTCTTGCATGGTCCTCAGACTCAAACCTATGGGGAAACTAGCTACCTCAAGAAAAATCTAAGTACTAGACAAAACTAAGGCCTTGCATGGTCCTCAAACTCAAGCCTATGGGGAAACTAACTCCAATCCAAAATAAGAGAGAGAAAAAGGGAGTCTGGCTCCTCGGACCATCTCCCCTGTCCTCATTCGATAAGAATGTAAACCAACACAAGCCCATGAGCACCACTTAAAGTAGTTTATGCTATGACAACCAAATTCATGAGTTATAGGATTCATATTACAAGGATACTGCCTTTTATAGTCTATTCAGCAAAAGCAAGTCGTAGTGTTAAGGGGGCTCAGTTATTAGTCAGAGTCTAAGTGGAAATTATCATTATAGACTTTACCTTTTTTGGGCTGCTATTTCAAAAGGGAAAGCAAGTCACATTATTGAGATTGTTTAGCTAATAATCAAAGCGCAGGTTATACAAATAGTAGAACCCACCATAATAACAATAAACACATAATGCAAAAAAAAAATCTCATATATTCCATCTGAAAGTCACATTACAATGTCCAAAAAAAAAAAAAAGAGAGAAGAAAACATAAGGCAAAATACAACTGGAGCTAGCCAAGGAGGCCTATTTCTTCAGCTTTGTTTAATCCCTTCCTTAGGGAGCTGAGCAAAAGGGGTCTCAGGATCCTTGGAGCTCTCAGTTGGGGGAGCCACTCGCAGAGGATCAACCGGAAGAGGTGCCTCCTCAGCATCAGGGGCTTGGGCACCAGAGGAGGACTTTGTAGCATCCAGGGGTGCCCCGTTGTTTGGACATTTGTCTGTTTCAGTCACCCCGACAGGCTTAGCTTCCTTGGCAAGCTCATCAGAAGTGGCAATGGCCAGAACAACTTCATTTGGAGCAGTACCAACTTCCTCAGGAGCCACCTCGGCCTCAGAGCTTGGAGGAGCAGTCTCACGGATAGCAGAAGGGTAGTATGCACACTCTGCCTTCCACAAGTCAGATGAAGCCTCAACTCCAACTTGCTTGAGGGCTTCATTCCAAGTCAGGGAGCAGTAACGTCTGCACACCCCAGGTACTTGCGCCTTAAAGGCAGCCTCGGTCTCAGCCACTCTTGAGGCAAAAGCCTCTTCTTGGGCCTGCTCCTTAGAGCTTTCAGCCTCGGCCGTGGCAAACTCTGCCTCCTCCTTGGCTCTCAAAGCCTCACCCTTGGCCCATTCTGTAATATTCTTGGCCCCTTCCATCTCGGCCATCTTCTTCTTCAGCTCAACGATTTGCTCCTTAGCGATCTTTAGCTGATCCTCTGTGTCGAGCAGGTGCCTCGTCTGATCTTGGGCCTGCTTTTGAGCGCTAGCAAGGCCTGACTTAGCGCTGTCTCGGGCCCTTGTCATCTCTTTCAGCTCCTCCCTTGCTTTTAAGAGATCGGTCTCGGAGATTTTAAGGGTCCGAGCAGAGTCCAGACGCCTATCGCGCTCGAGGTCAAAGGCCCTACTCTGGTTATTGGCCTCCTCCTCTAACCTGTAGGTGGCCTGGACAGCCTGCCAATCAAAACGAGCGCACAATAAGGTGAGAACTAAAGAACAAAATTCAATGAGGTCTCAAGTGCTGGATGTTTTACGATGCCCAAGTACCTCTTCAGGCTGAGGACGACCTCCTGCCTCCTCAGGTTCTCCAGTTCGGCCGCGTCAGCAAGGAGTAGCAGAGATCTCTCCAATGCATCGACCACGAGTGTGCCTTCACCCCCTCTGAAGTCCCTAAGGGAAGCATTGTCCATCAAAGGCTCCCCATGGAGCATTAGGGCGGGGAGCCAGGCCTAGGGCTCGGCCTGTAGGGCCACTTCCTTTTTTGGGCCCTGGTGCCTAGTTTTTTATTGCTTAGAGGGCCGCCGAGCTTCATCGTCCTCCTGGGAGAATCGAGATCTATTTGCTCCCATGGGCCGTTTGCCTTTGTCCTTCTTATTTTTGGGATCAGCGGGCCCGGACCCTTGGGGCAGACTTGGCTGAGGTGGAGGAGGTGGAAGCTTGGGCTGGGTGGAGATGACTTAGTCTGGACAGGCTGACGCGTAGGTGAGGGAGGAGGAAGTTTGGATTGTGACCTCCCCGGTGCATCCCTCTTTGGTTGACCCTCAAGTAGGTCAAGCAAGCTTGTCTGGGATTGTCTCTTGAAACCTATCTCGGCTAAAAGAGAAGTACTTGCAGATGAGAGGTCCTCGGACGGATGAGCTCGGTCAAATGCGCCAAATTTGTCCTCGGACAGACCCAGATCAGCAACTTCCTCTTCTTCTTCTAGTCTTCTGCCCTCGGCCTCTGCAGTTTGAAAGGATGAAAAAGGGCCTGCCAACGAAACGCTTTTCGGGGTAGGGGATCCTTCGGGGAGCAAGAACCCGTGTTCTGCTACAGTGATCTTGTGAAGCCCAGGATCTTTGGCTCTGATCACGTACTTCGAAGCCGGGAACGATTTCTAAATCAGGTCGTATCCAAGAATCTTGTGAGCAACCCTAACTTGGTTGTCGGCCTCGTTCACAAAGGCCTCCGCCTTAAGGATGGTCTGCAAATCCTCCCGGTTGACCAAATGAAAGTGTCGTTCGAAAGCGTGTGGATCTGCATAAAAGAAAGCATACTCTTGTTAGCAACCAAGCAATGCAAACTATGATAACACTAAGGATCAAACCTCTCCTACTCTAAATACCCCACCTGGAGTCCCCTCCTCTGTCAAACAATGAGGACCATCGTGCCACTCCCCGGACACTATGAGAAAGTCCTTATTCAACCCCTTATTGGACTCAGGGAGGCACTGAATAAGCCGGACCTTATCATCCCTCGTCTTCATGTAGTAAGACTTACCCTTCAAGTGTTGGAGGTTATAGCACCAATTTACATCGTGATGGGTTAACCTCAACCTCATCTTCTCATTTAAGGCGTCCACACAACCCAAGATCCTAAACACGTTAGTAGCGCACTGGGTAGGGGCCAATCTAAAATGTCTAAGCTAGCCCCTCATCACTGGCCCCATAGGGATTCTCATACCACCTTCTAGGAAGGCGATTATGGGAATCACCACTTCACCCTCCTTTCTCCTAATAAGCCACTCCCCTTCCTCACAGTGTCTCAAACCCACATTACTGGGTATCCGGTAATCGGCAATGAATTTCTCCATCGCCTCCTCAGACTCAACCAACCTCTTAAACCTACCCATCCTTGGCAGCGGCTAAAAGACTCAAGAAAGGGCATAAGAAAGAGAGGAATAGGAGAGAAAACTTGAACTAAAGAGAGAAGAAGACTTACGAAAATGAGGAAGAGCTCCTTGGACAGGCTTTTTATGCTGAGAAGAGACGTAAGTTTGGTGGGAGACTTGACCGAATTCAGTGTACGTGCGCAAGAACTCTCGAGTGCAAAAATAAAGAGGCCAATCGGTTCAGATGGGTATTTATACCCCCAATTAAAGATAACCGCGTGGGTTTCCCCGCTCATAAAGTTGGAAAAATTCCCATCGTTGGATTGCCATCACTCCGTTGAACATGGGGAGCACAGAGCCTCAAGAATTTAATGAGGGTGCACTTCGTATACCGAAGCGCTAGAAACGTGCCTTGGACAGGAGAAGAGACTCTGGCATTGGCAGAGGATAAGACGTGACAAGCCATTACGACGGCCCGAAAATATCAAAATCCTCCTCTCCGTCCGAGGATTCAGACAACAGGATTTCGAGAGGCTATTATGGGGTCAAAGAATTTGGCAACCCTAGCTCTCTTTATACCAAGCCCAAGGCCCATGCCGAGGAGGAAGAAACGCCCAAGGACAAAGTGAGAAAGTCCAAATTGCCCAGGAACGTCGCCGAGGACAATCTTGTCCTCGGCCAACCAAGGCCATTGAAGGGAGGAGCAACAAACCATCAAAGGCAGCATGCCAGAGCATCCCAAGAGAAAGAACAAGTACAATGTGTCAGCCATGGAAGTATGGTGGAGGAGCAAATCCAGGACGAACTGTACATTAAATGCCCACAACTAACGTTCTGGCCGCATTAATGAGGAAATGACCCCTAAACAGTGCAGCCTTGGTTGTTGCAACCCACAGAAAGAATGGGAAGACGGCTGATGGGACAAATACTCAAGTAGTGACCTGCTTGATCAACAAATGTAGGGCTAAGATCAACTGATGGAGGGTATATAATGTAAGAAATCCTTCTGAAAAGGGGAGGGACAATTAGAAGCATAGAATACTGTAGCAACTGTTATCATCACTGAAACCTTTGTAACAAATCACTGAAGAAGTAATAAGAACTACCAGTTCCTAAGAGAAGGGCCGAGGACAAAATTTCATATTCTAGTCCACGTCTCTGTCGTTCAGTCCACTTGCAACCGTGTTTAGTTGTTGTAATCTTTACTAGGGCCTAGTTCTTCAATCCACTCTTTACAAATTCATTGTATTGGGCTAGTTGGATCTGAATCCACTCGCCAACAGTGGAAGTGCTCAAATCCAGTCCCAACAATAATATATATAGTTGTATGAAATTTGATAATTATAAAAATTATTAACAATTGATTTTTTAAATAAATTTTGATAGGATTTTAATGGAAAGTTTAAATATAGAAAAAAATAGAATTGGGATGAAACATGATATAAAATAGAATTGAAGAATAATTAAAATATAAATATTAGAACAATGACGTGTAAAATTGTGAAGTCTTAAAAGCTTATATGACAAAATATTATAATGTCAACCTAAAAATCAAGCGTTTATAGTTTTTTTTTTTTTTTTTGAAAATGGAACTTTGTATTAGAACTTAATGAGCATCAAAGTACAGAGCTTCCAAAGCCAGTTGAGGGGACTCTTCTAACCAAATAATCTCATCATTGATACAATTGGCAAACCGAGCTAGAGTATGGACAACATAATTGGCTGAGCGAGCAACACAAGACATTGAACGGACTTGTAAACCCGTAGCCAGGCATCGAATATCTAAGTACAGATGACCCAGCCTAGAATGAAGCAGACGTGAGCTTGAAATAGCAGCCATAACCACTAAGTTGTCACCTTCAAGCACAATATCAACGAAGCCCGAGTCACAAGCAAACTCCAGCACCTTCCTGCAAGCTAACACCTCCACTTCCTCGCTATCAAGAACAGGTGGTCCTCTTGCTGATAGAGCCCCCATAACCTCTCCCACATTATTCCAGATCACCGCCCTGAACCCCGTCGCCTTACCATCCTGAAAAATGGCCACATCAAAATTAAGTTCGAAGCTCAAGCCCGACGGAGGAGTCCACCTTGAACTTCTCGCACTAACTGTCGGAACAGCCAACTAAACTTGGGCCTAGTTGAACTCATCCAAGAATTCCACCGCTCTCTTCACCAACCGAGAAGGGTCCTGAATCACTCCACAAAAAGTCACCGTGTTGCACTGTGTCCATATGAGCCAAGCTTGGACAAGAAACAACTCCAACTCCTCCCGAGACAGCTTCAGCAGTAACTCCTCCACCAAGTGCCGAAAATCAAGTTGGCCACCCGTTCCTTTCTGTAACTTCCTCATGCTCCCTGCCCATATGTCCTAAGCCACGCTGCATTCCCACAACACATGCAACTCTGTTTCACTAGTTCGTTTACAAAGTACACAGGTGCTATCTTCTACTACATGTTTTCGGAGCAAGTTGTCTCGGGTAGGTAGAATACCATGACAAGCCCGCCACATAAAAACTTTTATTTTGTTGGGAATGTGCATCTGCCATATCTTCCCCCATACCAACTCACCATCCCTTGCCATTGAGCTCTCCCCCTGTATACTAGCTTCCCTTATGACTTTACATGCCACCCTATATCTTGACTTGACAGAATAGACCCCATCTCTATTGAACAGCCAGAAAAGAAAGTCAGCCACAAATCTTCTACTAAGTGGAATTCTAAGGATTGCATCAGCATCTTCTTTATGGAATTTCGTCTATATTAAGTTTCTATCCCATGCACCAATATTCTAATCAATAAGCTCCACCACCCTCCATTCCCATTCTACCTCCTGTGGTTGGTAAATCATTATATTACTAGGATGTTCTGGTATCCACTTGTCTGTCATGACCCTCATATCAGATCCAATTCCCACCTTCCAACAACAACCACGCTTTAGGACTTCTTGAGCGGCTAGAATGCTTTTCCAAACATACGAATTGTTTGGGGCATCCTTTGCTTCCAAGAAGCTACTCCTTGGAAAGTACTTGGCCTTGAAGCAAGCATATACCAATGAACCTGTATCCTGAGTCAGCCTCCACCCTTGTTTGGCAAGCATTGCCAAATTAAAGCACTGAATGTCCCTAAACCCCATGCCCCCTTCCCTCTTTGGTTTAGACATCGAGTCCCAGCTCTTCCAATGGATCTTCCTTTTATCACCCACTTGACCCCACCAGAATCTAGCACACATGGCGTTAAGTTCATTACAAAGCTTCAAAGGCAAAAGGAAAACTCCCATAGTGTAAGTGGGAATAGATTGTACCTCCTTCCCTGCTCTCGACAACAGTTTACCCTTCTAACCCTGAAGCTTCTTCCAAACTCTATCCTTAAGAAAGGAAAAAGTTTGATATTTGGATCGACCAAGCAAAGTTGGTAACCCCAAGTATGACTCAAACCTTTCAACCTCCTTTACCCCCAAAATATTCTTAATCCCTTCCCTGTGCCTTGCCTCAATATTGTTGCTAAAATAAATGGAAGACTTCTCAAAGTTTATACATTGCCCGGATGCCGAAGCATACAAGTCCAAAATATCCATAAGCACCTGCACCTCTCCTTGGTTTGCCTAACAAAATACTAGAGAATCATCTGCAAAAAGAAAATTAGAAATATAAGGAGCTCTTCTACAAATGGACATCCCATGAATCTGCCCCTCCGTCTCGGCATTGGCTAGAAGTGAGGTAAAACCCTCTGCACATAGGAGAAACAAATAAGGAGATAATGGGTCTCCCTGTCGGATTCCCCTAGATGGTGAGAAATTACCAAAGGGTTTACCATTTATACAGACGAAAAAAGAGGTAGTGGTGACACAAGACATGACCTGGTCAATCCAAGTCTCAGGAAACCCCATTTTTTCCATAATGCCTTTGAGAAAAGCCCACTCAACCCTGTCATAAGCTTTACTAATGTCCAGTTTCAAAGCAAGAGAGTCGTTTTTGCCTTTTTTACGACAATGCATAGCATGTAAACATTCATAGGCAACCAAAATATTATCAGTATTGAGGCGGTCGAGAACAAACGCACTTTGGGTAGGAGAGATTATCTGGGGGAGTATTTGCTTCAGTCTGTTAGCTAAGACTTTAGAAATAATTTTATAAATGACATTACATAGGCTGATAGGTCTATAATCAGACATTTTTTCCGGGGATTTAATTTTAGGAATAAGAATAATATGAGTATAATTCACATCAAGATCCATATTTCCAGAATTTAGAAAATCTTAAAACCGCTGCAACAACATCATCACCAACAATATTCCAAAAATTTTGGTAAAAACATGCATTCATACCGTCGGGTCCAGGAGCCTTTGTGGCTCCCATTTGGAACAACGCTGCGTTGATCTCATCCACACTGTATTCACTTGTCAGAACCTCCTTCATATCATCGGTGACTTTTTGCTGGACGACGTTCAAACACTCCTCCAACTGGTCACATGTACCTGCTGTAAACATACTCTCAAAGTAACTGGTGGCTACCTGAGCAATATCTGCTATATCCTCCACCCACCTACCATCTTGTGTTCTTATTCCTTGTATTAAATTTCTCCTTCTTCTATTTGATGCCTTAGAGTGAAAAAATTTTGTGTTCTTGTCCCCATGCTTTAACCATGAAATCCTTGATCATTGTGCCCAGTATATCTCTTACTTCATTAACAAATCATCCAGCTCCTTATTGATAGCTAAAAATTCAGCCTTACTGTCAACTGTTGTCACTCCTTTATTGAGGTCTTCAACCCGTTTTTGTAGTGCCTTGATTCTCTCTATATCCGGGTGGGTTCTAGATGAGCCCCACGCATGCAACTCTGTACCACATGCTGCGATTTTCTCCCTTATTCTGTTCAACCCTGACCTCATTCCCACCAGTTTTGTCCAAGCCTCATGAACCATTGCTTCACATTCCTCCCACAGTAGCTACGACTCTTCAAACTTGAAACTTCTTGGTTCCCTTGCACATCTACTCCTAGGGGTCCTGATTCGCAAAAGTATTGGTGCATGGTCAAATGCATGTGAAACAAGATGAGTTACAACACTTGCCGAGAATTTCGCTTTCCAACTTTCTGTTGCCACCGCACAATCTAAGCGTTGCTTAGTGTTGGCCAAGCCTGGGCGTTTATTGTTCTAGGTAAAAGGATACCCAACAAAACCCAAGCATCTATAGTTTTATATTATAACAATTTGAAAGTAAAAATCAATAATTGGATAATATTTACAATTTTTCAATATTAATAATAGACTTTTTTTTTTGGGTCTAAATATGAAATTTTATAATTATAATAGTCATTAATAAGTTATGATGGTAGTTATTCATAATTTTTTTATATTAATTTTGAAAAAAATATAATGGGAGGTTTAAATATAGAATAGGAATTAAACTCAATTAAAACATTTATATCAGTAATGTAACATGAAAAATTGTGATGCTTCAAAAGTTTATAGGACAAAAATATTATAATGTCAACTAAAAATCATCTACAATTTAATTTGAAAGATAAAAATGATAATTGGATAATATTTACAATTTTTCAATGTTAATAATATACAATTGTTTTATAATAAATTTGAAAGTTACAACTTATAGTTTACAATGGGGATAAAAATTTGAATCCTAAATACCTTAATTAGAAACATTAAAAGATGCTAGTTGGACTGTAAAACTTGTGGCTAATAACATCCAGTTCTATACATATAAACTTAGAAAAAAAGAAAAAAAATCCAACTTGACTTTCCTTGTCTTGTTATCAACAGCTCAATGACAAGGAATAAGGCAGCCATAAAAGTTTTTTTACTTATGGCAAAAATTGATGGTAATAGCCATAGTGCAAAAGGAAAACTGAGAATAGATTTATAAGGACAAAGTTCGACTCCAAACATTTTGAAGTTTTGGGCTCCAACAACCAATAGAAAGACGACATTAGTCTTTTTCATGTATAATAAACATGACTCACTTAACCCAATTAACCAAGTGAGTTGTGTGCAATGTGTATGACAAAATATATGTTATATTCATATTTGTAGTTGGAGTCCAAGTCTCCAAACATGTTTAAAGGCAAACCTTTTCCGATTTATAATTTACGCTTTTTTTGTTTTGACATTTAACTTTTTCCAAAAGCATTTTTTAGAAAATTATCTCATTTTTCTATATTTGGTGCCAACCTTAAAATGAGTTAACTCATTTTTCTTAACACTCTTACTTCCCATATTATCTCATTTTTCTTAACTTCCCATATTTAGTTTTGTGTGAGATATATTTGTTTTCCTTATTTAGTTTTGCGTGAGATAGAGTTAAGAGAACTAAATAAGAAAAGTACATGCCAGGCTAAATAAAGGAAGTTAAGAGATATTTTTTCTATGATTTTTTTTTTCCTTTTGATGCTACCAAACATAGAAAAATGTAAAAAATTATCTTCACATAAGGTTTCCATTGAAACAAACATAGCGCTACATATCTGCTTTGGTATCTACACTTTATACTTCTCTTTCTATATATAAAGTTACAAGTTTGTTAGAATTGAAAGTTTATTAGGTTTCAAAAAAAAGGTTTAAAGGGCCCTATAACCTAATATAAATGTATATATGTGTGTGAAACTCCTTCCTAGAGACTTAAATCCAGGCCCATGTCCTCCTCGCCTCACAAGAACTAGTACTTATGGTAGTTATCACTATTTTATGATTTTAATTATAACAAGATTATAATGGTGGGTTTAGATATAGAATAAAACTTAAATTTTATAGAAAACTTGCTTTGAAGACTTTTGGAACAAGCTCATAAATGAGCTTTGACAAGGCATGTGGGTTGGACCCACACGGTGCTTTGCACCCAACAATTTCCCCCTCCAGCCCACTACAGAGGAGATCTTCAACCTAAGGCTTCAATCAGAATTCACGCCGGCCAACCCAACACAAAGCTTTAGCTTTTATCTAGACACAACCTTGGTCAACATGTCAGCTAGATTTTCATCTGTGTGAATTTTCTCTAATTCAAATGATCGTTGCTCAATAACTAGTCTCAACCAATGGTATCTCACCTCAATGTGCTTCAAGCTTGCATGGTACATAGAATTCTTGCTCAAGTCTAAAGCACTCTGACTATCACAATTTACTACATACCCATCTTGCTTCAAACCCAATTCTTGGAGAAACCGTTTCAACCAAAGCATCTCTTTACCTGCTTCATTAGCTGTAATGTACTCAGCTTCAGTTGTAGATAAGGCAACACACTTTTGCAATCTTGACTGCCATGATACAGCTCCCCCTACAAAAGTAAATAAATACCCTGTTATAGATTTCCTGCCATCAAGGTCACCTGCCCAATCCGCATCTACATAACCCACTAAAATTGGTTTAGAATCACCAAAAGTCAAGCACAATTTAGAGCTATCTCTCAAATACTTGAAGATCCACTTCATTGCTTCCTCGTGATCTTTACCAACATTAACCGTGAACCTACTGACAACACCAACTGCATGAGCAAAATCTGGTCGTGTACAATCCATAGCATACATCAAACTCCCAACTGTTGAGGAATAAATAATTGATGCTATGTTCCCTTTTCTTTCTTTAATGAAGAACAAGATCTCTTTCTCAACTAGAAATGAGAACCAAGAGGTATACTGGCTAACTTGGCATGTTTCATATTGAATGTTTCAAGAATCCGCTCAATACACTTCTCTTATAATAACCATAGCTTTTTAGCTTTCCCGTCACGAAGAATCTGCATACCTAAAATTTGTCTTGCAGGACCCAAGTCTTTCATATCAAATGACTTGAACAAGTCCTTCAAATTTCCAATCACACATGTAACTTGTCCTACTATGAACATAACATCTACATATAGCAGAAGAATAACAAGTTTACCATTGCGAAATTTTCTGACATACGCACAATGATCTGCATTTGTCCTTGTGTACCTGTGATCCACCATGAATGAGTCAAACTTTTTGTACCACTATCTTGGAGCTTGCTTCAAACCATACAAACTCTTCTTTAACTTGCAAACCATGTGTTCTTTCCATTTCACTTTGAATCCATCTAGCTGATCCATGTAGATTTCTTCTTTCAAATCGCCATTAAGAAAAGCAATTTTCACATCAAGTTGCTCAAGCTCAAGATCCAAGCTAGCTACAAATTCCAGAACTACCCGAAGAGGATGACTTGGAACCACGAAGAGGGTTCCAAGTCGAAGTGGATTTTCTCTGTTTTGATGCCATAAAGAGGTCTATCCGAGAGAGAGAGAGAGAGAGAACACAAGTTTAGAAAAAAAAGATGAAAAGAGCGTATGCATGAAAAATGCATATGACGTGCAAAAATTAAAAGCATCATGGGCAAAAACCCAATCCAACCTAACAACACTCTAAATTTTAATCAAGTACACAATCCTAAAATGCATGAAACGTTGTTATAATGCAATGAGGATGCAATGCATAAGCATATAACAACAAATCAATACAACCCAACCCAACCCAAAAATTTCACAAAAATCTCAAAAACCCCCCAAAAAAAAAAAAAACAAAAACCCAAAACTTAGGTCTAAAAATGAATGAATACATGAAAAAGAGGGACTAAGAGCTATTACCAAGTGATTGGAGCTTGGATTAGACCGAACTTGGAGTGGGTGAGGAGATTTGAGAGTGAGAAAGAGTGTTTGGGTCAAGAGAGAAAGGTTTCTATCGAGAGAGAAGTGAGAAAATGAAAACCAGATCGCTCCTCAGCTATATATAGAAAAATGTGTCTTGATGGATCGAGGATCTGTCGAGCATCTAAATCTTGATAGAAATTAAGATATCGAGGTGCTATCGAGGATCTATTGACAGCAAAAGAGTGTCTCGATGGATCGAGAATCTATCAAGCAGACAGAATGCACATAAATTTGGCTCAATGGATCAAAGAAGCTGTCGAGGATGTGTCGAGCAGGAACCCAAAAATCTCGATGGATGGAGAAGCTGTCGAGATCTATCGAGAAAAGAGAAAGAAGGCTCGATAGAAAAAGAATCTGTTGAGGATTTGTCGAGAAGCTGTCGAGCTTGAAGAAAAGGAGTTCTTTAAGGGAGGAAAAACACATAAAGATGAATGCAACAAGCAAGCTACTCAAACAAAGATCCACTCAACATGTTAAGCTCTCAAAACATCTCTCAACATAAAAGCAAAGCATCCATAGATCCAAAACACACACACACACAAACACTAAACAAGTCTAACTAATTTTATATTTCAAAAATGAGTTAAGACAGTTTAGTAAGTATATATTAACACATGTATTCCTTGTGATGGTTAAATCACATTGTACATGCACATGTATCAAAAGTAGCACAAAGTATGTGTGTTGTGTGAAAACATAGCAAGAGTGCACAAGTATCTCATATTATGAAGATTCAAGTTATGAGGTGATCTAATACACTTCACACATAATCATAACCGTTTGATGGAGACTGTCACCTTTGAGGTACATCATATAACTCTCACATCTCCTAGAAACATGCTTACAACCATTTTTAAAAGCATTTTGATCTTTTTGCTTTTCATGTTCTTTGCATATATTTCTTTTTGAACATTCCATGCATGAGCATATATAGAGAGAAAAGAAATACCCAATTATGTAAGCCAAAAATATCACAATTTTACTATGCCAAAGCATACAGATGTTATACATGATTGGCGGGCTTTAGTGGTGAAATGGTTATTTATGCATTTCTCTTAGAATTTTCTAGTCCTTCCCATCAAAAAGAGTGATTAGAGTATAAAGAGTGAAAGATCACTTGATCGTACTCATTACAAACATGAGCTACAAAGCTCACTTGCTTAGTTGTACATAGAGATGCTCATCTAAGCTACAAGAGATACAAAATTTAGAAACTTTGTTTCAATGGCCATCCAAAGTACACAAGTACCAATATACACAAACACACATTGTTTTTGTATTTTTCTAATTTTTAAATTTTTTTTTTAAATTTTTACGAAAACAAATAAAGCAAAAACTGAAAAGCAACCAAACAAAAACATAAAGAAACACACAAAGCATAAAACTAGATGTAAATGCATGAGAAATAAGGAGAAAGAGGAGAGATCACTCCATGGAGATTACACCAATTTTTTGGCGTAAGAATTCAAAATGTTTGCTATCAAGAGGGTTAGTGAACAAGTTGGTCTTTTGATCATCAGTGTGGATGAACTCAAGAGTGAGTGTGCCATCTTCGACAAGTTCCTGAATGAAATGATGTTGTATCTCTATATGTTTTATTTAAGGATGTTGAACAAGATTTTTAGAGATGTTAATGGCACTGGTATTGTCACAATAAATGGTAAGATGTTCTTGATGAATACCATAATCAAGAAGAAGTTTTTGCATCCACAGAAGTTGGGTGCAACAGCTATCGATAGCGATATATTCAGCCTCAGCAGCGGATAAGGAGATGGAATTCCACTTCTTACTCATCCAGGAGACAAGATTGTTACCCACATAAAAACAACCCCCCGATGTACTTTTTCTATCATCAGCATTCCCAGCCTAGTCCGCATTAGAATACCCAGCTAAGACATCGTTTGTGTCCTTGCTACACCACACTCCAAAATCGACAATGGCTTTGACATATTTTATGATTCTTTTTAAAGCAATCATATGAGACTCTTTGTGGTTTGCCTGATATCTAGCACACACTCCTACACTGTAACTAATGTCAGGTCTACTAGCAGTAAGGTAAAGGAGACTACCTATCATGATTTTACATAAGGAACTTTTGCCTAACAAGTCAACAATGAGTTTAACATTGGGGCTCATGAGGGTTCTAACAGGACTAGCAGATTCCAAATCAAACTTTTTCACAAGATTTTCAGCATATTTAGATTGAAATATAAATATACCTAACTTTTGCTGACGAATCTGCAATCCAAGGAAGTGATTCAACTCTCCAATCATACTCATCTCGAACTCGGCTTACATAAGCTTTGAGAAGTTATAAGCGAGCTCATCCTTTGTAGACTCGAAGATGATATCATCAACGTAGACTTAAGCTACTATCAATTCGCCATTCTCCTTTTTGATAAAAAAAAAGTTTGATCAGATTGTCCTTTTGTGAAGCCATGTGAGACCAGGTATTATGTAAGCCGGTCATACCAAGCTCTGGGTGCTTGCTTTAGTCCATATAGAGCCTTCTTGAGGTACAACACATGATCTGGAAAGTGTGGATCGATGAATCTTGTAGGCTGAGCAACATAGACATCTTCTTTAAGAAACCCGTTCAAGAATGCAGTCTTCACATCCATTTGGTATAGCTTGAACTTTAGGTGACAAACCAAGGCTAGAAGAACTCTAATGGATTTTGTAAAGTCGTGATTTACAACTATTTTGTATTGGCTTTAATTTCATGCCAAATTTGATTGTAATTATGTTCAATCTTATCTTATGTACCCTGTATTTTATGTGGGATTTATTTGTAAGGGTGTGTGAGAGAGAGAAAGTGTGAAGACTCAAGGCAATTGAAGACTAAAGAAGTTTTTGCGGGTAGCTCGCGAGAAGGCTTCCCACGAAGTGAAGCATGTGCACAGCACATGATTGGAATGCAAAGAGTCAAGACAGGATGGTGACAGTCGGTTTTCGCGAGTATCTCGCGGGTAAGGCCTTCCCGTGAGATACCCGCGAAACAATTTGTTTTGCCAATCTATCATATCTGATAAACACTATCTCTATTCACACTATATATACCCCCATTGTCCACATATGTTGAGGAGTGCTTCTAAGAGAAAACCCTAGCCACAACCCTTGAAAGTTAAAGAGTGTTATACCCACATTTCTTTACACAATCCATTTTGGATTTTCCTCAACTCCTACCTCTCTATTTCCATATCCTTGAGAGGTTGATAGCTCAAACACTTACCACACTCTTTCAGAGTGTCAAGTGAGGTTTTAGTGCTGTTAGGGAGCATTGGAAGAAGCCAAGCTTTGGTGGATGCAATCGGACGTATTGCGGGATCCAGAGAGCTAGACAAGACACAGTTTCGAGAAGCCTTGTTGGAGTAGGAGTTTGGAGGGCTTAAGTGCATTGGGTAGATTAGGCTTGGAGGGTCTCTTGTTATTCGTATATCCCAACTGATTGTTTAGTGGATCGATTTACCGCTTGGAGGGCAGTGGAGAGGTTTTTCGCCGAGTTTTTCGGTTTCCTCTTCGATAACACATTAGCGTGTTATCTTGTGTTTGCATTCTTCTCTACTCTTTTATCTTACATTTTACTGCTGTGTAGTAATGAATATGGGTTTGAGTAGTTTATTTGTTTATCCACTCGCATTTACTCTATTCCGTACTTAGTTTAAGTTAGAATAAAATCAATTGAGCCGTAACTTTAATTTGGGGGTCTAAACAGCTCTTGTGTTTTAACACATTTTCGAGCTTTCAATTGGTATCAGAGCGGGTACACTCACTATGGTTTAATTACCTAAGTGTGATACTTGACCCTTTTGTGATGGACCGATCACAATCGCTCAATGCTCCACCATTCTTTGATGGGAGCATCTATGCGTTTTGGAAAGTCCACATGAGGGCTTTCTTGTGTGCTATAGATGAGTTAGTATGGGATTCTGTTGAGAATGGGTATGTTAAACCCACAACAGCCAAATTCGAATGGGACAAGGCAGCTCTTACTTTGGCTAATGCAAATAGTAAGGCTATTAACGCTATATTTTGTGGTGTGTCTACTAATGAATTTCACAGGATATCGCATGTGGAGACTGCCAAGAAAGCTTGGACGATTCTTAAGACTACCTATGAGGGTACCAAGAAAGTCGAGGACACGAAGCTCCAAATGCTTACCACCAGATTTGAAGAGCTCAAGATGGGTGACGATGAGTCTTTTGATTCATTCTATGGGAAGCTCAATGAAATCGTAATTGCTAAGCTAAATCTCGGAGAGAAGATTGAGGATGCTAAGGTGGTGAGAAAGATTTTGAGGTCCTTACCAAAAAGCTTCTGTGAAAAGGTCACAGCTATAGAGGAAAATAAAGATTTGGATGATATCAAGATGCAAGAACTCATTGGATCTCTCCAAACATATGAGCTTGGACTGCCTTCCCACAAGTCGAGCAAATCACTTGCTCTCAAAACCATCACCGAGAGGATGGATGACTCCTCTGAAGAAGATGATGTGGAGAAGGAGGTAGCATTCCTTGCAAAGAACTTCCAGAAGTTTCTGAAGATGAAAAACAGTGGGTCAGAAGAAGTATACATTAGAGTTACTAGAAGAAACTAGTGTGCTAGCTTCTAAACCTGCAAAGTTTCCTGCGGATCAAAATTGCAAGTTGTCAAAGTATACAGGTGAGTTGTTAAAGGATGTTTCTATGTATAGGAGATTGTTTGGTAAACTCTTGTTTTTGACCCTAACCAGACAAGACATCACCTATACTATACATAAACTAAGTCAGTTTATGGACAAGCCTAGAAAGATTCACCTTCAAGCAGCACAAAGGGTACTGCAGTATTTCAAAGGAACACCAGGTCAAGGTCTATTTTTTGCAGCTAATTCACAGCTACATTTGAAAGCCTATACTGACTCAGATTGGGCTTCTTGCCCAGATACAAGCTGAAGAAAGTCAATTACTGGATATTGTGTATTCTTAGGAGATTCAATGATTTCTTGGAGAACTAAGAAACAAACAACTGTTTCTAGATCTTCTACAGAAGCAGAATACAGGGCTATGGCTGTTACTACCTGTGAAGTTGTTTGGTTGTTAGCTCTATTGAAGGATCTACATGTGCAACATCTCAGACTAGTTTCTCTTTACTGTGACAGTCTAGCAGCCTTGCACATAGCTACAAATCTAGTTTTCCATGAGAGGACTAAGCACATCGAAATAGATTGTCACCTGGTAAGAGAGAAGATACAAGCCAATGTAATCAAGACTTTCCATGTTCCTACCAAACATCAACTAGCTGATTTGGTCACTAAGCCACTTAGCACATATCAGTCTCTTTTCTTACTTACAAGATGGGTATACTCAATGTCTTTGTTCCTCCATCTTGTGGGGGAGTATTAAAGATTGAAATATGCAGATCAGATAGTTGATGTATAGCAGTGTAGTTTCTGTCTACGCTACAAGTAGTTTTGTAAGTACATAGAGGTAAACGATTTGTAGTTCAGTTAAGCTTAGAATGTGGAGGTTAGTTAGGCACACGTGTAAGAGTTACTTAGCTTGTTTTACATTTCCAGCTCATCACAGATTCTTATATGAGGAACAGAGGTCGCATTATGTATAGCTTCTAGTTTCTCATTTAATATACATATAGAAATTTTCTCTCTAGATTTTCTGTGTGTGTTTCTTCATATAATGAGTCATAAGGAGGGGAGAAAAAAAAATGGGAACAGCAGAGTACTATGCTACCTTCTCTACTAATTACTGCATTGTGGAGTATCACAAGTTTTTTTTTTTTTTTTTTTTTTTTTTTTTGATAGGGAAAAAAAATGGAGTAGCACAAATTGATCAATGATAAATTTACCCTTGTTTGAGATCATTTTGATTTTGGGCCTTGATGTTTAAATATTTTCATCTTTTCCCCTAATGTTTAACATCGTCTTTGTAACATCCATCATTTTTGTTTAACTCAAACCAACATTGTTTTGAGACGCTTAAAACTACGTCATTTTGAACACAGAGGGAAAAAATATCTATCTTCCCTTTCTATCTCCCCAGCCACCACCAGTTACCTCTCCAGCCGCATAAAAAACACAGCCGTGCAAAATCATCCAGCCACCATACCCTTCGAAATATAAACTTAAATCTAACACCAATTTTTTTATGAAAAATAAATCTTGAATTAAAAATAAATAAATTAAAAAAAAAAAAAAATCACCTTTTTCTGTGATCTTGCTGCGTTTTTAGCCTAAGTGCCAAACCCAGAAACCATTTCCTAGAATCTTTTGATTTTTTATATCAAAATCCTACATCCACGATCACAACAATGGACTCAAACCACACACAGAGTTATAAACTTTTCCCACCCAAACTCAAAACAAATCAATAAAAAATGAAAAGAAAGAAAATCCCTTTAATTACTGAACTATGTTGCCAAAGATAGAAAAGAAAACAGTTTATGGCCTTATAATTTCATTTTAATTCCCAGTAAAGGGAAAGATTAGTCCATAACAAAACAAATATGTAGCATAAATCCTAGAAATCTAGACACCTATTTTTAAAAACACTAAACATGGAAAAAAAATATCCCTTACCTCCTTTACACTAACCAAAAGCAAGGGCTTCAAACTTCCAAGAGCAATGAGCCAACAAGACCACCATAGCAAGCTCACTCGTGCTATTGTTAGAAAACCCACTGACTGCTGAAGGTGAAGGCAAGGCGCTCACGGCCACGGGTGCAGCCCCCATGCCAGTGGCTGTGGTCATTGCCTCCAATGCTGTTGTCATGGCCTCTCTCTCCTCCATCTTCGACCGCAATAATGATGACACAAAATTCCCCGAATCCAGGTGAATGGTCAGTAGGAGAGCTCAATGGATAAAGAAGAAAAATGAGTGAAGGCAAGAGGGCAGCAGCAATGAGAACAGAGAAGGGAGAGAAATGGAAATGAGAGAGGAACCTTTTTTTTTTTTTTTTTTTGTGGAGATGATGGTGTTTTTTTTCTTTAAATGAGTTGACGATTTTTGTAATTGGACCAGTTGTAATGATTGTAGGTTTACATGGCATTTAACAGCCACATTATTAACTGGATGGACAGAAAGACGACATTAAAAAACTGTCAAGCATCAAGGACTAAAATAAAAAAAAATTAAATATTAGGGACAAAATCAAAATGACACCAAACTTAAAAAGGTGCAATTTGCATTTTAGTCATCAGTAAATGTAAAAACATTACATTTATGTGAGTGTGTGTAAGGGAGAAAAACAGGATGAACAAAATAAAAACTCCAATCGCATATCAAACCAGATATTATTCAAACCATTCTTTTATTGCCATCACAGAAAATAGAAAAATCTTACTAGGTGTTACATAACACAGAGATCACAAAATATAACAAAACAACTATATGATCTCTGAGAGAACTACAGTACAAGATAAAACACACTAACATATATGATGATCAACTCACAAAGCTGTAGAAATTCCCACTCCTACAGCTTTGAAGCTGCAGCAGTATCCAAGAACCAAGCCAACTCCCCTTCAGGTGAAACCATTGCAACAGGCAGCTTCTCAGAATTTTGACTATTTCCTAAAGCATTTTGCACTGCACCAGCTTTATTAGCACCATTCACCACAAGGGCAATATATGCAGATGAGTTGATCACTGGAAAGGTAAAAGTAATTCTTTCTGGAGGTGGTTTTGGAGAGTCCTTAATGAAGGTGACCCATTTTTCATTCTCTTTGACCAGAGGGTGGCCTGGGAATAAAGAAGCCACATGTCCATCTGGGCCCATACCCAGCAGCTGGAGATCAAACTTTGGAAACCCACTAGCTGCTGATATATCTACAACATTGCTCTTAACCAAATGTCTGAGACATGTCTCATAATCTTCAGCTGCACCCTCAGCTGACAGAGCATCATTGATGGCATAAACATTGCCAGGGAGGAGTGGTACCTGCCCAGAAAATTTTTTTTAACAGATTTAAATTAACTAAAGACTGTCACAAGCAGAACAGCCATAGACAAAATAAAATTTTCTATTAAAAAGTTAACTAAAGAAGATGAGCCAGCCTTCTAACTACATATGACCAAGAATACACTTTCATATAAATCATAGATAAGCATCTAGAATTATTATCAAACTTCATGAAATGGTATAAGACATCATTTTATCATTTAACAATACCCAAACCTTTGCTTATTTACCTGAACCAAACTAATCATTTACCACAACAAAGTCATAAACAAACCATGCTTTCATAAACTTGTTCATAATATATTAACATCTTTTCTCACTAGCCTGATCCAGTGTTCTCTTTGACCATAATATTGTCCTAGCAATGCTTTCTACCCAAATAAAGCCACACCTAAGTGGTGCAGCCATTAGTCTTAGATCCACAGTTTTTAAAGTTCCTATAATAATTTTCACACACACCCAACATAATATTCAAAATAAAGCATGAATATATCACAAAGAACAGGACAATCTGAATGCACAATCTTACAGCAATTCTTACTAATATGAAATCATAAAGCTTTCAACGATCAATCCTACCTTAGAAAGAAACCCATCATAAGCAAGCTTATAGTTACTGTCTTCATGATCCTTTGGCACCACTCTCTCATCCGCCCAAAAGATATGCCATTTCGACCATTCAATCGAATCAATGTACGGGGGTTCCACTAGTTTCCTGCAATTCCAACATCAAGCAATTACCAAGACTCCCACTCACATTATTAAGAACCCCATCCTAATTATCTTTAAACCCTCCTTTTGACATCAAATAAAACCACGCAAAGTAAAAGACAAACAAGCAATCATTTTTACTTGTTAATTGAGCTCTGCAATAAAATTGAACATCATAAATTGAGGGGGAAAAAAAATTGCATCTACTTCATGTGGTCCTTAATAATGAATAACCCATGATTCAATTCTCTATTCTCTCCCTCTTTTTCATCAAACCCCTGCGATCAAGCACAGTCAATAGTTCATTTTTGGTTCTAAACCCAATTTTCCATTTTGTTTTCAATTCCTACAACATTCCATTTTCCCATCAACCAAACAAACATATATCATCTGGGTACATCAAAAAACCTAAAAAAAAAACAAAAGTAAAAACATTTACAAGCACAATGACAGTCACAATTTAGACCCAAAAAAAAAAAAAAAAAAAACCTTGTTGTTGTTACCTGAGGGAATTGATGAGAGACCCACCAGATAAAACGACAGAGAAAGCTCCTCTCTCTTTGCAAAACTTATCAGACAGCTGTGCAGTGTACTTAGCGAGAGCCACAGCCAGATCCTCCGCCGATTCAAACACCTCCTTCTTCACCTCACCCTTGGTTGCCATTGACACGCTCGTTCTTCTACTACTAATACTACAACAATGACTCAACCTTTTATCGCTCACCAAAGAGAGAGACAAGCCTCTGAGTCTGAGTGTGGAAGCGTTGACCTCGAAGGGCTTGTGTGATGCCCTGGGTGAGATTATGGGCACGTGGAACAATCGTACGGAATTGGTTGAGATGGAGAGCTTAGTGTGGAGAGTAAAGGGGAGAGCCATACACTTTTTATAACAGAGTTTTTGAAGTGAGTGTGACCTCTCTGTGTGTATGTCACACTGTTTCTCTTTGTTGGTGGGGGTTTCGGACTCTTCGAGAGATTTTTTGAGTTTCGTAACTTTCGTTTACATACCTTCGTTTGGGTGACTTGGCGGTGCCAACGATGTTAGATGTCAAGTAAACAAAGCGTGGGGTTCCCACCACCCCCCAACAAAAAAAAAAAAAAAAAGAAGGCAAATTTCATGAATGGTGGAATGGGTCTATAGACTCCATACCCATTACCAAATTCTTAAGATATCACATATTTTTAGGGTCGGTTTGGTAATATTATTTTAGGTTGCATTTGTTTTGGGTTTAAATGATTTCCGGAATTCATTTTACACTAGCATGTTTGGGTGCACATGTAAAATGAAATTTTCTGGAAAATGAATAACTTTTACCGTAAAATAAAGTCTTTGACCCGGAAAATGATTTACGTTTCTGTTTTACCTTCAAATCATTTTCGGACTCACAGACAACCCAAAGAGAGAGAGAGAGAGAGAGAGAGAGAAAGAGCAAGAAGAGAGAGTAGAGAGAGTGAGCTAGATCGCGCCCCAACCCCAGACGTGCTGGCCAGCGAGATCGCGCCGCCGAGATCGTCCCGCCAAGATCACGCTGTCCTCCTCTAGGTCAGATCATCGCCTTCGAGATCGTCCCGTCAAGATAGCACCTTTGATTTTTGTTTTGATTTTTTAACCGAGTCTAATTATCGCTGCCACTCTCTAGATCGTCTCGTCCTCCTCTGGGTCAGATCATCTCCTCTTGATCGCATCTCTGTCGCCCTCTCGGTTAGATTGTCTCCTCTCGATCTCGTCGTTTGCCACTCGCCAATCTGCTTTCTCTCTTTGATCTTTGATTTTGTTGTTATTGTTGTGGTGGTGTGGGTGGTGGTGATTTTGTGGTTTTTGTGTTGTGTGGTGGTGGGTTTTGTGTGTATAGTGGTGGATTTTCTGTGGGTGCTAGTGGATTTTTAGATATAAAATTTGTTTGGAAGCTGAGAAAATGGCTAAGAAAATGTGAAAAAATTGTAGGAAAATAGCATTTTCAGAATATTACCAAACACTGTAAATCGTTTTCTGGACTATTTTCCATTGCACACCCAAACGCCCAGATTTTAATTTATTTACAGAAATTCATTTTCTCCTGCATTCATTTTACACTCGAAATTTGATTTACATCAAACCAAACGCAACCTTAGTAATGTTGTTTAAATATTGTGGGATTACGTGTGGGTGAAAAAATGTTATGAAAATACGTGTTGTGTTGTTTAAACAACGAAAATTGTTGTTCAAACAACGTTACCAAACAGGCCCTTATTCATTGAGACAATTTATCAAACATATGGAATGCAAAAATAATGAACGTAAGCTGTGAACACAATTGAGCATGAATCCGAAATGCAATGGGCCAAAATATTTGAAAATTGTATCTTCAAAGATAAAAGGAAAAGAAAAAGTGGACTTTCATTCATTCTTGAAAAGAAAAGATTTGTCAATGCTTGGTTTTTGGAACAAAACTTGATCATCCTTTGTTGAAGGAACACCACACTTCTTGATATCTCTCCTGCGGCCGAGGGGTGTGATGCAGTTTTAGGCCATTTTTAGCACCACGCTTTGTAGTGTGATTTAACCAAAACTATAACTACACTGCACCTTATTTTTGCGGTCACATGTGTGGTGCGGTGAAATGCGGTGCGGTTTGGAGTTTAGCCAAAATCATAACCGCACGCATCTCATTTTTACAATCACATTTGCGGTGCGGTGTATAAGATGTGGTTTGAACGATTTGAAGTCTGTATATTTTTCAAATTTCGGGGCTTTTCTTGCTCAACCCAAAACTAATTTTTTCCTTTATTTTGGGCCAAGTTTTAAACTATTGAGTTAGTTTTTCTTTATTTTTGACTGGCTTTCCTAGTCAACACTTGATAGGGTTATCAAACTTTTTTTTGTTTGGAAAAAAACTAGGGTTATTATACTATTAATAATATATTTAATATTAAAAATAAATAAATATATTAATATATAGAGAGGATGCGGTGCGGTTTTATTATTATAAAGCTGCAAACTGCACTACACCATGCAATGCGGTACAGTTATGCTAATTTGCAGGCGATTTTGGTGTGATTTTTGCAGTTTGTGTGGTTTAGTGAACACCCCTAGACTGAGGTATAGGTGACAGCAGAACATAGTAGAAATGTATGGATTTCCTTTTCTTTTCTTTTCTTTTCTTTTAACAAGACAGGGGTTTTTTATTTTTGGCTAGGTTAAAATGTGGTTTTTGGAACCACCGCACACCCTTAGTGCAATGGTCACTCCATAAGTATAAGTGTTTGTGGGATGTGGGGGGTAAGGGTCAGGGTTCAAGTATCCAAGAGAGAGCTTCACACACATATACACTTAAATTAAGTGGGAGTAGAATTCTATCTTGTATAAAAAATTAAAAATAAAAAAATAAAAAAATGTCATTTTTGGAGTTTACAAATATAGTCATGCTAATGGCTGCCCTTAAAACAATGGTTAACAATCTATTTTAGAAAATTTTTTACACCACTTTTTATGGGAATTTGAAAAAAATTGTCAAAATATTAATTGTTTTATTTTTTTTCCCATAAAAACTTTATTTAAATAAATTATTAACTAATACCCTAAGAGCATCCATTAACATTTCCCTTACAAATATCATCCCACGCTTTCAAGTACATTAATTTTGACATCATTTTTTCTTTTAATGTCATTTTTGGGGAAGCTAAGAGATGACAAATGCCATAAATAGAGGTAGCAACTGCCACTGCTCTATAAAAATTAAAAACTAGTAAGACATGTTCTAGAAGCTTGTGATAGGATTATTTTGTATTACCCTTGTATTTTTTTTTTTTGGTACCTTCTCCAGAGCTCTATTTATTTCACTTCATTTTATATCACCTTTGTATTTTATGTTGTACCTTCTCCACTCCTCTATTTATTTCGTTGTAAAATGTTTTCAAAAGTAACATAAAAAATATATTTAGTAAAAAAATTTCAGTTACAACTTTGTATGATATACAATTTTTCAAGTACAAATCACCAAAACTATTGCCTCCCAGTCACCATTGATGGCTCTAGCCATCGGATGGGAGGAGTCAATGTGTGTTTTTGTAAAATATTCCACCAAGTTTTTGTTGATTAAATATTTTACAAAATTTCACAAAGAATTTTACGATCAACACAAACCATTTTTAAGTTTGACCAAATTTTACAATGAAATAACTCAGTAAAATGTGAAAAAAAAAAGAAGAAGAAGAAGAAGAAGAAGAAGAAGAAGAAGAAGAAAGAAGAAGAAGAAGTGGAAAACATTTTTTTCGTGGGGGAGTTGTCGAATCCACAAATTACAAATGCACATGGATATATAAAGCTATGGGCCTATGGCCTGGCAGAATCTACTTTAGAACCGGGAAACAGGCATGTGTCAAGGCTGTAGGTCCGTGAAACTATGCCAATTTTTCACTCTAGCCCAATATTGGCCCAGCAAATTCGGTGAGCGGTGAGCCCACCTTGACAAATATAGCAATTAAAATGTTGCATGTCTCTCTGCTTTGCTAATAATCCACAAATTTTAATATTTCCATTTTTTTTACTTAGTTGTAACTTGACCATTTTGTCAATAAGTCAATTGTCTGAACCTGCAGTGTCAAAAAATCCGAAGAGAGAAATACTAACAGAATGCATCGGTGTAATACCAACTAAAAACCCTCCGCAAATTAATTAGAAACTCACAATGATCTTCAAGAATTCTAATTAAAAATGTAAGAGTTCAAAAATTGTGTTTTTTGCATACCTTTAAAATTGTGATATCTTGGTGTTTATATACGAGTCTAGACTGACAACGTTTGCTGGAATGTAAATAACACTGTAATGGAAATTGTGAGTTAGTGGCATGGTTCAATGTCCCCATACTTAGATAATGATGGGTCATAAAATGACTAGTGTAGCGGTTTTTATATGTGGGTAGACAGAGTAGAATTAATGTGTAGTTAGCTTCAAAGAGCTAAGTATCTTTACTCGTCTGAAACTATAAGTGACAGATGACTCGACTTATATCATCAGTTGCTCTTGAGGTAGTTTAGTCGGCCACTTAGGCATGTATGACAGACGAGTACAAGGTATTGGACGACTCACGTGGCATAGTTTGATCACTTGATTGGTGTACATGTCTGACGAGGAGAACATGTCGGCAGAGTGTATGGGTACATATTTGCTAGTTGGACGATGTATGTAGAAAAGCTCCCTATCATGATTATTACTAATAAAAAACCACGTTATAACTTAGTTTTTATTATTAACTTCTTGTGATACCCAACTTTAGGGACCTCAATTTCACTCTCATGGATGAGTCATTTGCTCGTGAATAGCTTGGGGTTATGGTTGTGTGTTCTTCTTTTTTCTTTTTCATGTTTTGCCCTAAGATACGGTTTGTATCGCTAGGGTTGCCACACACGTGAACGCAAGTCAGATTTCATTTGGACCATTTAATATTTTACGCTTTTTTAAAAAAAAAAAGGAATATTTTCTTTTTCTATTGCTGCATCACAAGTGCGGCGCCACCTCAAGGCCATAACTTTTATTTGTTTACCCTTCATAAAAAATTTAGGAATACTTAATTTTTTTTTATGCTAATAAAATTAAATTTTGCTCTATAATTTGTTCTACATTCAATGAATGAATGATTATTTGATTGTGTACATTGAAAGAGATGTAGCTTGTAGTATTGATAATGAGACTATTACGTACCGATTTTAAAATATAAAAACTCATAGAAGACACAATTGTAAACTTTATATATTTAGGTGTTTTTTTTATTATTGTTGTTAATATATGAATTTCTATTTTTATTAACTTATACAATTTATGTTTCTTAAAGAACACCCGGAAAAAAAAATTTAGAGTCGTCACTGCTGCATCACCTGATTAAGGACGTGAGCAAGAGTAGCTGTAGTTGATCTCTAGTATTAATGCATGCAGTAGCCGTTCATTGATGAACCAACTGCAAATATATAAAAGCAGAGCCATGCACGGTACAGCTATGGAGAGCCACACCCGTCATGTTATTATTATCCAATAGAAGAGAAAAGAAAAGTGAATAAGCAAAAATACCTTAACACATTCATGGATTCACAACCATCCTTAGTTTTAAAAAACAAGGGGCCAAAAAGCAGTTGTCCGACGTCCCAAAATTACATGCATAGTTAATTATTACTTATTTCGAACTTCAAAAAAAAATTAAAAAGATCAATAAAAACCGACTAAAAAGAGAACAACTTGCTTTCCAATCCAAACTTATCTGAAAACTCTAGCTAGCATGTTCATGACTGTTCACGCTTAATCTTTGATAATTGACATGTCACATGTGAGTTTCCAAGATCCACATAAACTCACTGTTAAGTAGACTAGGAGCACTACTGCACTAGTATAAATAAGAGTGCTGTAATTTCTATCTTCCATTATCAGATAGTCTTCAAAGCTCAAAGTCATTTCAATCACTCTTACTAGGTGATCTTTTTGTAACTTTAAGAAAGTTATTGTATTGTTCATCATGGCACCACATGGAGAGACTATTGCTAGCTCTTACACTAGGAGCAACAGCATCTCCAAGCCAACAAGACTCTCATCCGATAGCCTTCAAAGAGCAGTTTCAGACATTTCATTCAAACTTAGCAAAGAAGTGATTGACGAGTTAACACTCCCACCAATATCTGAGGTTGAAGATGCAAGGTGCGAGTGCTGTGGCATGTGCGAGGAGTGCACGCCGGAGTACATTGAGAAGGTGCGAAGCAAGTTCTCCGGGAAGTGGATATGTGGGCTGTGTACTGAAGCAGTGAAGGAAGAGGTGGAGAAGAATGGAGGGAAGAGAGAAGAGGCTTTGGGTGCTCATATGAGTGCCTGTGCTAGGTTTAACAAGTGTGGTAGGGCTTATCCTATTTTGTTCCAAGCAGAGGCCATGAGGGAAATGTTGAAGAAGAGCAGATTGGAAGGGAGAGGTGTGAGGGCCAAGTCTAGTAGTCCTAGAGACAAAGGAGGGCTAAAGAAGGGTGGGATTGCTAGGAGTTCAAGTTGCATTTCAGCAATCACAAGAGAGATGAATGATCTCCATATTGCCAATTGAGTCTCCTAAATGGGTTTAAGTGATAGAATAGTAATAGTAACACACCCTATAATGTTAGATGTCCGTGTTTTGAACCCCACCATCCCCTCCCTACTATCTATCTATCAAAAAACAATTGGTCTCCCAAAGGCTTTTGCATAGATTTCTCTCTTTCGAGTATATATTTGAGTTTCCTCATCTTTGCTAACTACTAGTATATATTTCTCCCCTTAAACCTTTATAAAGCCCTATTACTTGGAAGATCCAGATGTATATATATCTCTATATGCTTAATTAGATGCTCTTTCACGGTTTCACCATCTATATATTTTGTGTGGACTAATGTTTCAGTTACCTTACCAGGTTTTTTGGGTTTATCCAAAGTGTTATACATCTTTCTTCTCTGGGACTTTTTGACAATTTCTTAATTTTAGCCATTCCATATGGGTTTCTCCAGTGGGTTCAGATTTTCCTATCTCTTATACCTTCCAGGGTTATGTAGTAAAAGTGATTTGAAACCTTGGAGTGTGTTTGGTAACCCACTTATTTTATATCAGTGAGGAGCAAGTTGGTGTGGATTCTCAAATTAACATTTAATTTTTTGGCAACCGGGGTGGATTCTATGGGTGGATGGGGGTGGTGGTGGCTTTGGGTGGGAATGGGTGGCTCTTAAGTGTTTCTGGCTGTAATGGTTATTCCAAAAATGGGGGAAATTTTTTTAGAAACAAATTTCCAAACAGTTCGGATCATTTTCTTGGGTTGGGAAAACATAGAAAATCAATTTTGAGAATTAATTCTCAAAACAAGTTAATCAAACACAGGCTACATACAACCCTTCAAGGTTTTCTTATGGGTTTGCCCAAATGCTCATTTTCTACAAACCTTTTCCCCTGTTTTTTCTTTCTTGGGGTTGGGGTGGGGGTGTTATAGGGTAAATTTTTACGTAGTCCCTTCCTGGTCAGTGTTGAGTCTTTCTTATTCCCTTCCTGGTTCATGCATGTCAAATATAAACATGGCCATCCAACAATTACCTTATATACGGCCAGAAATCAGTGATTCTGTTACATTAAATTTGCAATTTGTCTGAAACAAGTTGTTAGATATTATAAAGTGTTACCACCATATGGTACTCTTTCGAAACCGTGACTCATAGTTACCTTTTCAATTGTTTTTGGGTAGTGTGTAATAAACACTATTTTTTACTCTAAATAGTTATAGACGGTCGTTTTCATGACAAATTTTCTACCAGTCTGGCCTCTTTATGGGCCTCAAAAAGTAGGCAGGCATTTCTAATATGGCAATCTCTTTTAATCATCCAAAAAAAAAAAAACAAAAAAGGCTTGCCCAAGCCCATGTGACAAGGATTTGAGAGATGTAGTTTGAGGGCTATAAGTCCACTCTTTTTGGACTTTTTGCACGATTTCGAGCTATGCGTGTTGCTTAGTAGGCTGGGGATACTGGCAACACCTAAAGCTTATGGAGAGAGTCTAGTACCTAAAATTTTCATCTAGTAAAATGATACTCCCTCCTTTCACATTTATAGTGGACCCCACCATGAATTTAATGAACAGACCTCATCATGAATGTGAGAAGAGGGAGCACAACTCTCCGTGCTCCGAGAGTACTTAAGAATTACTCCAAATAATGGCTTTTAGCTCTTGCTATCTATAACTGAACTTTTTTACCAAGCCAATTTTAGCCCCTAGAGCATGGCTGATCCCTTAGCTAAACTTGGCTACATACTGCCACTAAGTGCACCTCCCAAGGACCTAAAACAATTGGGGAAAAACAACCAATGGGTTTTAGTCAAATTATTTCCTAAATCATGCAAAAAGCAAACCAACCTCTTCTCTAAACAAAAGCAATCCAAACAAAAACACCAAATTAGCATCCTAGGGGGATAAAAGCCTCATCCATTAACCAAACACTAGTACTTAGCAGCACCTTAAGGCTGGCATAAAACCCTCTCATTAATTCAAAATGAGCAAGCCACGTTTGGCTCAAAAAACATTACTTCAGACCAATAACTTATTCAGCCAGCAAAGAGTAACGACATTCTAAGGCCCTAAGGGTGAAAATAGTGGTACCAAAAAGTCTTCTCTCTCTCCCTCACCACCTCTCTCAAATTCCTATTGCTGTCTTAGGAGATACCTGATGTTCTAAGCATTATTTCTACATTTTTGTCATTCTAATTTCGATTCTCTCTTTCTAAATCACCAATAGCCTTTGTTTATCACACATTAGAAATTTTGGGTTTGGCTTTCCAAAAATAATCATTTTAAAGAACCAGCATTTCAGCCCTTGTCGCAAAAACATCCCCCGACAGTACCTCAACATTTTATTTATTACTAGTCATATCCAATTTGTGAGTGCTAGAACATTTATCATGTATCTCTACATATTTTGTTATTGAATAAAATACTTTCATTTTACACGTATTTATGTAAATATAGTTTATCTTCTCTCACACATGCACCTTTTTTGTTTATTGGAAGTAAGAATCAAACTCGAACTCTATAATTTTATACATATAAATAAATTCAGACTTGTTATATGAGTAAACTTGGCAATTGGCATGTTTTGATTCCATTACATGTTTAGGGGTGACTTTGTAACAGTGCCCGTTGAACCAAAAAACCGACAATTACTTTCAATTCATACTGGTAAATAGTGGGGGGACCTAATACCACATTTTCGGAGTATAACATCAGTATGAACAAGGCAGTTCAAGATTGTTTAGCCATATCTAATCAGATTAGAAAAGTTATAAAAAACTAGAATTTCTTTCAACTCATAGTTGCAACTTGCAACTAGTGAAAAAAAAAAAAAAAAACATTTTCTGAGTACATCAATCAATATGACAAGGCAGTTCAAGACTTCAAAAATCTTAAAAGATAATTTGGTGAGGAATAATTTTGTGAAATAGTGTATAATTTAGCTTTTAACCATTTAAGAAAGTTTCAAACATGCAGTTCAGAAGATGGCTTTTCCGACAAAATCTACATACAAAGATTTAATCTATATAGAGACACATTGGGAGAAAATCTAGCATTGCAATCTCTACATGAAAATGAAAAAAAATAAATTTGCTAAAGACAGATCAATCATAATTTTAGCAAATCTTTGGTATCCTATCCGCCATTTTTTTTTAGAAGTATCCTATCCCACACATATCCGAATAATAAAATCTACATAACTTTTTTTCGATAGGTAAATAAAACTGCAATTCCAATGCACAGGGTACGTACTGAAATGAAACAAATTAAAGAGTAGAAAAGAAAAAAAAATCAGCTACAAACAAGAAAACTAGCTAATGTGCAGAGAATCCATAACTTTTTTATTATAAAAACTACATAATACAAAATGAGAAAATCAATAGGAACTCATACAAAGCATCTCGTCTTCTTATAATTCTTTTTACCCCGTAGATCCTTTTATTTTTATTCAAACCCCTTGGATAAAGAAACTTCCCCATTTTGACAACTTTGCTCTCTCTGTAACACGTGAAAAGATGTTAAGATTGATCACCAACCAAATACTTAAATCAATGAATCAAGTATAGGCAATGCCTCCTTTTTTATATATATATATATATATATATTACAAAATGCATAAGGATATGCACAATGCCATGTAGAACAAATTATCAAATAGAGAGTTGGTTTGTATTTTTTATTAGTTTCAAAAGTGCCAGCAAAACAAACAAATTCACATTAATATTCTTAAGCACATGTTTAATATTTTCATAAAGACTACTAGGGAAATTTTTATTAACTTTCAATCTCAAGTTGACCAAAAGCCTCCTAAACCTTGGCCTATTGATATTGCTATAACTTCTGTATTAACTGGCACATATCAGCAGAGCTACATGTAGTATTTCAAAGACTCAAACGATTGTCTAATAAGTGCACTACATGCAACTATCCATATGTTTATCTAATCGTCAAAAGCTTTTGTTTATGTAATGACTTTAATACCCATACACTACAACAAATCTGACTTTTTTCAAGGGTCAAAATCCTTAAAAAAAAGTATTAAAAAACCTTGAAAAAAATTATTTTAAGAGTCTAATTGACCCTTGATAACTTTCAAAACATATACCGTCAAAAAAGAAATTTTAAAGGCCTTCATGACCCTTAAAATAGATGCTCTAATCTTATTTTGAGGATCAAGATACCCTTAAATAACCTTTTACCAAGGTTTAAAAAATTTATATTTACAACCCTTGATAAATAAGATTATTTAAGGGATCTCTTGACCCTCAAAATAAGATTTTATTTTATTTATAAAAAAAAAAAAACCACAATCATGCACAATATATATATTATATATATACACACACAAAAATTCACAATTGTTGAGATAATATGCTATGATATTGATGTATAGCAAAAGTAGTATATTGCTACAATTACACTTTCTTTGATCTCTAAACTCAAACCTACAAATTAACAGATTAGGGGCCGCATACAAACTGCTGATATGTCAATTATTGTTTAAGAGAAAATATATCAACAACCACACTTTATACAAAGACCAAATCTGTCCAAAAGTTAAAAGTTTTGATATATTTTATTCTTCATCGTCATCTCCAAAGCAAGAAGTTATCAGCTAGTACAATTGAACATTTCAGCCATTATGGGTGCCCTCAAGTTTCTGAAAAAGAGAGAATGATACCAAAAGTTAGTTAATTTTCCAACAAATATATCTACACACCTTTCCACAATATCAAATTCAAGATACCCACAATATCAATTGAGGACAAACAAAATTAAACCAAAAGAACTAGCATGAAACTTGAGCGCACAAATATTCCACCAACAGCCAACTCATTGCCATCTATATACATGGTAGATCACATTCATTTTCTCAGTTCCCATTTAAGCATTACCGATAGGTTCTAATGAAATCACTGTTTGCTTTTTCTCTTTCCTAATTCTCTCTCTTACTTTTGTTGAATTTCGGCAACGCTGTTGCCGAAATTCAACCTCTCTCCTCATTTTGCCAAAAAACTTCAAACAGTACCTATAATGTAAAAATGTTTTAATTTTGGCAATATTTAGCCAAAAGACTCCTCCATCCAGGGTCTACTCTCTCATCAGTCATTCTCTCTTTGTCTCTTTAGCAAGAATTTTGTGAACAAAGACTTACTTCAAAAAAAAAAAAAATAATAATAATAATAATAATAGTGTGTGTTTGGCCTATTTATTGTTGCAAATTTATATGCTTTCTTTACATAAATAAATCAGTAAATAATTTTGCCCAAACGTACATTTTGATTTTTGAGTTTTCTGATCAACAGTTCATTGTAATTAGTTGCCACTGGTTATGTTACATTGTTTTCTATGGTTTAATTGTTTTCTTCATGAATTAAACATTTCATTCAATTAATTGATTAAAGTAGAATTAGAAATATCTGTAACATGAAAGTATAAACACGTTGGTTTGTTTCCACAAAGACAAATACATAAGCAATTTGTTTTCACGTGCTATGTACACAATATTTTTACAATATTTTCTTTGGCTATTACAATTTAAATTTGACATTAAGATTACTATTTTAATTTAACAATAACAACAAGTAATAACTTAATACTTAGAATTTGTTGTAAAAATATTGTAAAAATTATGTGCACCTATTATTTCTTTAAAAAAAAAATGTAATGAATTTGCCGAAAATTTTGTGGCAATTGTGACTTGCCGAAAATGGGAGAAAAAAAAAAAGTTTTACTGGGTTTGTGGCAATTTCTAGGAAAAAAATTAAAGACTTTTTTTTTTTTTTTTCAATTGTCGAAATTAGTTAAAAAAAAACACAGAAAAGACACGGAATTAACAACAGGGAGTGTAAGAAGATTATGGAACAGAGGCGTTATAGAAACTGATAAACCACGTAGGCTATTAAGAAAGCATAACATATAGTATGGATATAAGGATTAAAACACAGGACTAGATACAACAAAGCAAACGATATTATTAGATTTAGAAGCTTTTTTACATCAGGCATCTAGGACTCAGGTTGGCTATGGAGGCTTCTCCTTCCTCTCTCTTGCCTCCTTAAGACTACAAGCACTCTATTTATAGACAAAACTAAATACATTCTACAGTACAGAAAAGGAGGGGCCATTTTTATGGAGCTACATGTGTCCATCACAGGGGCAGAAACCAGCTTTGAAGAATCTTTTAGGAGATAAGGATCTGCCGACATTTTGTCTTCATATGAGTCTGAAAGAGTGAAGCTTGGCAACAAGTGTCATGCTGCATAGGGGTCTGTGTACAAGATTGGATTTCTTCAGAGATATGTTTCTGACAAGTAGATAATGAACAGTAACTGGTGAAGGATTACGTCTGAAGACGTTTCTAGGACTTTGGATTGCTTTTTTTTTTTTTTTTTTTTTTTTTTTTTTTTTTTTTTTTTACAACAAAGCAAACGATATTATACAATAATACTATTTTAATCGTCTCTTCCTTGGAACCATTCTTCATCAACTTCATCTGGATCATGGTTGTGATAGTAAGGGTCATCATATCCTATGAGAGGATTAGGCATTTCCCAGTGATCTTCATGTGGCCATTGTTGTCTGCAAACATCTGGATCAGTTGGCACGATTTCAGGGAGTATTCCTTTGTTAAGAGATTCAGCCATTGTGAGTGCATGATAACAGGATACCCAATGTACGTCAGAATGCATATGGAGTGTGCCATCTGGATTAACAATCCAATGCATCTCTGAAGGGTGAAAAACTCCGTCTGCACGGATGTCATTTTTAGAATTGAGCTTAGCTACTAGGCATGCTGACTTGACTTTATGCCCAAATCTAGGGTGTTCTATCTTTGGATACTTTGCCCATTCACCATTATGAGCATCATTTTTTAAAATCTCAAACCAGAATTTGTGAAAATACTTATTGCCATGCGGAAAGAGATACCTGTAGAATTCTGGTTCAAAGTGAAGACATAAGTAATACTCGTTGAGTAAGTACCACATGTAGAGATAATGCGCCACATTCCAATTGGTTATCCAAAAAGCAAAGGGGGTTTTCCAAGGCTGGTCTATGTCAGGAAAAACTGCTAGGAAGTGAGACTGGTGTTTTTTGAGGTACTCATGGAGGGTTTTAATGATTCTTTTGGATCTAGCTTGGAGGGTCAAAGTTTTGATTTGGGTTTTTAGTTCTGGAGGGAGGATGTCTATCATAGTGAGGATGTCATCAGGATCTGCCAAAGGAGGGTTTGAGGATGAGGATGGATCAGTAATAGGGTATACACACAGGGGTGGAGGAATAATAGTGGTATTAAGGATTGGAGGCTTTCTGGAAAGATAATCGGTGATGAGGTTTTCTTTACCTTTAATATGTTTGACTTGAAAAGACCATTGTGAAAACCAATTTGACCACCTGAGTAACTGGGGATGTGGAAGCATTTTCCTTTTGAACTGAAGCATTTTGGGAAAGGAAGACATATCCATTTCTACTAAGAAGTTATGGCCAAGGAGGTGGAACTGGAATTTTTCAATCCCATGCTTGACTGCAAGGATTTCTTTGAAAGTGGAGTGATAATGAAGCTCTGAGGGCTTGAATGCACCGCTTTTGTATCCACAAATACTTCTTTTGCCATTAATCTCTTCAAAAAGAGCTGCTGCCCAATATTCGTCACTAGCATCGGTCTGCAGTATTCGTTTGCCTGGTCCTGGAATCTGCAAAGGGGGAAGCTTTTCTGCCAATTTCTTTAGCTGTTGGACTGCTTCTGTATGAACAGAGTTCCATTCTGGAGGTGATTTCTTCAGTAATTGAGTCAAACAATTCCTATACTTAGATATCTTCGGAATAAAATCCGACATGTAATTGACAATTCCAAGGAACTGTTGTATTTGCTTGGCACTTGTGAGCTTGTCTGGAAATTCACCAAGAGAGACAGCTATATGAGGCTGCAAAGTATACCTCCCATCTGAAATATTTACTCCCAAAAAGTCTATGGAAGACTGTCCGATAACCATTTTCTTTTCTGAAAGCATTATCCCTTGAGATCTCACCAACTGGTAGAATTCAGTGAGTAACTTTTCATGGGAATCCTCGTCTTTTGAGAACAAGAGGATATCATCTACATAGATTAATGCATTTGTCAAGAGTGGCTGGAACAGCGTTACCATTGCTTTTTGAAACTGGGATGGAGCATTTTTAAGACCAAAAGGCATGACCGTCCATTGGTAATGATGATCTGGAATGCAGAATGCCGTCTTGTACCTTTCCTCTGGGTGAATTCCAAGTTGCCAAAACCCTGCTTTGAGATCAAACTTTGAGAATATTCTGGCATTTGAAAGATGCTGGAAGAGAGCACTTTTATTCGGCAGAGGAAATTTGTCATCTGCAAGAAAGTGGTTGAGATCTTGGTAATTGATTACCAATCTGAGTTTTCCTCGTACTTGCTCAGCATGTTTATTGACATAGAAAGCTTCACATGCCCATGGCGAGGTTGTGGGTTCAATGAGTTCTTCAGAAAGGAGAGTGGATAGTTCTTGTTTAGCCAAAGTTAAATGTTCTGGATTCATCCCTCTGTGACTAGCTTTTGTGGGATTAACATCTTCATTTTTTTTGAAGGGTAAATGGATGAAGAAAGTTGGATTTTTCCACAAGGGGTTTGGATTTTTAAGGAGGAATTCAGAGTGGCTGTTTGCACAACAATCATTGATGATCTGGAATTTCAGGGACTCAAAAGGATCTACTGAGAATAAATGAGGAACTTGGGTCCAGGTGAGAAGGTGTTGTTTATGCATGAGTCCTTTTGAAGACCATCTAAGGCTGGGTATTTGATGAAGGAGATCAAATCCTATGAGAAGGTCTCTTCCTGTGAGAGGGGAGCCAAGGACTTGGTGTTTAATGGTAAGTGTTGGGAATATTCTGATGAGAATGGGTTTGCTTTTCAGGGTAATCAAGAATGTTTCTCCATTTGCTGCTCTGAACATCTGGTGATGAGGTAACCAACATTCTTTGGGTAGTATTTTGGGATGAAGGATTGTCGCTGCTGCTCCTGTATCAAATAAGGCTATCACCGAAATGGGTTTGGCATAAGTATCCAGGAGAATGCTTACTTGAGCTATAGGAGTTGGGTTGGTCAAGGGGGCTATAATGGGCTGTGATGTGAAGATAGTTTGGATTTCTGGATCTGAATCCTCTTCATCGTCTAGATCTGAGTCTTCTTCTGAAGTGGAATAAGCCATAACTGCTAAGGCTTGAGGGGAGTATTCCTCATCTAGTGAAAAAAGAGACTCTACGTCTGAAAAGGGAGTATCATCCGCATGAATCTGTGCTTGCTCCAGGAGTTTTGCTGCTTTCTCCTTTTTTGGACAATTTTTTGCAAAATGCCCCGGTCTTCTGCATACAAAACATACTCTTGAAGTTTTCCCTCTGAACTGCTTTCTTTTAAGAAATCTCCATCTCTTCCTGTGAAAGGACTGCTTCTTTTGACTCTTATAGTGCTTTTTCTTCCAGGAATATTTCTTAAAATGATCTCTCCTTTTTGTTGAGCAGGTACAATTCCTGTCATAGCACTTGATCTGCAAGTCCTTCTTTTTACAATTATCTTTGAGTTTGCCATGAATCTTGTTGATTTCTGAAAGAAATTTTCTCTGATTGCAGAGTTTTTCTAGGGCAATAAGCACATGCTGATAAATTTCTCCCAAAGAGGCTTGCTCTAAAGTTATCCTTTGGAGATTCATCATGCGAAGAGTTTCGTCTCCTAATGGTTGTGGAAGGGAATTAAGGAAAGTATGCTTTGAATTAACGTCATCCATACCATTAAAAGAATAGTATCTCCTTGACATTCTGTCAAAATGTTTCTCCAAATCTCTTCTTTCAAATGAGCAGCATTTCATCAATAGAAATTCTTCTCGTGCTACTTCAGTGTAGTGAGTTACAGAGCCAAGAAACTCATTATGGATTATTGTGAAGAAATCCTCCAAGGTATTACATTGAGCCGCCTGTCTTTGCCTGTATTCCCCTAGATTAATCCACCATTCTCGCAATCTTCCTGTGATTCTTGCTACAAATTTGGCAATAATCTGGGGAACCGTGGTATTTGGGGCTTGGAGTTCTGCTATACACCAGGAATACATGTTGAAAAACTCTTCATGCCATTTTGAAGGAGGGATATTATCAAGGGTGAACAGATGTTTGGAGTCAGTGGTTGGTGAGTAAGCCAATCTTGTTTGGTTTTCTGGAATAATAGGTGGTGGAGGAAATATTGGTGGAGGTTGTCTGGGTCGAAGAACATCATCTTCCTCTTCTTCCTTTGGTTCTGCTTCAGTCATAAACACTTGCTCTAGACCAAGATCTGACAGGTCTAATTCAGAATCCTCAATTATAGGGAGCATAGAGGGGTCTCTTGGATCTGCAAGGGTGAGAGTTTTGAGGAATGATGAGATTGGGTTTGGAGGATCAGGGTCTACGGCTAACATGTTCATGTCAGGAGGCTTTGAGGAAGCTCCAACTGTTGGATCAGGTGGTTGATACAATGGTTCTTTATCTTTTTTGGTAGGGAAAGTCTTGTTTTGGGACTGTGGTTGGGTTGAAGTATTGTAGGTTATGACAGGGAAAATTCCACTTGGCTTGAAAGGATTAAGGTCAGGATGCGTTATGGCTAATGGTTGAAGATTCTGGTAGGGAGAGGCCGGGGAAAATGGAGAAGTTAATGGGATGGATAAATCTTTATATAAAGATTGCCGAGGTTGGAGAGGCATGTGAACATGTATCGGAGGAGTCTGAGGGATTTCTTTCTGGGGTCCTTCCATGGATTGGAGTTGTAACAACAACTGTCTTCTTTCTTTTTCTTTTTGCCCAATAAGGGGAAAAGAGACAGACAAGTCTCTGACTGTAGATGTAATAATTGCCAATTCTTCCTCAACTGCTTTGATTTTCTTCTTCAAATCCTCAATAAGGGAGTTTGAGGAGGAAAAAGTATGAGTGACCACTTCAGCCATCTTTTGCTGGTTATCCAGAATTCTTGAAAGAACATGGTTTTGGGCTACAGCATTTTCTGCTTGCCAATTCAAAGCTGCCTCTGCTGAGGAGACTTGCTTCTTTGTTCCATCTGGATTGACTCCAACAGGATTTTTGATCTTCCATACATGTCTGGTGTTGGTTTGGGGATGATCAAAGCTTTCTAATGGAGGGAAATTCTGTGAGTAGGAGGTTGAAGCTTGATCGAGCATATAACATGGTAATGGGTTTTGTACATGGTTTTGATTAACAGGGAGGGATTGGCATTTTGATATTTGGGGAAGGATCTTTTGATAGTATGGAATTAGTGGAGGTTTCTGGTTTGGGTTTTGTTCATCTTTGTATAGAAGGGGAGAAGGAAGCCTTTTGTTCTTGGTTCTGGGATAAAGAACATAATAGTCAAACTTACCAGAAGGTTCTCCAAGAAGGTCAACTTCTGGATCTCCTGCTTCATACCTTTCCTTGAGTTTTTGCTGGAAAGATTTCTTCTTCTTCCTTGAACTTTCTTCTTCGAAGTCCTCCTCTTCTTGACAATCAGGACAATTACAAACGTCCCACCATATGTGTCCAGAAAGTGATTTTCCTTCATAACAGGGCTTTCCATCCTTACTAAATGCCTTAATTTTAAGACCATTTTCACCAACATATGAGACTGGCTGAATCATTGCCATCTGAGTAGGAAAGACTGTTACATCTTTCTTTTCTGGGGGAGCTGTTAGAAATCTTGTCTCTACTTCACCATTGGCTTTTCTGACAAAGAAGGGCTCGTTTGACTGGATCGGCTTGGTTGTTTGATGAAGCATCTCGTATCTTGTAATCCAAGACTCTGGAAAGATAGATGTCATTTGTTCCCTATTCAGTTGTCTAGGAACAAATGTACACATTGGTGTCATTCCTGGATCAACCTGGATCAGTAAGGCATCATTGGACTGGGCTAGATCTGGGACAGCCATATCAAAAGCATGATTTTGAAGTCTATAGGCTAGCTGATAATGAAGTGTGGCAGCAAATGTATCTTGCACCTGAGAAGCACCAGTAATCTGGACTTGTACTTTAAGAGCATCACAAAGGTGAGGGTCTCTAAGGGACATATTGAAGTTGGGGAAAAGGGTAACAAAGACTGTTCCTGCATTGAGAGTAGTTTGGACAGTTCCTATGACCGCATTTTGGTATTCTAGAAATCTAGAATCAAGGAGTGAAATTCGAGAGGCTATAGGAAGTCCCTTTCTTCCGTGGAAGGTTAGTGCCAGTCTTACTGCACCAAAATGAAGATGAGTGTACCCTTGTCTTTGCCATGGAATTACAAATTCTCTGGGAAGGGCAAGAGTAATGAAATTTTCTGTTTCACTTGCTGGAATGTTAAACTGGTCAAACTTAGAGGCTTGGACATATTCTTTGACAGTGGAAGGTCGAGAAGGACCTAAAAGCCTTTTTATAGATTGTTTGAAGGAAGTTTGGGGTTTGTCAAATACAGTGTAAGGATTTACAATAGGGAAATCAGTAATAGGAATTTTACTGTCTTCAGGGATATGAGAAATTTCGTACAGGTATTCTAACCTATTTGCAGTAGATCTGCGAAGGGAAAGATCAAAGGCAGAACTAGTTGTATCAGCTATTTCTGAAGATGCATTTGCCATGATTGTTTCCTTAGGAAAGAACTGTTTGCCAAGACCTAACAGGACTAAACACCAACGCAAGCTTAAACGTCCACCAGGTTACTCTGGAAAACAAAGTTCTTTGAAACTTCTAAAAACAAACTCCTTAGTGTTCTAGCTGATTATCAAATCCAGTGTTCTGATGTGACTAATACAGAGGATCCACTTATTGTGGCAACTGTAAATCACAGAGCATACTAATCAGGACAATAACCAACTATACTAATCAAAGGAGTGAGAAACTAATCATATGGCTCTGATACCAACTATGTAACAAAGGGGGAAAACACAGAAAAGACACGGAATTAACAACAGGGAGTGTAAGAAGATTATGGAACAGAGGCGTTATAGAAACTGATAAACCACGTAGGCTATTAAGAAAGCATAACATATAGTATGGGTTTTTTTTTTTTTTTTTTTTTTTTTTTTTTAACTAATTTCGACAATTGAAAAAAAAAAAAAAAAAAAAAGTCTTTAATTTTTTTCCCAGAAATTGCCACAAACCCAGTAAAACTTTTTTTTTCTCCCATTTTCGACAAGTCACAATTGCCACAAAATTTTCGGCAAATTCATTACATTTTTTTTTTAAGAAATAATAGGTGCACATAATTTTTACAATATTTTTACAACAAATTCTAAGTATTAAGTTGTTACTTGTTGTTATTGTTAAATTAAAATAGTAATCTCAATGTCAAATTTAAATTGTGATAGCCAAAGAAAATATTGTAAAAATATTGTGTACATAGCACATTATATTTTGCTTTAAATTTTGGCATTCACCTTTTTTTTTTTTTTTTTCCTACTATTTTCGGTAATACCATTGCCGAAATTACTTTTTTTTTTTTTGGGCACCCCTTATTCCACTTCTCACACTCACACTTACGGGCAGTGCGAAAAAATGGGCAGATGAATTTCGGCAACACTGTTGCCGAAATTCAAAATCACTGTTTGCTTTTTCTCTTTCCTAATTCTCTCTCTTATTTTTGTTGAATTTCGGCAACGCTGTTGCCGAAATTCAACCTCTCTCCTCATTTTGCCAAAAAACTTCAAACAGTACCTATAATGTAAAAATGTTTTAATTTTGGCAATATTTAGCCAAAAGACTCGAAAAAACTGGTGCTTTTTTTTTTCATATTTATTTCAAGTTTTTTTCTAAACTTATTTTGACCCTCAAAATGGATGAGAATTTTGTTGTGGGCTTTTTTCAGGGGCTGAAAAATTTGTAAGATTTTATCAAGGGTTGTGGGCTGAAAAAACTGGTGCTTTTTTTTTTTCACATTTATTTCAAGTTTTTTTCTAAATTTATTTTGACCCTCAAAATAAAGCTAATTAAACTTAACCACCTGCCCCAATTTTTAGTGATTGTTTCAGTACTTTTTAGTCAATACTTGAGAAAAGTGAGTTGAAACAAGTCAAGTTTGTTGTAGTGATACCCCCTCCCCCTTTTTAATGTCAAAATGCTCTTTAGTATTTGCCCCCCAAAAAAAGTCAATTTTCCTTTAGCAAATAGATAGGATAAAATCTTATTAGGAGAAGAGAGGACTCTCATATTAACTTGCTAGAAGATGATAACTTCACTATAGGACATGGGAGTGCAAATACTTTAAGTGCATAAATGCATAATCTTTTTTTCTTTTTTTTTGATAAGCAAAATGCATAATCTAGACTCACAATTGGCAATTCAATCAGAATTCCATCACAAGGAAACGGTTTATCACTTCCTTCATGTCTAAAATTCCTTTATTACAAAAGATCAACAAAGTTATCTTTAGACATTTTTTGGACCAAGAAAAAATATTGAAATCTTTGCACTTAGCCTCTTATTGAAAGAGCATCATGTTTAGCACAGTTTATGGACCCTTTTGCTCTCAAGAGTTACAAAACCAACTTATGAACCATTTTTTGTTGGTAAGTTGCACATGTATCCTGTGGGTACAGGATTGGCCGATGGTGAATTTCGTCTTATTTGACCTTTGTCACCGTCCAATTAATGACACATCTCACAACAAAGATTTTGTTTTCTTTTCACTGCTCTCCAACTACACAATCTTTCCAATTTTTAGTTTCATTTTACCATTAAATTGCTCGTTAGTGGATTCTATGGAAATTGTATATGTTAGCAGACAACATAACTTGGCCCAATTAAAGTTTTGCAAGAGACAAAATACTTTTATATACTTCTTTTATATCAAATACATTTCTAATTTCTTATTAAATTTAGGAAGTTTCCTAGACTTTGAATTCTATGATCTCTTCAGTTCTTATAAATTTGTTAAGATAATGCCAGATTGAAAGTATGGGCCAAGTGAAATTCATTGAAATGGACAATATCGGTCTTTTCTGGCATTTTGTTTCGAGGTTATTGCTAAATTTATAATATACTTGTTTTATGTCCGTGCGATGCACAGTTTAATAAAAGAATTATATATATATATATATATATATATAATATAATTAAATTTAATAACAAATAAATTAGTAAAAATATTTTATAAATTATGGCAAGTTTTAAGTTTCTAAAAGCTCTTAGTAGTAAATGTGCATAGTTTTGGTCATAAAATTATAACATGAATAATTTTATTTGAGGGACACTAATTAATGATTGGAGAGAAATGCTATACCTAGTCAGACTAAGACATAACTTTTACTTGTTCAAATAACAATTAAGGTGAAGTAGGGTGGGGAACAACAAATAATTATTATAACATACCGACATAATAACATTTCTCTTTAATTATAATAAAGCACTTGCATCTCAAAGTGTCAAATTAATATCAACACTAAACATGCTAAGATGTTTATGTTAATTAATGTAAATAAGTATAAAATTAATATCAACATCTAACACCTTACCATTGCACGAATTATAATTAAAATTGACCTAATATTTTTACTTTAACCCCAAGCAATCATCTCGAATTTACAAATTAAAAACTATGCAAATTTATAAATAAAAAAATTGAAAGCAAAATTCACTACAACACACACATAAGTATATACACACAAAGAAACTCTGAATTCAATAATTACAAATATAAATTTCTAAACATTAAAAAAAAAAAAAAAAAAAACTGGAATTAGAGTTAAAGTAAATACACTCACATGAAAATTGAATTAACTTTGATAGTAAGGGATAGGCAGGCAAAGTCATGTAGATTTTACATCATCTTAAATATCCATTGTTTTTACATCACCCATTTTATAAAATTTAGAACTAACGAGTAACTGCATCACAAATAATCATTTAAAATTAAAGCATATCTCAATATCACAAATAATCAATCATAATATGTCAAATAAAATAAACCACAACAACTAATAAGTCTATATATCTAGGATTTGAAGGGTATATTGGTAAATTGTTATTTAATTAAACGGGCAGACAAATCAAACGAATTCTATAGATTGGACACTAAGAGCAACCGCATTAGCTCGTGGAAAAGATTCCGACTATTTTACACACAAAAAAAAAAAAAAAACTTACTTTTTCTATTTTACACCATCACTTTTACAAAACACCCATATCAATTTATCTATTTTACAAGACTTTTTAATAAAATATTCATTCTTCATCAATTTTTTATTATTTTCCCTAATGGTCATACTTTTTTAATTTAAACTTATATTTTAAGTAAACTACCAACATCGGTGGCTCGGCCAATGGAGCCGCTTGTGGTGGAGGTCCAATGGCCGAACCGCCAAAATAGTGGCTCTGGCGAACACCGCCGGATTGGTCTCACCACCCACCGTACCGCCGAATAGTGACCCACCGGTGGGTGGGTTATTAAAATAGTGGCTTCGACGAATGTCGTCGATGCCCAAACTACCAAAATAGTGGCTTTGGTGACCGCCCACCGAATTGGTGTCTCCGACCATTGTGCCGCCATCACCGATGGGCCGATTGTTGTAATAGTGGCTCCGACAACCACCACTGAATCGATGTCTTCGACCACCGTATTGCTAGAATCGATGACCGAATCGATGTCTCCAACCAACGGTTTTTTTTTTTTTTTTTTTTTTTGTGACCCAACGGTCATAATTTTTATTGTTATATCCACCAGTCATAATTTTGAAATTCAAACCTAACTTTAAACCCAATGGTAAATTCAAACCTAAATGTCATATTTTTTTAACTTTAAACCTAATGGTAAATTCAAACCTAAAATCATATTTTTTAACTTTAAACCCAATGGTAAATTCAAATCTAAAAGTCATATTTTTTTTAACTTTAAACCCAATGGTAAATTCAAACCTAAAGATCATATTTTTTAACTTTAAACCCAATGGTAAATTCAAACCTAAATGTCATATTTTTTCACTTTAACCCAATGGTAAATTCAAACCTAAAAGTCATATTTTTTTTTAACTTTAAACCCAATGCTAAATTCAAACCCAATGGGACCACGTCATCACAATTCTTTTTTTTCTTTAATTTCTCCTTTTCGACCTTCTTGCCTATGGTTCTCTCCAAGGTTTCGCCGGTGTTCATCTCATCATTATCTTCATCTAGATTTATTGAGCTTGCAAAAGTATGACAAGACTGTGTGGCTGGTTGTCATGTGCGGGCTTTCAAATTCTCTCTTAGAATCAACCACTTAGCTTAATTCCTCAAAATTCTCCAACAATGTTCCAATTGAAATGCATTTTTGCAATTACTTTGATACATAGCTTTTGCATCTTCAATCTACAAAAGTAAATAATGAGAATCATAAAACTAAAAGTGTATTGATGTACAATACATATTAGATGTTGAGTCGAAATACCTTGTCATGCTCAGTTTTACCACTTTTATTTCGGTTCTCAATTTGGGCCAACCATCCACAAAACTTGTTGGTCTCCCTTTGAATTGTTGACCACTGACTATTTAAAGAATCCTTGGTGTGATTAAATTTCTTGTCATTGTGGAAGGTGGACCAAATTCTATCCCAAAATGTTGTGTGTTTTTGGTCCGTCGATGTCACAGCATCTAAGCTAACATTGAGCCACGCCGACACTAGCTTAACGTCTTCATCTACGGTGAAGTTGATTCCCCGTTGACCTCTCTTAGTAGTTGATTTTTTTTTTTTTTTTTTTTGCAATGGGGGGTATAGATTGTCCCATTTCAACTTAGGGTGGAGATTGACGGACATTCACGATTGAATGCGGAGTGGACATCAAAATACTACTGTCAAAAGACTCAAAACCTTGTTCATTGTCTTGTAAAATGTCAAGGAAGAAGGGATTTTTATTTTGTGAGTCCATCACCTAACAAACACCAAAATAATTCAGAAGCAGCACTAATAAGCAACAAAATTGAAAACAAAAAAGAAAAGGCATTGTTTAACATAGATTTAAGAGTATCACTCACTGAAAACACAAAGGTAAACAGTATGGGATCTATAATAGAGCTTCTCCATCCTTCAAAAACTAAAAGAAACCTCACGAACTAAGAAGATGAACACAAGAATTTGATCAAAGAATACCAACTGTCCCCGTTGACACATGATCCATCCATGTCTAAAACACTAATATTATCAACAGAACTCTCAACTCTCAAGTAAAACCCATATGCATTTGTACTTATATTAACACATAATCAAGGAAATTCACAGGCAATACACCAACCAAAATTCATTTAACTGCACAGAGTTAATCAAATTCCACAATCACAACCAAGCACCCTTATGGGCTAATTCATTGACCAATTCATGTACAAACACAAGAAAATCAAACCTCAAAGCAACAAAAATCAAAATCAAAACCCTCACTTTCAACCTCACCAACAAAACACCAAAAAGACAACTACAAGCACAATCCTTCAACTTTAAGATAAAACCCACATGGAATTCAACCTCAGAAATAATAAGTATTCAACAGAATTCAAAAATAAACCAAAATTTAAACCGATTTCCCACAAATTATTCTCAAACGAAGAACTAAAAAAATACTCTGATTTTATCAAATTTGGCTTGCAAAAGAGAGACAGAAAGACAAGTAGTTAGCTATACTGCTTGCAACCTATAAGATTATTCCTAGAATAAAAATAAAAAATTAAAGATTAGTCCTGGATTAAAATTGCTCCACAGGCAGAGACATACTAGGCAGTTCTTTCATGGCCAACAAATAATATATGTTTCTCAAGTATATCCCAAAGAAACATCTAAAATCAATGTAAAACCTTTAACATGAGGTTGAAGAAGTTTATAACTAAGTAATAAGAGACTCCACCAAATCAGCACAGGGAAAGCAGTCCGAAAACTAAGTATATAACTAAGTAGTTTATAACTAAGTATATACCATGTTCAATCAGTCCGAAAATGGGGGAGAAATAGAAATTTAATACAAGTTTAAAATACTCCAAATTCTTCAAACACTCCCTACACACGGGAAAACTAATCCCTATCAAAAGCATAAAATTTAATCCTTACCTGAACTCTAAAATAATCAAATATAAATACACACAAAATCTGAAATACTAATAAATTCCAAAAATAAACTTCGGGTGTGCTCTAAAGAATCCCTAAAAAAAACCCCAAACCAGAAAAAACTTGAAACAAGAAACCCTAAAAAAAAATAGTTTAGAGAAACTCCCAAGAATCTTGCTTGAAACCAAAAAGCAAAAAAAACCCTAAAATCTCAATGAGAAAAACCCATACCTTTTTAGAGAAATTAGCCCCAAAGTCTGTCAATAGAGAAAATGAGTCTGTCAATTGATCCACCCTGCAAAACCCCAAAACCGATCACATTATTATTTCTCGTGGTGATGAGAATAAGTAAAAGCTGATAAGAAGCAGACGAAGGGAGAAGATGAGAGGAAGAGCTCAGGAATGAAACAGGGAGAGAGAAGCTGAGACCTGAGAGGCGTTGGTGTGCTCAGTGAGAGGAGAGAGAGAAAAAAGAGCGAAAAAGAAGTTTTTATACTATACAAAGATTATATTATTTTAATGTATAAACGAGCTACAGTACCTATGTAAATATACACGGGTACTGCAGCTCATGGAAATATACACAATTTTACACATTTTTACACCCACCGATGTGAGTGTTTTTTTTGCTCAAAATGTGTAAAATTTGTACTTTTTTCTATTTTAGAAGACTTTAGATGATCAGATGTTGCTTTAACCTAACCCGTTTATTAAGCGGGTCAGTCATGTCAATTGAATATGACACTGACTCATTAAGCCTCAACCCATAACTTGTTAATTTCATGTCGTATTGGATTCGTGGTTGTGTCCAATTTTGCCACCGTAGTTGTATAGTGTACAGTGTCTCAAGTAAAACAAAAACAAAAAGTAAAGGTTTAAAAGAATATCAAAATTACGTGGCTCTCATTGATTCTAAATTAAAAACTAAAAGGGTTCGGCTCCCCTCCCGTTTCAATTTTTTTTTTTTTTTTTTTTTGAGAATGGCCTCCTGTTTCAAACTCTCATGTTTTCTTTAGTTTTAATCAAGGTTTTCAAACCCGAACTGTTCACTGAACCGTAAAATGGAGAGGTTCAAGGTTTTTGAGGTCGAACCGTGATGACGTCATAATTAATTTAATAATTAATTAAAGCCTAAATATAGATATTAAATTTATAAAATTAGCAAAATTGACTAACATATCTATATATGTAAGGGAAATTTAATGATTTTCAAGCATATATTTAATAATTAAATAAGAAAGTTAACAAAATAAAATAATAACTATGAAAACATTAAAATTTATGATTTAATTTTGAAGTAAAGTTGAATATCTTTGAAGGGTTTTAATTATAATTTTTTTTTAATTCCTTGTAGGAGATGGATAATTTAATTAAGTAGAATAAAATTGTGTTAAGTTGTTTTTAAAAAAAAAAAATTGCTAGGGGGTTGGACCGCATGGTTCTCACCGATTCGTGTGGTCCAATCCCGGTTTTAGAGGTTCACGGAATTAACAAAAAGTCCGGTTCTTTAGGCTTAAAAAATCGATTTTCATCCCGATTCCTGGTTCTCAAGGTCTGACCTCCCGGTCCGGTCCAGTTCTGAGAACCATGGTTTTAATATAGATGAAAAACACCTTGCAGACCAACAATCTAAAGGCTAAAAAAAACCCACGTCATTCTCTCTCTCTCATTCTATCTCAATTACAAACCAAGCAAACCCGCTGTCATACTCATACATGATACACCCAACACATGAAATACAATTTTTTCTTCTTTATAATTTGTCTTTCTTTCCCTTTCCTTGCTTCAGTCTCTCTCCAATATCATCACTGTCAACCGGGTATTAGAGCTAAGACCAGATCTCGCTAGAGAAGAAAGCATCACCCAAATGGGAACAAATTTTTTTGGACAAATTCAAAGAACCCAGAAGAGGTAAAGCAAGAACTCTCTCAAAATTTGTCTCTCTGTCTCCCTCAAAAGGAAACCCCAAGAATAACCTTGCAAAACCCATTACAGTAAAATCAAAGAAATTTAAGCCACATACCAGTACCCATAATCAATCACCCATCCATCAAATATATCACAAAATGAAGTGCTAGAAACAAAAGAGAGAAAAGTAATCATGCAGCAATGATGAAATTTGTAGCAAGAGGGAGAGACATAGACGTTGGAAATTAGGAATATAAAATCAAAGAAAAATTTGTTGAGCTTCTAAGTATTTGCAGCAGCGATCTTTTTGTGCTGGCCACGCATCTCAGATGGCGTCTCCGGCATTATTTTCGACAACTCCTTGCCATCCTTTGCCAATGGTGTTGGGTGTATGTATGATAGTGCCTAGTGGGTTTGCTTGGGCCGTGAAAACTTCTGAGTAATTGAGAGAGAAGGAGAGACAAAATTGAGAGAGAATGACGTGGGGTGTTTTTAGCCTTTGGATTGTTGGTCTGCCAAGTGTCCTTCATCTATATTAAAACAGGAGAAAACATGAGAGTTTGAAACGAGAGGAGGAGCCGGACCCAAACTAAAAAACAAAGGCGAGGCTCTCTCTCCCTCTTTCTGAATAAGAAGTTCATTTCAAAAAATTCAAGCAGACAACATAACTTGGCCCAATTAAAGTTTTGCTAGAGACAAAATACTTTTATATACTTTCTTTTATATCAAATACATTTCTAATTTCTTATTAAATTTAGGAAGTTTCCTAGACTTTGAATTCTATGATCTCTTCAGTTCTTATAGATTTGTTAAGATAATGCCTGATTGAAAGTATGTGCCAAGCGTAATTCATTGAAATGGACACTATCGGTCTATTCTGGCATTTTGTTTGCGAGTGTATGCATTTAGAGGATATAATAGGTTTTACATATATCCCAAAAAATAAAAATACTAATGTAAGCTAAGAGTAAAATTGTACCTTATTAAAATTAAAAAAAGAAAAAGAAAAAAAGAAGCTCATAGAACACTTATTATTATTTTATCCAAATGAGTTGATAAGGTCAAAAACTTTTTGTTTTTATCTAAAAACTTACTACAACTTGGAAATTGCAACCACTTGGCTCAACAATTATATATATTTGGTGAAACCATTTGGCGCAATCACGGCGTTTAAACCTAACTTTTATTATATAGTATATGTGATGTGTGTGTGTACTACAAAATAAATATACTTAAGTTTAAGTCTTCATCACATAATATTATACCATATCGAATTATTATTATTATTATTATTATTTTTTATACAAGATAGAATTTCTACTCTAACCTAATCTAAGTGTATATATGTGTGAAGTTCTCTCGTGGAGACTTGAATCCTGGTCCTTGCCCCCCACACCTCACAACCATTTATACTTGTAGAATAATCACCACACCAAGGGTACGCGGTGATACCATATCAAATTATTAACTCAAAATAAAACAATATGCATTATTAATATCATCATTACATAATATAACATGTCATATATGAGTAAATGGAAAAAAAAAAAAACACACACACACACACACATTTTTAATGAAGGAAAAAAAAACCATGTCTTATGTGAGTAAAGTTTTGTTATTTTAAAAAAAAAAAAAAAAAAAACACACACACACACACATTTTTAGTGAAAAAGTAATAATAAAATTTCATATGTGAGTATAATAAAAAAAAAATGGGTTATGAAAAAAATAATGATTTATTTACATACTAGTCAAAAATCACCATACCAAACAGAATTAAGTGGAATTGATTGAAATAGGTGGAATTGATCGGAATGAACCAGAATTTAGCATGAAATGAAATAGAGGAATGATTCATATCAGTTAACTAATCAGAATGAAAAATTCCAGCCATTTTCAGGTAGAACGGAACGAAATTAATAACATTGAAAGGCATTAGATACCATTTTGATTACAATAATGCCTTATAGAGTAATCATGTAAGTTGATTTGAGCCTATCTCCATCAAAAGGAGCAATTTAACTTAGAGAGACATTAATGAATTACTATACAGTTATTAGTCACCAATGACTTTATAGTATAGTGGCATTTTTTTTCATTCATATAGGTTGTTGAATTTCAAAACGTAACTTTAACCTTTCAGAGACAAATTATACACTAGAATTGCTAACCATCATTTATCAATGATCTAAAATTAATACTTAAAAAATAAAAAATAAAAAATTTGATCTTAAAGTGTTGTGACTTTTTTCCTCTCATTCGGAGAGGAAAATGAGGTATGGAATGAACTTAACCTTTCAGCTAGATATTGTACTTTGAAGTTGCTAACTAGTAACCACCAAATGACCTTTTAGCATTTACATCCGAGTTTCTTAAAAAAATCTATTTTGCAACAAAAAAGTAATTTTATCTATTTTAACAATCAATTTTACGATTCATACAATATCTCAGTTTTTATTTTAACATACAACTCATTAAAGTAATATAAACCACCTCATCAAATAATATAAACAACTCTTTTCTCTCTCTTTTCCCTCATCTCTCTCTTCCCTCTCTTTCTCTCTCTTTCCGTCAAACCCACACAACCAACAACCACCACCAAATTCAACAATCCTACCACTACCAGCAACTACCTACCATTAGGGCTGTCTAACTAGTTGGATGACCCAATTAAACCAACTGGACCCGCCCGACCCGAAGCCCAACGGTCGGCTCCAAATAGTTGAGTGAATTGAATACAAATATGACTACTTCAAAAACTAAAATTTTGGTTCAAGTGATGGGTTCAAATGTTTGAAAACCGTAGCAACCCACCCGGCTGAAAATACTACATAGCTCTACTTTTTCCTTTAGGTTTTAGATGGATTTGGATCCGGTGCAATAGCTAGGGCTATTGAATCGTGCAATACCCTTAAATCCCTCACAAAAAATTTCAACTCATCTTTTACCTCTTTTAACTTTTAACTTCTTTTTTTAGAAAAAAAAAATTTTTAAACCACTTTGATCCAATGACTGATAGTAAAACTAACATTCCTAACTTTTAATCACAGCCATTAAAAAGAAATTGCATGGTGCAATAGCTCTGATTTCAATCCGTTTTAGATATAGTTATGCTCCATCTGCATGGGATGATTTGATTTCTCTTTCACATGGGCTGGGTAGGTTTCTTCTTTTCATGAAATAGGTTTTGTCATATCATACACCACAAATTAATTATTAAAAAAAAAAAAAAACGCATGTGATGAGGCTTCTTTTGGTCTAATGTCATAATTTTCCATTCATCTCAATTTTTAAATTATGACACAACCTAAATATTAAATAAAAGAAACCAGTGAGTCTTGATGAAGTTAAAAAAAAAAAAAAATGTGTGGTCTTGAAGGAAATATATAAAGTGGATTGAGAAGTTTTTTTTTGAAAATATGGATTAGTAGGAGAGTGTCCTATTTTGTAGGAATTTTAAATGGAGTTGGAAATATATTTTTACCAAATTGTTCCCAAGTTTTGTCCCGGTCAAATATAGTGTCTAGGGGTATTTTTGAACCACATAAAAATCAAGTCCAAATGGGGGAATCATGTTAGAGATAGTGTAGATTATTTGAATGAATTTTAGTAGCTATTCATGTGAGCATTAATGGCATTGTCCTACTATGGGTTTTGGGCTCAATGCTATTACATGATTTAAGAAAAAAGAAAACAATAACATTAATGGCTCACCAATATTCCTTGTCCCAATCTCAGAATCTATCTTTAAACTTCAAACCGTAGCCTTGACTCTTCCTTACTATCACCATTGCTGAGGCACCAACTTGTTGCTTCATATGTTTGTTACCATACGTTAGGTCTCTTCTCTCTCAATTATAATTTCAGACTCTCATTTCTCTCTTTAGCTCCATTCCAAGCTCATATATCTTTGGTTTCTGCTTTTGTTATGTTTGATTTCTCTCTCTTTCTTTATTTTATGCTTTTTCTTTGTTTGATTCCTCTCTCTTTTAGTATTTTTCATTTAAACCGATAACCCGACGAAGCTGACTCACCAGATCAAAGAATTGAGACAAATGGTTTTGATCGACCATTCGATCGACAGCGGGTGAAAGATCTATTCACCTGACTTAAGCAGGTCGAGGGATAGGTTGACCCCAAACTAGATTTGTTTGGCCGATGGATAGCATGCACCACCAAAACTTAGCCTAACCATCGAAACCCAGCCATCACCACCACTATTGAAACACCATCGATTGGGGGGGGGGGGGGGGTGGGGGCACCAACATTGAAACACCTTTGTATCGAAAAATTGAAAAACAAAAATTAACAACCGCCACTGAAAACATCGAACCACAACCAATAACCAGCATGAAAGCTTGACGTCGATATATAGCCACCCAAAATCACAAGCGAGAGAGAGAAGAGAGAGTTAGAGAGTGAGAGGAAGAGAGAAGAGGGGAGCCTAAGAGTGAGAGATAAGTTAGAGAAGAGAGAGAGAGGGAGAAAGTGAATAAAATTTAAAAATTTAAGTTTATAACCTATGCATAGTAATTTGTAAATATAAGTAGTTACTGCTCACAATTACTAAAAAATTAAGCAATGCACACTTGAACAAAGCTCAATTTGACCATATGTGTAGTAAACAAGGATGCAGCTTGTGTCCAATGGCAGTTGCCACTGGACACGTTGGATTGCGGACACGTGTCCACTTTTGGACACATGCCCGTATCCTGACGTGTCCAGTGGCAACTGCCACTGGACACAAGCCCTTCCTAGTAAACAAAAGCAATTTGGGGGTTTTACACCCCCAATGTGAATTAATAAATCCTTAATCTAAGGTGTATAAGTTGCGAAGAGAGAGAGAAAGAAAAAAAAACCCATGTTTTAGAGAAAAACAAACGGGCTTTTGTGTAAAAGAAAATAGGTGGACATAATTTTTATATCACAACTTTTGATATGACAGACTGTTAACTACAATAGAAAACTGATAGGGTCATATAATAATAATTAAAAAAAAAAAAAAAAAAGGCTCATACACAGTTTGTTGAATCACAATTGTGGTAAAAGTTATGAAAAAGAATATATGGCTTATTAAAAAGGGTCAAAGAGAAACTATCTTTAGTCAATAAAAAACTCCACTAAAAATAAAAATTATTTTTTATAGGTTGTTTTTCACTAAATTCTATTCTTATTTCATGCCACCTGAAATAACGTGAAACAATCAATTTGGGGGTTTTACCCCCCCCCCCCCCCACCCCAAAATGTGAATTAATAAATCCTTAATCTAGGGTGTATAAGTTGCGGAGAGAGAGAGAGAGCAAAAAAAAAAAATACCCATGTTTTAGAGAAAAACAAATGGGCTTTTGTGTAAGAGATAATAGGAGGACATAATTTTTATATCACAACTTTTGATATGACAGACTGTAATGACGATAGAAAAGTGATAGGTTCATATAATAATAATTTAAAAAAAATGCTCATACACAGTTTGTTGAATCACAATTGTGGTAAAAGTCATGAAAAAGAATATATGACTTATTAAAAAGGGTCAAAGAGAAATTATCTTTAGTCAATAAAAAACTCTACTAAAAATAAAAATGATTTTTTATAGGATATTTTTCACCAAATTTTATTCTTATCTCATGCCACCCAAAATAACACGAAACAAAAGAGTAAAAATTCACATTTTCAATCGTATTTTCAACGTTGCTACTAAACGCACAAAAGAAAAGAAAAGAAAGTATTGTTTAGAGTTTGCGCCAAAAATTTAGTGTAACTGTGGAAGTTGTGTCTGGAATGATCCCAAAAAGAAAATGATAAGTTGCCACAAAAATCAAGACAAACACTCGCAATTTAATAAAAAAGAACTGGGTGTAATGTGTATTATTAAACAAAAAGATTTAAAAAAAAAAAAAAATTTGGCACAACATATCAACACGTGCTTACGGGAATTAGCAAGATTGGCAAGTAGCGCACACCAACACAACGCTTGTGCATACGTCAAACTTTCAACGTAAACCACACGGGTCGGTGAGTCACCACCCTCATTTCAATTCGTTCAATTCCATTTCTCTTCCTTCCTTCTTCTTCTACTTCCATTACCTAAAAGCCCTCTCTCTCTTTCTATCTGTCAAAACCCCTAATTCTCGAACCAAATTCCAATCCTTTTCAATCCTCCAATTCGCAAAATCGAACGGCCTTGATAAACTGATCAAATCGTCGCGTATTGATTTGATTAACGGCTCTAGTTCGATCTAAAATCTTTGCATATTGAGGTTCGTGGATCGGTGAAGCTTTGGATTAGGGCTGTGATTCTGAAATTTTGGGTTTGAATTGGATTGGATCGGATTTTGGAGCTCGGTGAAAATCTCTGAGAAATTAGGGTTTTATTTATTTTATTTTATAAATTTTTTGGCGAAATGGATTCGAGTAGAAGAGCGGTGGAGTCGTACTGGAGGTCTAGAATGATCGACGGTGCCACGTCGGACGAGGACAAGGTGACTCCGGTGTACAAGCTCGAAGAGATCTGCGAGCTTCTCAGATCGTCGCATGTGAGTATTGTGAAGGAGGTCTCGGAGTTTATACTCAAGCGCCTCGAAAACAAGAGCCCCATTGTCAAACAAAAGGTAATGATTGTGATTATGAATTTGGGCTTTCGATTGGTGGTGTTTGGATTTGGGGATTGGGTTCGGTAGTAGATCTGGGGGATTCTTGAAATCTTGGGGAATTTTTATTTTTATTTTTGTTTTTTCTGTTTGGTTGCTGGGAAAGTGAGGGGAAATAGAGAATTAAGAATTTGGGTTTTGGGAAATAAGGTTTTAGATTTTTTTTGTTGTTGTTTTAAGCTTTGTTTGATGAATAATCTTGTTCTTAATTTTTGTAATGATCTAATGCTGCTCAAGATGTGAAGAATCGTGTGAATTGAGTTGTTTTAATTGGTGCGTGCAATTGTATTTTTAAGAATGAGGCAGCAATTGTAGAATGTTAAGGTGTTAATGGTGAATGAAATCTTGTTAAGTTTTGGCTTTGCAATTGCTTGTGGTTGGTAGGTTTCCAATTTTACTAGTGACCCTATTTTGAATAGCAGCTTTTATTTTCATAGTTTCAAATATTTAGTAAATTGCAATTAGAACCTATAAACTTTTAGGGGATACATTGTGAAGTTTAGTAGGGTTTGATAGAATAGAAAGATATATGGATTATAGATGGATGAGTCGCTGCTGTCATCAGAATTATAATTTGTGGATCGCTGCCCCACATTGTTTGATGTGGTGTATATGGAGGGAGAGGAACAATTGGCATTTTGAGTACATGGAGAGAACTATGTATGATCTCAAATTCACTTTCCTTAAAACTTTGTTGGATTGGACGTTTAGTTTTGCCTGGTCTGTCTTTATGTTCTGTTATTGATTTGATAGATTCACATGCTTTGCATGATTGATTGTATGGTCCCAGGTCCCCAATTGTATACTCCATGTATACTTGGGTGACTACTTTTGATATCAATAAGAATTGCATTACTTATATAAATAAATAGAAAGATGAGTCTGATCGTAATGGTTTCAGATTTTTACTGAAAATTATGATTTTTTTAAGAGATGTTGATACCCCATTTATGCTCAAATTATGTGCAGGCTCTGAGGTTGATAAAATATGCAGTGGGAAAATCTGGTGTGGAGTTTAGGAGAGAAATGCAGAGACATTCAGCAGCCGTTCGCCCGCTATTTCACTATAAGGGACATCCGGATCCTTTGAAAGGGGATGCACTTAATAAGGCAGTGCGGGACACTGCTCATGAGACTATTGCTGCTATTTTTTCTGGGGAAAATGATAAGCCATCTCCTGCTGAAGATCTTAACAAAAGAATACAGGGGTTTGGAAATACAAACTACGAAATGCCATCAGAAGAAAAGAAATCATTTCTTAGCGAGGTAGTTGGTATTGGAAGTGCCTCTATCAAGCAGGGACTTAGTACTTTTGCACAAGGTCATCTATCAAAAAAGAATGAAAATGGAAGCTACAAGAGTCCAACAACTCTTCGGAGGTCATTGACTATTGAATCCGAGCATGGAGATAGATACGAACCTGTTGATTATCGTAATGAGACTCAGGGTAGTTTTGGGATTTCTAAGAATGCGTCTAGTGGATCTTGGAGCCAGGATTCAAGAGTAACTAAGACTGAAATAACTAATGGGGAGTCTGGTCGAAGTTGTAGAGAAAGTAAGACTCGTGAAGAGAGATTGTTGGAGACCATTGTAACATCAGGTGGTGTACGTCTACAACCCACTCGAGATGCTATTCAGGTTTTCCTTGTGGAGGCTGCAAAGTTGGATGCATTGGCTTTAAGTTATGCCCTTGAGTCAAAGCTTCAATCACCTCAGTGGCAGGTATGTTGATCTTCTTTGTCTATTCATGTAAGTCAAGATTTTCTATGCTACTATACAATGCCTATTCTCCTATAATATATTTCGGTTTCTTTAGATGTGACATGGTTGCTGTACGCTATCACCTTTTTTTTCTATTATAAAATAATAATAATAATAATTGGGATGCTTATTCTATACTAATTGACATAATATCTTATGGTTTTATGAAATCGGTGTCCATCAGGTTCGAATGAAAGCCATCTGTGTCCTTGAGTCATTATTGAGAAAAAAGGATGATGAACATTTTTCAACTGTGGAATCTTACTTCAGTGAAAATAAAGATGTGGTGGTGAGATGTTCCGAGTCTCCTCAAGCTTCTTTGAAGGAAAAGGCCAACAAGGTAAAATTTTGTCATTTATTTATTCTTTATTAACTTTTCCTGGGCGAATGTATTTTATCTTCACTGTTTTCTGCTTAACTTGCTTGCAAGGCAATTTTTATCATATGCATTATTCTAAGTGATCCTTTCACCTGCTGTTAGTAATTGACTTTCCAAGATTTGGTGGACTAATTTCTTTGTACTGTGAAGTGTATTTTTATCTTTCCCCTTGAATTAAACCAAACAAAAATGAGGTATGATTGTTGACCATCCATGAGGACAAGTGACTCACTTCAAGGAGGCAGAAACATTTTGCTCTGTTATGAAAGGCTGCTCCTCAAGAATTATTAGATTTTTCTTGTGTGTCAAATAAAACCAGAATAAATTGATTTTCTTCTGCTGATGGTTATGAGGAGGTGCCTTTGATAAACTCAATTATGAAAGCTAAATTTTGCTTCACTCTACTGGAAATTCAAATTCAAATTCAAATTTGATCTGTACCAATATAATTGAGATGGCTAAATAATTATAGATGGTATCTTCCTTGTAAGAGAGCATCCCCACTTTTTATTGGTAAATAGAGTCTACCCCATTTAGGGATTGTTGACCAAATTCTCCCATCTGGAGATAAATATATGGAATGGAATGGTTCTGGCAAGATATTGCTTCATGCTTCATCTCCCTTTCATATTCACTTTTGTCCTTAAAAATTATGTCCATAATGCTTCATCTCCCTTTCATATTCACTTTTTTCCTTAAAAATTATGTCCATACATAAATAACCAAATCTCTCTTCATCTGATGATATTTTGGTATAGAAACAGTAACTGCCAATTTATAGCTTGGACTGAAACTTTCTTCTTTGATTACTTGGGAAGATCTGTAGTTGAAATAAACAATTGGCTCTTAATGGACAGGTTTTAAACCTTCTGGGTGGAGAACAGGCAGGCAGTGCAGCAACTTATACAGAAAAAACCAAGAAGACTGATACCACTACCGTTGTTCCAATGCCTGACTTAATAGACACCGGTGATCCAGATGCTTACCAGGAAAATTTTACAAATAGTCAAAGTGATCAAAATATCACAAATCTGTCAACTCCACCTCCTTTGATTGATGATTTATTTGGAGATGGTCCAGGCACTGGTGTAAGCGCTTCTGAATCAAAAAATGATGATGACCCCTTTGCTGATGTGTCATTTCATGCTAGTGATAGCGTAGAACATGCAGATGATCTCTTTTCTGGGATGATTGTTGATGATAAACAGAGTGCTAATGAAAATCATATGGTAGAGAAGAAAAATGGACCTGAACTTTTTGATATTTTTGGGTCCAATCATGAACTTCCTCAGGAGCAAGAAACTCATAAAAAAGATCTTAACGATTTGATGGATGGTTTGTCCATTAATGAAAATACCTCTAACATGAAGCAGAAAGAAACCTCTCCAGTAGGTTTTCCTCAAAGTCTGTTCTTAGATTCAAATAGTCATCCCAGCCATCAGGTACCTAATGATGCATTGAGTGGCATGTTCAATTCTCAAACTGCTATGACGAATGCAAATGTCATGTTTCCCCCTGGTGCCATGCCATACAATATATCTCCTGGCTTGATGATGAATCCAACCTTTTCTTCTCAACCTTTAAATTATGCTGCCATGGGGAGTCTCCTTGCTAAGCAGCAACTCCTTGCAACAATGTCTAACCTCCACATGAACACCCAAAATGCTGGTGTAAGTCATGTTGGGGGAACTAATGGAGCATATGTGCCCCCCCTTCCTGACATATTCCAATCAAACTTTCCAACTCAACAAGCTACCAGTACAATGATGAACAGTTCAAAGAAAGAGGAAACCAGAGCATTTGACTTTATCTCGGTAAGCTTAAGTTCAGATACTTGAGGTTTGACTGTTATTTTTTTTCTTCATGATATATATTTGTTATAAATTTATGGATTTATGTTCAGATTTCTTGTTCTTAAGTTGTTAACTGTAGTCTCACTTGGAGTATGGTTTTTGTTGAAAAGATCTTAAGATTTCTGAAATGGTTTTTGATGGCACTTAACACCCCCCCCCCCCCCCCCTCTTTTGGTCAATGACAAGGCCTTCCTGGGTGGATCCTGTTCAACCCATTACCCATTATGATTACCATATTTCATTGTATAAATGAGCAGAATTCCCATTCATCGCCAAGTTAAATAACTGAAAGTATTTAATTTAATATTTTTTTTTTTAAAAACTTACATAAAAAGAAATATAATATTTTACAATAAGTTATTGAAAGACTGCTGGTTTATTTACATTGATGTAAGTGGTATTGTAAAGTCTTAATGATTTTTAATAAAATATTTTCAAATAAAGAAGTTGAAGTGGTCTTATGAAAAAAAAAAATCTAATTTAATGCTATGACATGCGGTGGAAACTCCTTTTTCATTATACATAACTAGATTGGTTGGTGATATTGAATAAGAGGGGAGAGAACTTATGGTAGAACTTGTGTTGCTTTTGTTGTGACAATTGGTCCTCATTGGATGTATGACATATGATTGAATATGTCATCATCGGGGCTTGAAAGTGGGGGAGTCTCTATAAAAGATTAATTGGCCCATATAGAAAAAACTGTATTTTGTATGCTTATTCACAGAGATCATAAGTTCTTGTATTAGCGACTTGGGCTAATTGGATTACATCTTTTCATTTTTTTCATTTGTGCATATATATGGATAGGTACTTTCATTGATTCTACCTATTTTATTGGAAAATGAAAATCAATTCATTATATGGGGTCTTCAATTGGCTATTCTTATCATCCCCAGTTACGTAGTAATCTCTTTAGCACATTGGATTTATGAATTACTACCAAAGGTGATATGGAGTTAAAATGAGATAATGTCTTTTGGTTCTTCCATCCTGGTGTTATCTAATGGATCATTTTTAGATCTTGCCTCCTCCATTAAGCTTTGTATTTTGTCTGTTTTGTAGGACCATCTTAATGCAGCTCGTGACCCAAAGAGGGTGGTTTGAATCTTTGAGCTTATGCATCTTCAGAGACTGCTTTAGGACTTTGGTTATGGCTTTACAGCGTGTAGATTGAAGCAGGTTATACAGTTACATCAAAGAAGGCATTCTTTTTGCAATAATGGAACATTTGCAAATACTACCAAGACATGTTTCCATGATAATTGCATTGCAAGCGAGTCGATGTGAAATCCTGGAACTAAGAAGAAAAGAGAGTGGAAATGCTTATGGGATTGTTGTATTCAACATGGAAGAATGAGAGAATGCTGTGTAGTTAGTTCGATTAATTATTTGAATCTGTATTGCCAGCACTTGTTGGATGTCTTTCTCTTTTGTAATGCATATGTAGAGTGTACCCCGGCGCGTTCCCTTTTTTCTCTTTTAACTTTTTTTTTTTTTCCCAAGAGGACTACCTATAGTGCATGCTTTTGAACCCAGAGAGTCAATAAAACGCGGTAGATTTTTTATATTTTTTGGTATTGTGTATGTGTTTATAATTATATATGTGGAGAAAAATGCCCTCAGCCGTGGACAACAAAATGCGGACTGTGCTGCCCCAAATCCCTGTTATAGCACCTTCAAACTAGCATCACAGAAACCACGACAACACCAAAATAAAATGCAAAATTACAGAATATTCATTACTCAAACTCATGGAACGAAAAGCATAACGAGAGAGTAAATTATAAAATCGGGTTACTTACGTGAGGGTCACTTTTGGTTTTCTTTGATGATCTTTCATATATTTTGAAAATTGCGCTTATTAACTTATGAAACATGTATCAAAGAATGATATAAGTTGGTTTCAGCCATTGGTTTTGTTTGGAAAACATATTTTCAGGCATTTATCTTTTTATTATCTGGATATATCTTTTAGGGTTTCTAGCAAGGTTTTCAGACCTGGACCGTTCATTGAACCATAAAGGAAAGAGGTTCAAGGTTTTTGAGGTCGAACCGTGATGACGTCATAATTAATTTAATAATTAATTAAAGCATGAATATAGATATTAAATTTATAAAACTAGCAAAATTGACTATTATATCTATATATGTAAGGGAAATTTAATGATTTTCAAGCTTATATTTAATAATTAAATAAGAAAGTTAACAAAATAGAATAATAACTATAAAAACATTAAAATTTATGATTAAATTTTGAAGTAAAGTTGAATATCTTTGAAGGGTTTTAATTATAATTTTTTTTTTTATTCCTTGTAACAGATGGATAATTTAATTAAGTAGAATAAAATTGTGTTAAGTTGTTTTTATAAAAAAAAAAAAAATTTGCTAAGGGGTTGGACCGCACGGTTCTCACCGGTTCGTGCGGTCCAACCCCGATTTTAGGGGTTTACGAAATTAACAAAAAGTCCGGTTCTTTAGGCTTAAAAAACCGGTTTTCATTCCGATTTTCGGTTCTCACGGTCCGACCTCTCGGTCCAATCCGGTTTTGAGAACCATGGTTTCTAGTGGGACAGTGGTGAAATGCACTGAAAAAAAAAAAAAAAAAAAAATTCAAACGTTGCCCACTTGAATTAGTGAATTAGGGTTTGTTTTTGTTTGACCATATTTTAGATCTCACTACCCTGGAAAGGCCAGAGCATGGTTTAAAAAATCAAATCGGTCAAAGAATTGAAAAAGAGAGTAACTCTTGGTTCTCTGATTCAACAAAGTTGTAGAAAAGTAGCTCTACTTCGAGAAAGTTCTAGCCTTTTGGGTCCATATTTTGCAATGTGGAGCAAAGCCTCAAACATCATTTTCTTCCAAAATTCAAGAGGCAAAATATGCCAAGTATTATTATTATTTTTTTTCCATTTTTGTACTGTTTCTATGATATTTTGCTCGTCATTGGTCCAATTTTAGTTTATTAGTTGTTGATTAAAAGTTTTTTTCGTACTCTTTGCAATGATGACAAATTTGCTTCGATCGAACGACTAGAATTTTAGTTAAAGCTAGGTCAACTGTAGGATTTAGCCTTAAATTGATCAATTTTACCATTTTTAAGTGTTCTTTACAAAAATGAATGGGTATTTGACCTTGGTTGATTGTAGTTTTAATTCAAAATACATTTCCTTCATTCAATCGACACAAAATATTGTCTAGAGTTAATTTTGAGATTGGTTTAAAAAAGGTATCTTGGTCTTTTGGGAGAATTTTGAAAATTATAAGACGGTTAAAATGGGTGGAGACAATTACAAAGGTGAAAAAAATTGTTGAAATATACAAATATCAATAGCAAAAACAAGCTATACAAAGTTTCCAGGGGGAAAAAAATTTCAATGAAATAAATTATAAGAAACATCATATGGCCTGTACAAAAATTCGTTGACCAACAATTGGGAAGTAGCAAGTTCATCAGTCTATATAGAATTTGCAAAAAAGGAATATTTCAAGAAGTCAAGTACTCCTATAAAGAAGGAAAAAAAAAAAGAGGCACACTGTTTAAAGTCCTGATTACCATAAGCACCTACAACCAAAAATTACTGAAACCTAAGCCAGTGGGCAGTGGCCTTGAAACCTAAGCCAAAGAAACGTAACATCACTTTCTTCAAAACTGGAAAAAGAAAATGAATGCAGTGTTTGATTTGTTTGATTCTTGGTTATTCAATGCAAAGGGGTTTGATTGTGTGTTATGGTTCTTGATTAAGTTTTAGTTTGTTCAAATTAAAAGTAATGGTTTCTTTTGATATAGATATGTGTGTGATAGAGCAATTCTCCAATATAATGGTGATTCTCTGTTTTTCTCTTACTTTTTGCTTACTTTGAATTCACTTTTATTTTATTGAGGCACCATTTCATTACAACAAATTACTTTTATTACTATGTTTTGTAAATATCAAAAATCATTTCTGGTTTCATAAGTAATTTCTATTGTTGTTTTATAATGTTAATTTCCTAAGCTTATTGTGCATAGATTTGGTTAAGGTGGTTCCTGGTGAGCGAAAGTAATTTTTTGCTAATTTGGTTTTTGTATTCAAAGAGGTCAGTATCAATTTGGTTCTTCTTGTTTCTTAATTTTGCAAAACCCTGATGAGTGCCAATAACATGTAAATTATGAGAATAAAGTCTTAAATTTAATAGTCCAAATAGTCCAATGTGACGTAGTTACCATAAAATATGTGACTAATAAAAAAAGAAAAAGAAAAAAGAGAGAGAATCATCAAATGCATGTAGGAAGGCTCTTTTAAGCTAGTGCTTTTAATAAATTGTTTCAAGTTTTAGTTTGTAGTTGGATAAAGTTAGAGGTGGTGGTACTGTATGAAGGCTCATTTGAGTCATTTCCAAATATCAATTATCTAGCAAGATTAGTGAACACATAAATAGCACCATCATGTCCAAATTCTGTAGACAGAACATAGAGCATTAATTTTATGGCAATTTATGACCAAATCATTCTCCTCTATATTGCCGTTGGACAAAAAATATGATTAGATTCAAGTTCAGAGTATTTCTGATGCTCGTTTTCGCCCTAAAATGAGCTAGGTATATTGGCATATTGCAATATTGAAGATATCACTTTTAAATGTCATATATGTATATATACTGTATTATAAGGACAAGTTTTCTTTAATATAGGAGTGAGAGCTACCTTTTTTTCCTAAAAAGAAAAAAAAAAATCATTTTAAAAAAGGATTCAGAAAAGCGAAGACAACAATAATGATGAGTTTATCCAAATTCTAATCCAAACTTTAGAGTTACATTCGAGTCTTGCATTGCTTGATGGTGAAGATGATAACACAATCATATAGTAGTGATATATATATATATATATATATATATATATATATATATATAATATTCTTTTGACCCATAAAATTAAAATTTGAAAACCCTAATCCTAAATTTTTTTTTTAAATCCAACTGATATAAGTTTGAATATGGTTTTTTTTAACAATCTAATCTTGCAAATAAAGTACAATTAATTTGAGAAATACTATGTTCACAACACTTTCAAAACAAATATTTTTTTTTTTAGAGAGGTTCAATCTATGGCGTCCATTTTTTATAATAGTTTCTTATCGTCAAACCAATACACCAATCAGTTTTTTGTAAAGACGGATATTGAATCCCAAATCTATTATATAACCATAAAAAACTTTATCAGTTGAGTTAACTAAAATCCACTTAAAATAAATATTAAGTGACAAGTTGTCACTTGCTATTACTGTTAAAAAAATATTAGTCACGAGAGAGAGAGAGAGATTTGAGTAAGTTTTTAATTTAATTTAATTACCTTATTCCACAAATTTCAACACCTCTTGCCTTTGTGTTGGTGTTTTCTTAATTTTTTTGTGTTGGTGTTTTCTTAATTAGTAATGAGTTTTAACCCAATAGGATAAAGGAGGAGGCCTTGAATTTAAACTGACAGATCCAAATGACCAATAAGCATTAATTGGTGGAGTCCATGTTAAAGGTTGGCTTTAGACAAGTTATTGTGAGCAGAAGATTTGAGCAAGTCTGCAACTGTTGGCAGGAAAAGACAATGGTGGGAGATCTTCAATATCTTAGACAGCTTGGAATGACTCTGAAAACTCTTTTTTTCCTCTAGCAATAAAGATACCAGTGCATTTTTAGACTCCTGTAAACTAGATTGTTTAACTTAATTAATTAACCAAATGAATATTAGGTTTATTATTCAGATTTAGGTTATAACAAAACAATCATATCATGTAAAGCAGTGAAAAATTAAATAACACAATGATATGATAATACAGAAAAACCAAACTGGCAAAAAACTTGGAGATGATTTAATCTAACTATTCTCAAAGTAAAAAAAACAAATCAACTAGAAAGAATTGAAGTTTGTACAACAGAACTTAGACCACTAACATCCTATTGCTACCTCGAGTAGAAAACTTACTACCACGATCCTATGATAGCTCCGAGTCTACGGACTACTTCTTTTCTTGGCCTTTGCAACACAAGCACCCACACTTGTGATAAAAAAAATACAAACTCTCCTCTTTGTGACTCCAAGACCACCCTTGAAGGTTTAGATCATCAACACCTTTGATGACTAGAGAAGGCAGAAACTTCTACAACACTGAATCTTGAGATTCTTCAAGGAATAACACCAGTAGAAGATATGAGAGAGTTTTTTGGGTACAAATTCCTAGATACAAAAGAGGCACACTCTTTTCTCTCTGAAAAGCCTTTATAAAAACATGCTTAGAGTTTCATTTATATACTAGTAGTGTTTTACTTGAAACCCAATACGTTTAAGTAGAGTTTGGGCTTACTACCACGATTCTATGATAACTCCGAGTCTACTGACTACTTTTTTCCTTGACCTTTGCAACATAAGCACCCACATTTGTGATAAAAAAACACAAACTCTCCTGTTTGTGACTCCAAGACCACCCTTGAAGGTTTAGATCATCAACACCTTTGATGACTAGAGAATGCAGCAACTTCTACAACATCAAATCTTGAGATTCTTCAAGGAATAACACCGGTAGAAGATATGAGAGAACTTTTTGGGTATAAATCCCTAGATACAAAAGAGGCACACTCTTCTCTCTCTGAAAAGCTTTTATAAAAAAGTGCTTGTTCTTGAATCTTGACTTGTATCACCTTGAGTATTGCCTAATAATACCTATAGACTCTAGGATCTATATCTAGATAAGTTTGCGTTCACGATTTAACAATTGTTTTAAACGTTTAGAACCTAACAATCTTCTCCTTTGACAATTTATGACAAAACTTACATACAATATGAAATGCTCAAATACAAGAACAACCCAATACAATAAAATGCCCAATTTCATCACAAATCCCAATTTAAGACTCCTAACCTAGAAGTTGCAAGAAGAAGTAGAAGGTCTTGATCAAAATATACCTGTCTTTCCTGAAACACTCAAAAGAACACACCACCGCATTTGTGGAAAGAAAGACATATAAACAATATGAAACACAAATATAAAAACAAAAGTGTAAACTCCCCCTAAGTTAGATACATAAAAAAAAATAAATAAATAAAAAACAAAAATTCTCCTCCTTTCAAAAACAATTTCATCTCTCCCTAAACAAACATGATTCCCATATTTGATTCAATTTTTTTTTCTCCCCTTTTTTATCACGTATTGACAAAGACAACTCAAATAAAGAGTAAATAGAAAACATACGCAACAAAAGTCAAGAGAAAATATAGGATCTAGGAAACAAATGAATCCAACTCTATAAAGAATAGATGCAACTCCCCCTATGAATAATAAAGGATAAAAACAAGCTTCTCCCCCTATAAAAATAGGAAAAACAAAACAAGTTTTGAGAAAAATAGTTTTGGAAAAAATTTGGGAGGTGGGGAAAACTAAAGAGACACAAACCTAACAAAAAAAAAAATTGAGGTTACACGTGAACACAAATATTCTATCTTTTAATAAATGCAAACTTGACACTATGTGACCCATAAACAGATGGTGTTTAAACTCAAATCAAGTAAAGAAAATATTTGCACATTATTATCCATCATATGTCTTAAGAAAAATATTTTCTGTAGTTCACACATAAAAATAACATATACTAAAAAGTACATAACTCAAAAATTAATCAATCAACTTTTAAATCAAGTTGAGTACCCTATTTAGCAAAGTGTATGCATGGTATGTGTGAAAACAATTAGAGATATGACTGCAAAACTGCAAGATGGATACAAACAAAATGTTATGCATGTGAATCCTAAATATAAATGATGCATGAAAAAAAATTTGGTCAAAAACTTAGAAACTGAAAATTTTTCAGTTTCGATCAATCGAGCATCGATTGAATACCAATCGAGTCAGGCAGAGAGCAATGATTGAAAATCAAGGGATTTTCGATCAATCGAACATATTCAATCAATCGAAATTCTAGAAATTTGAATTTTTGAAAAACTGCAAAAGATTATGTCGAAAACAACTCAACCCAAGTAATTTCATGAATGAAATGCATGAGAATGAGTTTAAATGTTTTTCACAAACATGAGTTTTCAACCCAGAACTTCAAAACCAAGATTTTCACACTTTTTATCCCCAAATTTTCAAACATTAAACATATTTTGCATCAAAATCAAGGAACATATAATCTTGGATGGCCAAAACAAATTCACAAACAATATCATATACTAAGTTTAGTAAAGAATAACTTGTGTAGCGTGTGCAATTAGTAATAGTATGAGATACATGTGAGGTGATATGTAGATAGTAATTAATCACAATATCTACATTATTGATCACATAAGTTTGAAAGAGACTATCACCTAAGGAGTTACATCATATAACTCTCATATCTTCTAGAAAACAAACTTGCAATCATGTATTTTTTTTTGTCTCATAATGTACACACAATTTTTATTTCATTGTGAAATTGTTATTTAATCCAGATAATATACACACCAATTTTATTTCTTTGTGTCATTTTTATTATAGCTCAATAATATACCAATTTTGTTATTAATCCAAGGCTACACCTTATGTTCTTTTTGTGCATGTGCTACACTTTCTCGAGCACAAAATCTTATAATATGCACTAAAGTGTTCATGATTGGCTAGTAAACAGTGGTGAGATGGTTATTTATTCATTTCTCATTAAGTTCTAGTCCTAACAATCAAAAGCATGTGACTTCAAAATCAAGATCATGTGATCAAAAATTATAGACAACTCTCACACAACATGCACTACATAGCTAAAACTAGCAAAGTGCAGTAAAATAAGCCCATTTAAGCTAAACAAGGTACACAAGCAGGTTATGTAAAAATAATAGGCCAACCTCAATTACATATTCATGATGTGTAATACAAAACAAATAAAAATCTTTTTGGTTTAAAAAAATTTATGACCCAAAACAAAAAAGCACACATTATGATAAATGAACAATACAAAGCTATGCATGATAGTGCTTAATTAAGCTATAGAGGGTACAAAAACAAGAAATACCAATTTCTTAATTAACCCATGAGTATATGTACAAACTAGTATATACTCACACAAAATCAGAATTAGCTTAGCACTTATATAACACATACTATTCAAGTTTCTTCACAATGTCAAGCATGTTCTAAATCAAGAGAGAGATATCATAATTTATGTAATCCTTAAGAAAAATAAAACTAAACACAAAATTAAATATTTTTGTCTTTTTGAAAAATTTTCAATGTTTTTGGATTTTTGAAAAATCAAAACAACCTAAGAAAATAAAACAACCAAAAACTAAAAGAAAACATGTCCACAAATAATTGAAAGAATTAAATCAGGGACAAGTAAACAACATTCACCTTAGCAAGTATTTTCTCACCCATATAGCACGAGTTTTTGGCTTTGTAGGTGAAAATCCATGAAAAGCAGAGTGTATTTAAGGAATTACACCAATCTTTTGAGAAAGACTGAAATCCTACAAATTTCTTTCACAAGCCTCAAAAAGATCAACTAAAACAATAGTGTTCTTTTTATTCAAAACATCACAATCGAAAACAGTAAGACACTTAAAAAATTATCCATGATAACAGGGATCAAGGATCAATTCAAGGTATAATAACCTAAATCAAGAGCTAACTTACTTTGATACCACTGTATGTTTTTAGACCCCTGTAAACTAGATTGTTTAACCTAATTAATTAACCAAGTAAATACTTAGATTTATTATTCAGATCTAGGTTAAAACAAAATAATCATATCATGTAAAGTAGCAGAAAATTAAATAATACAACGATATGATAACCTAGGAAAACTAAATCGGTAAAAAATCTGGGGAGAATTTTACCTAACTATCCTCAAGGGGAAAAAAAAAAACAAATCCACTAGAAAGAATTGAAGTTTGTACAATAGTTTTTAGACTACTAACATCCTATTGTTATTTCGAGTAGAAAACTTACTATCACGACCCCATGATAGCTTCAAGTCCATGAACTACTTCTTTTCTTAATCTTTGCAACACAAGCATCCACACTTGTGATAAAAAAACACAAACTATCCTGTTTGTGACCCCAAGACCACCCTTGAAGGTTTAGATCATCAGTACCTTTGATGACTAGAGAAGACAACAACTTCTACAATATCGGATTTTGAGATTTTTCAAGGAATAACATTGGTAGAAGATATGAGAGAGTTTTTTGAGTACAAAACCCTAGATACAAAAGAGGCACACTCTTCTCTCTCTGAAAAGCATTTATAAAAACATGCTTAGAGTTTCTTTTATATACTACTAGTGTTTTACTCGAAATTCAATACGTTTAACTGGAGTTTGAGCTGAAATAAAATTCTGCAGATACGTGTTTCGATTGGTCGAGCATGCCTTTCGATCAATCGAACCAGACAAATTCTGAATTATCTTTTCTGCAGCTTCTTTGTTATTGGATCTTGACTTGTATCACCTTGAGTATTGTCTAATAATACCTATAAACTCTAGGATTTATATCTAGACAAATTTATGTTCAAGATTTGCCAATTGTTCTAAACTTTTAGAACCTAACAATACCTATCCATTATTGCTGAGTATGCCCAGCGTTTTCGTAATGCTTTTCCTGTCATGAATATTATGCCTTTGTGTTTTATGATATGTTAACATTAGTTGGTTTTATGGTTATATTTATGTTATATTTTATTTTATTTTTATGAACATGGTTATATTTATGTTGGTTATATATATCATGCATATGCATCAATGCATGGTAATATGGCTTATGAGAGTGATACGGTATGGGTTGGGTAAAAAGTACAATATTGTTGTAGTGTGAATTTCATGGCCTAATCAAAACTTGCCACCTTATTTAATAATCCAAGTAATCTCCAACTCAACTCAGAGAAAACCTATCGGAAGCCAAAAATCTATCCTTCTCTCTATCACCTTTCTCTGTGTGCATGTGTAATGTCCACCTAAACATATTTACGGAGACGAGAGAAAAGTGAGTGATATCATATAGATAATAGTCCTAGTATAATAAGTCTAAGATTGTCATATATATTCTAGTATGGATTAGCTAGCTAGGCCAGTTAATTCACATTACAAGAATTGTACATTTACACATTGTAGGTGATATGGTCCTTGTAGAATGGGTCTAAGATTTTCAATGCAGTGTCATTTAAATTTTTTATTAAAAAATTAGCTGTCATGTCTATAAAAAAAATGTCACCTCATTGTTTCCTTATAAACATGTGAACAAAATAACAACCAGAAAAGGAATTGAAAATTGAGAGAATTGTGTAATTGCAATAAGTGACTAGCTTAGTACAATATATTTTTTTCCATAGGATTTCAATATTTATGTTCAATGGTGTTTAAAGTTGTTCTTTATTTATTTATTTATTTATTTTTTGAGAAACTAAAAAAATATGGTACCTAAAGTAATTAAAACTTTCTCTTTCATATTATTATTATTTTTTTGACGTTACATCTAGTGTCAAATCCCATAAGTTATAATTTTTACAGTATATTACAGTATGTCAATTTTCTTATTGTGCAAGTTCAATGTTAAGTTGTTAATGACAGCCAAAAAAAAAAAAAAAAAAAAAAGGGTTAACGTCCTATACTCCTGTATACGTACAGAGTCTACAGTACATACTATTCAGCTCGAAAATGAAAAGTAGAATATCCCGGACCATGAGAAAAGCATATCTGCGTGTTAAACTGGCGTTCGGCTGGGGGCGTTTGTAAAGCATCAAATTTATAGCATTTGAATCTTCTCTATTTATTTATTTTTCTAATATTACAGCATAAAATTATTATATAGAGATTAATTATACCTTTTTTTGGTTAATTTGCATCATTTAAAAATTACACCTTAATAATTTTATAACAATATATTGTGGTAGTCTAATTATCATTGTTTTTATAATAAAAAAATAAATAACAATTAATTATCATTGTTGCTTTGTTACTTTTGTAACAAATCTTGTAGATTATTTATTTATTTTATTATTCTATATATATGTCCGTTCTTTTAAATATAGTAGCATTTGATCTATAAACCACAAAAATAAAAGTAAAAATAAATTAACAATATCATTAGTTTTCGCGAGCAATGCAGAGATAGGCAGTGCACGTTTTTCAATATTTATTTTATTATTTAGCTTATTTTTGCTATTCTTTATGAGTTTTATTATGCTTTTTAATACCATTTATTAGTCCCACAGTATTATTTCAGCTAATTTTTGCCTTTATCTACAGTACTTTCAACAAAAAGTTTTCAATTTTAACAAAATAAATGAATCCTAAACAAACCCATATATTAAAATTTTCGAACCTAAAAACTTGAAAATAAAATGAAAAAGATAAATAAGCCTTGCGCTACATAAAGTGGCATAACAAATATCACAATTCGTTCATGTGGTGAGTTGTAGTTGGTGGAAGGCTGTCTCAACTTGAACCCACCACTAACCCTTTATCAACTACAACTCATCGTATAGATGAGCTGTGACATTTATTGTGCCACTGGCACAAGACTTGTTCGAAAAGAATTCAGGAAGAAATAAGGGTGTGGTAGTGTAAGTCAGTGTGTTAGCTCTATTCCTTACTGAGTTCACAGTTCACAGACTATGCTCAAAAGTTGCTCGTTCAGTGAGGGTTCTTCTCTGAAAACCTCTCCCTGCCTTGTAGCACTGCCATTCCTTTCTCCGAGGAGTTATTGTCCCTGCAAATAACACTGTTATTCAAAGGCTAGCTAGGTTTTTTTTACTGAGGTTACAGGGAAACACTTTTCTTTCTCCCCTACCCTCTTCAATCTCTAACGAGCTAAACATGGAAGACCTGTCGAATCGGTGGAAATCCCTCTCTCTTTCGGAGAAGGAAGGCCCTAGTTTGGCTCTGAAGTCCGACCAAGCCACCACAGAAGTTTCTATGGTGGCGCGATTCCTAACAAAACGCCCTCTTAACCTGGACGCCATCGCACATACCTTTAACCCCCTGTGGAGAACAAAAACGGGGTTTAGAATGAAGTTGATTGGCGACCATCTTATACTATTTTCTTTCGACTCCAAAGAAGATGTAGACAGAATCCTAGCAGCAACGCCGTGGAGCTTTGATAAGCACATCATGGTAGTTTCGAGATATGAGAATACGGCTGTTGTTAGTAGCTCGGACATGATTACTGTGCCGTTTTGGGTACAGGTTCACGATATTCCTTTACGCTTCGGAAACAGAGAAATGGCTGAATAGATTTGTGAGGCGATGGGTTCTGTGATCCAACCGGAGAACCCAAACGAGTGCGATGGAGGTAGTTTTATTCGTGTACGGGTGCCTTAAACATCACCCTCCCCCTGTGTCGTGGTAGGCTCCTCACCCTTGAAAACGACGAGGCTCATTGGGTCTTCTTCAAGTTTGAACGCCTCCCAAACGTGTGCTACTGGTGCGGGTGCCTCACACACTTTGATAAAGATTGTGATAAATGGATCGAGAGTGAGGGATCTCTTAGAAAGGAGGATCAACATTTTGGCCCCTGGTTGAGGGCTGCACCTTTCACGGCCTCTAGAAAGGGATTCCTATTGGTTCCGGGCTTTTACGCCCACATAAAAAATGAAAAACTAAATCTGAAGCAGATTGGAACACAGCACCAGGGTCGGAGCTCTCCAACAGAGATGGCGTGTGAATCCTAACAATTTTTGTCGCCGAAACATCTGGAGGAAAAAGTAAACCATGCCTCTGACTCTAACATCTCTAGAGAAGTGACAGCTTCCAATCCAGTCCTTTCTGAGTCCTCCTTTTTGGTTCCCCCATTGCAACCCTCTTAACCTATTTTGTTTGACCAATTGTTAGTTGAAATTGACAATTATATCCATTGCTTTGACAGAGTAGCTCCTGCGAAAGTGGTCTCACATGCCTCTTCAACCACGGAGAATCCGGATCAGTGTCAGCATGGAGATACTTTCATGGCAGCTCCTCAGATTAACGTTAGAGATATCAAAAAAAGTGACGGCATAAAGCATGGAGGCTTTACAGAGGTAATTGAGAGGTCAAATCAAGTCCCTTTATGTGGCAATATTCAGATTAAAAAAGGTGAGAGAGGTCTCGGAAATGGACCGGGTAAGGAGAATCTTGTTGGACCAAATGTTGTTGGGCCCAAATTAAACACCAACAATTTAATTAGTGCCGGCTTAGAAGTAAATAGGCCCAGATCACCTTTGAAAGACTTAACTAATGTACCTAGGCCGATACACACCCAACAGGGTAGCCTAGGGAGCAAGTGGACTAGGTTGATTCGTCCAGCCCATGAGCCAAAGCCAAAGCCAAAGGGAGCTATTTCTGTTAAGTCAAGAGATCGTCCAACAGTCGAGCCCTCAGACTCCCATGCACCAAAACGTAGAGCTGTGAGTATTAATGAAGTTGATCAACTCCCATCGGTGGTGGCTGTTTCCCAGCCCCGCCGTTAGCCATGAATTGTTTAAGCTGGAACTACTAGGGGCTTGGGAACCACCGGCGAGTTTGTGAGCTTTCCGATTTAGTGATGGCGAAAGGTCCAAGGGTGATCTTCTTGATGGAAACCAGGAAGAAAAAGTCTTATTTGGAGAGATTGCGATGTAGGTTGAAGTACGATAATATGTTCATCGTCCTAAGGAGGAATTTGGGGGGTGGGCTGGCTTTGTTGTGAAACAATGATCTTAATTTGCATATTAGGACGTTCTCGCCGCGGCATATCGATGCTGTGATAAATCTAGGAATTGATGACGCTTGGCGCTTTACGGGGTTTTACGGAGCTCCTGAAGTGGCCAACCGGGAAGATTCTTGGTCAGTGTAGCGACACCTTAGTTCGCAATTTGTTTTGCCGTGGGTGTGTATTGGGATTTTAACGAAATCACAAGAGTGGATGAGAAATCGGGAGGGGCTATTTGTCCAAAGAAACAGATGCAAGACTTCAGAGATTGTTTGGATGTTTGTGGCCTCAAGGACCTGGGTTATTCGGGCCTGCCTTTTACCTGGTGTAACAGAAGATATAATGAAGCTTTAGTGTGGGTTCGCCTAGATAGAGCGGTGGCTACGACAGATTGGATTCTTAAATTCCCCACGGCTCGTCTCTATCACTTGCCAGGATTGACCTTTGACCACAAGCCTTTATGGCTAGTCTTAGACGACCTTCAAACCCAGTTTAATCGAGCACAGAAACCATTTAGTTTCAAGGCTATGTGGCTTAAAGACGAGCGATGCGCAGGTGTAGTCCACTCGGTTTGGGATAGGAGTTCAGGCGGGGACCCAGTGAGCAAGGTATTGAGGAAGGTTGGTGCCAGACACAACTTAAACTTTGGGACAAAAACGTTTTTGGGAATGTCTGTTTGGCTTTGGCACGAAACAAAAAGCTGCTGGTTACGGCAGAAGGTGATTCCATGGCTGGTAGGAATCATGCTCGGGTAAAATTTCTCTCTGAGGAAATTTCAAGGCTAGTGGACTGTGAAGAACATGTGTGGAGTCAGAGGTCGAAAACAGAGTGGCTAAGGTACGGTGACCAAAATACAAAGTACTTCCACTGTCGTGCAACTGAGAGAAATAAAAAGAATTTTATTTCGGGACTGGAAAATGCACAAGGGGAGTGGATGGAGGGGGAGGAGCAGATTGGAGAGATGCTTACTAGATACTATTCAAATCTTTTTGCCACGGTTAACCCAACAGAGTTGGATTCAGTGCTTAGCGGAGTGTAACTAAGGGTGTCTGATTCTATGAATACTGAGCTGCTCAAACCTTTTAGAATGGAGGAGGTGCACACAGCTCTCAAGCAAATGAAACCGAATACAGCCCCAGGACCGGACGGTCTCCCTCCCTTATTCTATAAAAATTTCTGGGATAAGGTGGGAAGGGAAGTGTCAGAAGCAGTCCTTTCAGTGCTTAATTCAGGTACCCTTCCTCCAAACTTAAACCATACTTTCATTTCTTTGATACCAAAAATTAAAAGCCCCAGGAAAGTTATTGAATTCCGGCTGATCAGCTTGTGTAATGTGTTATATAAATTGATTGCTAAGGTCTTGGCAAACCGGTTAAAACCCATGCTGCCTATTCTGATCTTAGAGACTCAAAGTGCCTTTATGTCCAAAAGGCTTATTACAGATAATATTCTCATAGCATATGAGACACTGCAATACTTGAAGACCAAAAGAACGGGAAAGATAGGTTACATGTCCATGAAGCTAGATATGTCCAAAGCTTACAACCGAGTCGAGTGGGTTTATTTAGAAAAAGATCATGGAGAAAATGGGTTTCGACCAAAAATGGATCAACCTGATTACTATGTGTATCCAGTTAGTTACGTACTCAATCATGCTTAAAGGTCAACCCCACGGCTTAATTACTCCAACTAGGAGGCTACGTCAAGGCGATCCACTATCGCCTTATCTTTTTCTGCTAGTGATGGAAGGATTACATGCTCTGTTTGAAGAAGCCAAGGATAGTGGAGAAATAGGGGGAGTCTCTTTATGCCCGGCTGGCCAGCGTATTTCTCACCTACGGTTCGCTGATGATAGTTTAGTCTTCTGTAAAGCCACAGTTGCAGAAAGTGTGAAGGTTCAATCCATCCTATATAAATATGAGCATATGTCTGGACAGAGTATTAATAGGGGCAAGACTAACCTTTTTTTCAGCTCCAACACTCGCCCAGAGGTTCAAGTAGCCATTAAAACCTTCCTTGGGATATCGGCAATTCAGAGGTATGAATAGTATTTGGGTTTGCCATCCTTGGTTGGTAGAGCAAAGAAGAAGTCCTTTAGTCTCATCAAGGAAAGGATTTGGAAGAAGCTGAAGGGGTGGAAGGAGAAGCTCTTATCGCAGGCTAGTCATGAAATTCTTGTTAAGGCGGTCATCCAAGCGATTCCTACTTTCACTATGTCTTGTTTTAAGTTGCCAAAAGGCTTGATCAATGAAATAGAGACCTTAATAAGAAAGTTTTGGTGGGGATATAGAGGGGAACAAAAGAAGATCGATTGGATTAGTTGGGGAAAATTATGCAAACCCAAAAAGGAGGGTGGGATGGGTTTCAAATAGTTGATCAAGTTCAATGATTCTTTGCTGGCTAAACAGATTTGAAGGCTCGGAAATAATGAGGGGTGTCTTTTCCATAAAGTGTTCAAGGCTAAGTTTTTTCCTAATTGTTCGGTCTACGATTGTGAGGTCTCTATGAAGGGTTCATATGCTTGGAAAAGCATCATTCAGGCTAAACATGTTATGGATTTGGGCTTGGTTTGGAGGATAGGGGATGGAAAATCAGTGAAGATTAGGGGTGATAGGTGGCTTCCACAAAATTCAGCCTCTAAAATTGTGTCCCCAGTCTCAATCTTGCCACCTAGGTCAAAGGTTTGTGACATCATTGACCAAGAAGAGCATCAGTGGAAATCTGATTTGATCGCACAAGAATTTTTACCCTATGAAGCCAACATAATAAAAGTTATCCCTTTAAGCGATCGAGATATCTCAGATAAACAGGTGTGGCATGCCTCAACTCACGGGGTCTATACAACCCGGTCTGCATACAAGTTGCTTGCTCTGGCAGAGAGGAATAAGGTCCCAACTTGTTCAACAAACAGAAGTTCAAGCAATATTTGGAGGGGCATATGGAGTTTGCAGGTTCCGTACAAGGTCAGGCACTTAATTTGGCGAGCAGCAAATGAAGCACTTCCAACCTTGTGCAATCTGCAGAGAAGGAGGGTGGTCCAAACAGCTTACTGCCAAAATTGTAAGGCTGCATGTGAGGATATCGTTCACGCATTATGGGGTTGCCACAGGCTAGTGGTTGTTTGGGAGACGGATGTGGAACTAATGAAGTGTACATGACACAAGTTCTTTGTGTTTGCTGATCTATTGGAATTGATATTCTCACTAAGGGACTAAACTGATGTAAATCTCCTTTGCATAATTATGTGGCTAATCTGGAACAGAAGAAACTCGGCTAGAGTTGGGGATTCAATTGTTGAGTACCACCACATTCGGGCCAAAGCAGAGGCGTTTTTGCTGGACTTTCAAACGGCCCAGGTGCTTGAGCAACGGTTGCCAACGGTTTGCGTAAGTGCAGTTAGGTGGAGGCCCCCCAGTCCCCCCCTCTATAAAATTAATTTTGATGGGGCTCTGTTCAGCGAACTCGAGGCTGCTGGCTTGGGTGTGGTGATCCGTGATTGGCGTGGGAAGGTGGTGGGAGCACTGGTTGAATGCATCCCAATCCCAAAGTCTGCTGCGACGGTTGAAGCTCTTACGTGTTGCAGAGCCCTTCATTTTGCGAAAGAGTTTCGCATTAGCGAGTTCGTTTGTGAAGGAGACGCGGAAGTAATCATTATAGCTTTACTGTCAATGGAGGTTATTCATCTTGAATATGGTCACGTGCTGCAGGACTCTCTTGTCTTAGCAAATGGTTTTAGAGTTTGTAAGTTTGCTCACATTAAACGTGTAGGTAACTCGGTTGCCCATTTTCTTGCCAGACGTTCTAAGTCAGGCAATGAGCTACAAGTTTGGCATGAGATCATTCTTGAAGATATAACTCCCCTTATAACGAGGGATTCCTTGTAATTTTCCTTTTTTCTTTTCATTCTTAATGTAGCTTGGCCCCGGCTATGGATTCTCAAAAAAAAAAAAAAAAAAAAAATAAAATAAAATAAAAGCTCTATTCCTTATTGTTGGACAAGACTGCAAGAGAGTACACACTGACAAGTAGTACAACAAAGAAGAAATTTCTTTATAGCAAATTGCTATTTTTGTCTTACTTGGGCACTACGTTAATTAAAAGACAGAGTCAAACTGTCAAAAGTCTCGCAAAAAAGTTGAACAACTCATTGTATGCCATAACAAGGTGCCTGCGGTTTCTATTGTGATTTTGACACCCTCTACCCTTAATTATTTTGGAGCTGCGATTTGGTCACATGTGAAGGTTGGGGTCCAATTTTCTTCTGACCCAAACAAGGCTAGTTTCAGCGCCCGTCCGTGTCAAACTTCCAGCTATTGTAATAACGACTTTGGTCACCATAATTTCCACCAAATACTAGAAAGAAATTAAGCCCAAAAGTTTTAGTCAATCACAAATCGAGGGCAATCTAGTCAATCCAAAACAAAATGAAAAATATTAAGGGCACAATTTTTACAATTACTTGTTTACGTGGCAAGTCGTGAGCAGTGAAGTAAAAATAGCGGGTACACAACTTCACTACTTACGGCCCAGCATACTAACAAAATTGTAGCAAAAATTATGACAAAAGATGTGTTTCTAATATTATTAAAACAAAACTCCATGAGAAAGAAAAAAAAAATCATAAACGCAAACACAGGAAAGGATAAAAAAGGGATAGAACAACACGTGGGACTGCCAAAGAGGTTTAAGTTTAAAGAGATTGTACATGCCAAAAATTCTGCAATACTATTACAGTGCGGTACTATGCTATAATCTATATTATTATTTAAGGAGTTTTCCTTGTTTAGATTTCTAATTTTTTTAGTTCAAAAATGCCCTTAAATTCCTATGTTTAAGTAGAGACAAAATTAAAGGATAATTCGGTAAAAATACAACTCTAACTCTTACTAAAATATTGTCCAAAAAATAGAATCACTCCTCTATTAATTTTGAAATTAATTTATTCACTTATAAATTAGATTTTCAAGATATAAATTATATATATATATATATATAATAAAAAAACACAGTTTTTTTTTTTTTTTTTTATAAAATAGGACCACTAAAAAAAAAAAAATTTTCCTATTAATTCCTTTCTCTTTCTCTTCCGTGTTGTCTCCTTCCACGTCTATTCTCTCTCCTCTCTCACTTCTCCTCTGTCACTCTCTCTCGTGATCTCTCCGTCCCTCTCTCCTTCTGGTGTCTCTCTCAGGCAAGCCCTCCATAGCTCGCCAAAACATGCCGCCGCCGTTATTCTCCAAACCCACATGCTCTCTCCTCGTCATCATCATCGCCCTTATCTCCATCCCCACTGTCCGATCCGATTACCCTCCGATCTCTGCGCTATCTCCATACCCACATGCCGCCGCCGATCTCGTGCTCTCCGTCCACTCCTTTCCTTTTCACTGTCTCTCTCGTGCTCTCCGTCCACTCCTTCTTACTCTTTCTTTCATTTTCTCTCTGCATCTCGAGTTCGTGGGTCTTGTGTGTGGTTGGGCTGCGGTGGTTTTTCGTGGATCGTGGGTCTCTACGGTGGTTCGTGGTGGGTCTCTGCGGTGGTTCGGTGAGTGATTTTGCAATTTGATATTGGTGAGTTTTAATTTCAGTAGTTTTGATTGATTTTGGTGGATTCTGGATTTCGGTGGCTGGGTTTGTGGGTTGATCGGGGTGGTTCAGAGATGGATGTGGGTTGATCGGGGTGGTTTTGGGTCTTTGTTGTGATGTTTTGATTCTTTGATTTGGATGATTTTTTTATTTTGTGGATTTGGATGTGGAGGGTTTTTTTTTTTTTTTTTTTTTTTGGCTGTTGTTTGTGGTTGCGGCGATGGTGGGTGGATGTGGTGGTTGTGATATGGGTAGGTGGATATGGTGGCCGGCGGCGCTGGGTTGTGAAAGATAGACACAGAGGAGAGAGAGACAGAGAAAGAGAGAGGATGAATAAAAAATGATAAAGAAATAAGTTTTGATGTAAAGAAGATTGTAAAGTGGTGTGTTATATGTTATAAAAATAGGTTTTGAGATGGTAAATGCTAAATTTTTTAGAATTGTTAATGGGAATGCTCTTATCTGGTTGGTGATTATACTGTAACAGAACGTTGAATCTTTATTTCACAATTTAGTACAGCATGAGAAGATGATGGAATAGTATCATATTCCAATTCAAATTTCGTAAAATGCCCAAATAAAATTATATTTGCACTCTGTGGGTTTCGCTTAATATTCAATTATGTACAAATTAAACAATTTTATAATTGCTTTTTTCAAAAATTACTATCTCACAAACACAAACCATTTCTGTTTCATTATTGTTTTTAACATATACACCTCACAAGGCTTTCTTTAGAACTCCCCCACCCTCTTTTGAACTATTTAATCCCGTTTGGTGACTTCGGTCTAGCCTTGAGCTCCTTGATTCACTTCCAAACCCCTGCTCTATCTTGCTTACATAAATTATTTTGTAATTTGCGCTGGTTTTGTGTTACTTGAAATGTTTGCTCTTCTACATTTATATTTTATCTGAAGAGAAATGTTTATAGTCCTCTACCTTTTCACATTTCCCCACTTGAACTGTTTGGATTCATTTGTAGGCATCAGAAGATGCTAAGAAACTTGTTGATGAGGAAAGAGCTTTTGCTTGTGCTGAAATAGAAAATGCCAGAGCAGCAGTTCAGAGAGTGGAAGAGGCCCTTCAGGAACATGAACGAACATCTAGGGCCTCTGGGAAGCAGGTATGTGTTATTACTTTTTTCTTTTCTTTGGTAGGTTTGTGTTATTACTGTATTTTTAAGAGCCCTTGATCATGACAGTAATGATGCAGTATTCAAGCCTTTTTTTAATTTGAAAATGTTCGGATGCACCCAGTTTTACAGTGTATATGCATGTGTCCTTTGTTGCGTAAGCTATTGCAATACTTTTTTATGTTTGGATCTGGATGGTTGATTAAATTGATTTGTCAGAGGATTTAGGAAGATAGTTGCATTGTGGTTAATGTCTTGATGCTGGTTTCTAGTGTCTGATTATTGTATGCGTAATAATCAGTGCATCTCTAATACAAAACACTATCTTTATTCTCTATTCTGTACTTTTTAAGAAAATATCTTTTATTTGGTTCTTTTAGGATGTGGAAGAACTGATGAAGGAGGTTCAAGAGGCTAGACGAATTATCATGCTGCATCAGCCAAGCAAGGTATTTGTTTTTTTTTTTTGATAAGTAATAAAGATTCATTGAAATCAAAAAGAGAGAAACACCCAAGTACACGGAGTATACAGGGGTGAATAAATAAAAAACGAACATTACAAAAATCAAGAAAATCCAAAAAAGAAGAAAAAGGATGGTTTCTCCACACAGAGAACCAATCAAGTAAGGTTCTAAAAAAAAGATGCTTGAGATCAGGCATGGAACGCTCCTTGTCTTCAAAACACCTACTATTTCTCTCCTTCCAAATACACCACATCAAACAATGAGGAACAACCATCCATAAATCTCCATTACGATGGCGACCAAAACAACCTTGCCAGCAAGCCAAAAGCCTAACAACAGAGAATGGCATAACCCAACAAACTCCAAATAACCCGAAAACCATATCCCACAACTCCAAAGCAACCGGGCAATGAAGGAAAAGATGGTCAGTAGTTTCACTATTACACTTGCACATGTAACACCAATCCAAAATGCAAACCTTTCTTTTCCTTAAGTTGTCAATGGTCAGACATTTTCCGAAGGCTGCAGTCCATACAAAGAAAGCCACTTTAGAGGGGATCTTCTGCTTCCAAATGCTTTTCCAAGGGAAAAACTGCTCACTATGGCCAACTAGAAGATGATAGTAAGCACTGACCGTGAACCCCTTACTCTTACAAGGCAGCCAACATCTCTTATTATAAACTCTTAGCCTTTGGTCTTAAATCTGTTGCTTATTATAAACTCAAGAATTCCCTTTTGAATTATTCCCTCTGTGTGCTTTGTACTAGCAACTAAGTTGAACTCATTGCTAAGAGCTTTAGTTTTTGGGAGATCTGCATGAAATTCATTTCCTGTTGTCATTAGAACCGTATTAGACATCAACCCTGCCAAGAGTCTGGTCATAGATTTTCCAGCAAATTTGTCATCTGATAGTTGAGTAGCTGGTCTTATATCTGGTGTTAAGGATATAACGTTCCAAACAAAGGCCAGCTATTCAACTATCAGACGACAAATTGTTCTTATGTATAGGTATCCATTAAAGTTGAACTCTCCTGAGTATGTTTAATTTGTTGCATTGTAAATGTAAGTGGTCACATTTCAAGCCATGTGAATTAGATTACTTTTATTTCTATTTTACTTTCATACTTCTGTTTTGATTTAAAATGTATTGATTGGATGCTATTTTTTTTTTAATTAACGAGTGAATCAACATTATTCTATAGGTTATGGACATGGAACTTGAGCTTCGAGCACTGAGGACACAGCTTGCAGAGAAGTCAAAGCATTCTCTGAGGCTTCAGAAAGAGGTTTGTTTATTATTTTACACCATGTTTGCAGGATTTTGTATAACTTTCATGGGCTTCCCATGTTTTCTTGGCTCAATAACGTGTTAATATATGCCTAATCTATTGGTGGCATATTATTTTTCTGCATTATCCATGTGTGAAGTAGTCACGGTTTTACCTTTGTAGTTTTCCTCCATCAATTTTTTTATTGCCTTAAGTTTTCTATTATATCTGTATTTAGAGTGTTCTGTAACTTATAAAAAATTTATTAGAGTGTTGTATGGTTTTTTGAATTTTTTGAGGGAGCCAAGTACATGCATCTCTGGAAGCAACGAGTTATAAGCTAGTTGATCTTTTAGCATGAGCATACGGTAGTCTGCAGTTAATTTTGTTCTTAAGTTAAAAGCTTGAAGCAATCCATTTATCCTTTTAAGTTTTTTTTTAATTATTATAATGGGATGGAGGGTGTGGTCATGGGTTTGAGATCTACTGGGTGTGTGCATAAATTACCAATAAAAAAAAAATCTATGTTTTTGCATAAGGAGTTGCAATTTTTGTTAATAGGAACATTCATTTATCCTTATGGAAGATTGTGGTGGCATATATGATTCCTGTTTCTCATGCTCTCGCACTCATTAACCATTTATGCTAATGGATGTTAATTATTCAATCTGAGCAAATGACATTTTTTTCCCTCTCTGTGTCTCTCCTTTTCTCACACATGGAGAAGCATATAAGGTAAATAGGCATGCCAGAATTTTATATTATTTTAAATGCTTTTAGTCCAGTTTTGAAGACAAGGGTGACATTTGTTTGTACATATATTTTTTTTCTGGCTGCTTCATTTTTCTAATGCAGTAGTCTTCTCTTAATACAAGTTTTCTTACCTGTCAAAAGTAAAATAAAAAAAAGACGAGGGTGACATATGCGTATAGGGTGTGCACCAGTCCCTCTTAAATATCCCTGCAGGGTAGTATTGTACTTGAACAACACACGATCATTTATATGCATCTGTATCTATCATTTTATTGATGCTAGACTTCCTTTGTGATGTCATGATTCATGTAGTGGAGTTTCTTCATGATTGTTTTTTTTTTTTTTCCTACTCTCTATAAATTCTTCAAAACACCAAAAGGGCATGATAGTGAAATCTCTGGCCTAGGTGTTCTTAGTACTTTTCCTATTTCTTAAGGGTTTACTATTTGCCTTTGCAACAAGGGCATGCAATCAGGCATTAATTCCCAAAAATGGAAAAAAGTTACTGACATTGGGATTTTATAATTGTGACACAGGCGACAATTTATTAGTATTTGATGTGTCATTGGGTTTCACATGGCAAGAAATGATAGAATATAATTGTTGTTTGTAGGGATTTGCAGGTGAATTGTTTTTGTTACTATTTATATTTAATCTTTGTGGTGAATGTGTATGTGGCTTTCTGGTGTAACCTTTGCTTTGCTTTACTTTATGTGGTGTGCTATATAAATAATTGTATATTGCATGGAAATGTAGCATTTTGTTCCTAATTTTTTATGCTCTTTAATTTCCATCCCTCATATCTGTTCAGCTGGCAAAGAGCAAGAGGGTCGTGGAGAACGGTTCCCAGTCATTTGAATTAGATGGGCATGAAGCTTTAGGTTCATACTTGCGGATTCAACCTTGCTCTGACAATGCTCCAGAACTTTCTAAATGTTCGATTCAGTGGTATCGTGTATCATCAGAAGGTGGCAAAAAGGAGCCTATATCAGGTATATATGCAGTAATATTTTGCTGCTTTGCATTTTATTGACTTTTGAGAATAGATTACTATAGCAATTGCACTCTTGTGCTATCCTCTAAATGCAACCATCTCTGTGTAAGAGATTATGCTCTCGCTCTCTCTCTCTCTCTCTCTAAATGCTTTTTCCCTTTTCAGACAAATTTAATGGCTAAATCCTTGACTTGTTATTCAGAATGTAAGATTGGAATAATTACATAGAGATAAACTTAAAACGCATTTTGGTTTGGTTGTAAAATAACTTGATGTTTTCATCAAAGCTCACAGTCTGATACACGATACACGCCTAACACTTAGAGCAACCGCATCAACTCATGCAAATTTTTTGTCTATTTTTTTTGATAGGTAATTAGAAAACTTGTATAAATGATAGAAAAAAGAGAAATACAAGAAGTTCATGATGATGAACAACAAGAAATAAAAGGAACAAACAGTACAATAAACAGAGGGTAATCAGGAAACTAAGCTAAGGGAGGACAGAAACTCAGAGAGAGAAGAACAATCAGAAAAACCCCAACAACGAGACCACCCCATAGACTACGATGGCATAAAAGCTTTAACTCATCTAACGTCTTCTCTTTGTCCTCAAAGGAATGACGATTTCGTTCCAACCACACAATCCACATTAAGCACCCTAGAACCAAGTTCCAAATGTCCGAGTTATGCATCCCAAGCCATTGATACCAACAAGATAACAAACCCACCACCGATCTTGGCATAACCCAAAGAATACCAAAGGCCTGAAGCATAAAAGTCCAAAGAGAATGGGTCACAGGACAATGAAGAAGAAGGTGGTTAATCGACTTCCCATCACAGCAACACATACAACACCTATTAGCCAAAGGGCGACCCTTAAGCATTAGATTATCCAAAGTGAGGATCTGACCATGTGCAGCAATCCACAGAAAGAACGCCACGCGCTTAGGAATCTTTGGTTTCCAAACCCCCTTCCAAGGAAACAAAGAATTCGAAGCACCCTGGATCTCAAGGTAGTAAGATCGGGTGTCAAACTTACCATCCCCTTTGAGCCGCCAGTAAAGGGTATCTCTCCTAGTACCCTGAGGAGTATGAGTTTGGATAAGCTGAAGAAGAGAATACGATGCAGCCAACTCCCAATCTTCAAAAGCTCTATAAAACGTTAAATTCCACACTCTAACAGTACCCCCTTCTGGAATCCACAAAACTTCAGAGATACAAGCATCCTTGACCGCTGAACACACATAGAGCTCAGGATAGAGATCTTTTAGAGTAGTGTCACCAATCCACCTATCATGCCAAAAGCAGATACGAGTGCCTTCACCCACTACAAAAGACAGATGCTTAGAAAAGCTCTCCCATCCTTCAAAAATGCTTCTCCATAGGCCACACCCATGAGACCTCCTACAAACATTAGTACTCCACCCCCCTTGACCCTCGCCATATTTTGAGGAGATAACACGCCGCCATAGATGGGTAACTTCATGACCATATCTCCACAACCATTTCCCTAATAGAGCTTGATTAAACGGCACCGCATTTCGTATCCCCAAACCACCCATCTCAATGGGTAAACACACCTTATCCCAAGTCACCATACAAAAGACATGGAAAATCATTTCTTTTTTGCTTGAACCATATAAATTGAATATTCATATTCCACGTAGCAACATTATAACTTCAGCAAAAGTGTTGCTTTTCTTTAGTTTTTGTGAATAAGCATGGAATTTTCTAAAAGCTCAATAATATTTATCCTATTTTGTATTATTGGTAGAGTTTATGTTTTCGATTGTAATGTATTAGGTTTATCAACTTTTTGATTGATAGAATTGAAAGAAATATTTCGGAAAATACATTTCTGGAAATAACACTTACTGCTCATAAACATGCCACGTCTTTGTAGAATTAGGGTAGGTTCAATTGTTAGACTTAAAACACTTAATAGTATACTATTTCCTTCATAAATACGAGTAGTAAGATGTTACCAACTACTAATGAAAAATCTTGTATCATGCTCTTGTTAATATATCTACTTTTATAGTTTGAACTATTTGGTAGATTATGTTTTCCTTGCCATGTTCAATGAAATTTCAAATGATTTCAGAACTTAATGTAATTATATCAGTTAAGATAAAAACAAATTACTTTTCGAAGTTTTGATAGATTGGCTTCACATGTAATGAGGAGGCAGTGTATTCCGGGACTGAAATTGACATGAGAATGAAGATGTGTATCAATTTTCTTGTCTCATGCGACAGTTTCCGCAAAGCCATACTGGATGGCAAGGAAGCGCAAAGCAAGAATAATTCTAGTAACACGTCTCACCATGTTAATGGACCTCAAATGCTCTTGCTCTTCACACCACTAAATTTTCCAACTATCAGTTGCCGAAATACCAAGCGTTATTGGGTTGTATAGCCATTTTATCCAGTCCTCCCAATCCTCCACTATCTTGTTCCAAGAAAATCCCAAAGGATTAAAAATGAAAGGGATGTACAACCATGGAGCTACTAGGATGAAAATTGAGGACGATACAACTATGTTGAAATCTTGAGCAGCAAGTTTAAAGTTAATCAATATTATGATGATCTCCATCACTTTCACATAATGACTCCTTGAATACATTCAATAATTCTTAGCAAACCTTTCATGGCAGATTACAAAACCACGCCTTGTTGCTCAATACTTTGCCCCACCACGCAGGATTGTATGCCCAAAATAATGGGCCTTCGTCCTAAGTGAAAAAAGGAAAAATTCATCTGAAAGTTGTATTGCATGGTGATTATCTCAAATAATGCCTTTAGAAACCCACTCTCTATTCCCATCTCAATGAGATTAGGCACCAAAACTAATAACACTACCTGTAGAAAAAATTAAGTACCTATTACATGCACCAAATTTTCTCCTCCAAGCTCACTTCCACTTCCAGGCTTCACTGAAAACAGTTTTGGACTTCCTCCAAATCTTCTTTTGGCTTGTATTAAGAACCAAAAAAGGTTGCTGTACAGGTAAACATATATTACCATGATTGCCATCTGCAGAAGAAAGAAAAAATCCTTTTAGCTAAAAAGAAAAAAAGTTGAGAGAAACACAAAGAAAATTAGTAAACAAAATCCTCATCGCTCATTTTTTCATAATGAACAAGCACTGGAAAGTTTTGACTAAAATTCATGAAAATGAAAATTTCAATTTAGCTTGTATTAAGTTGGTGGCTTTTTTGTCAAAACAATTGACCTAGTCTTATCAATATCAGACTCTATTAGCCACCTAGTTCTTTCATTATATTTTGTGTAGCCGTATACCTAATACATTCCCAAGCCGACTTTTATGTCTAATATATATCTATAGCTTTTCTGTAAGCTTTCTCAACAGACTTATTAATAATAGTTATTCAACTTTCTTTCAATTTAAACTCTTTTTGGGTAATAGGTTACCATGGAATTGAAATAGAAACCCACTGTAGAAAAGTAGCAGGACAACATTCGAAAAAAGTTGAAAGAACCGGCTAATCTATAGATGTCCCGACTCCCGACTAAGCATCTACTCTCCACTGCCATAAGCCACCTTTGCTTCATAGAGGCAAATTTGCTTCAGCCCAACATTGTTACCCTTAGCAACTTGGATGTACTCATGATGAGTTATGTTTCCATTTCTTAATGTTGAGTTGAAACCTGCATGTAAAAATTATGTCTCAAGTAAACTAAATTTTATGAATCCATACAATGTAGAAGTTCCATGATGATACCAGCGTAAATGTCCTTGCTTATGTTCTCTCTTAGATTGATGCCCCGGGAAGCCTTGCTTATGCCACCATGGGTAATGTGGAATATTTTGCCAAATACATTTGGACGACCATAGTGGAACCGAACCCTGGAACAACCCAAAACAATTTTGAGATGTAATAAAAATACTTTATTGTATCATAGCTCTATGCCTTACAATCAGGTGCTTATGTAAGAATTGGTGTCCAAACAACAACATTGCCTAAGCAAGACAAGAATAAAATAAAACAAAAAAGCAAACTAAAATATGGAAATAAGTTATAAAATTGCTACCATACTGAAATCAAAACATCCATGTTCAAACATCATGAAAAACAACATTAATGATTTATAAACATCCTTATTTTTCCAATCCAATCTGAAAGTAAAATATGCCACCAATTAATTTATTATAGTCTCTTTATCTTAACTATGAGGTTTGCCAAATACTTGCTGCTCATTCAAGAATATATTACATAAGGAAACACAGAAAAGAAGGAAAATAGACGAGAGAACACATACTTCAAAAGTCTTGCATGAACTCTTTGGACAATGGAAACAAAGTTCCTATCTTGAACTGATATGAACCAAGCCAAAGAAGATATTTTGCAGTTAGGGTTGTCCACGGGTTGGGTTGGGTTGGTTTTGGACCCAACCCGGACATGACCTACCGGTGTTAGGTGGAAGGCGGAGGGACCTGAAACTAACCACTGACGTCAATTAGTCGAGTTGGTTTCGGGTGATGTTCGGGTTGGTTCGGTTGGTGGAGAGAGTCGCTGGATCCTGCAAATGTCGCCGGAATCTTCAAATACTTAGCCGGAAGTGGCAAAAACTCTCTCCATTTGCACCGAAAATCATCGAAATCAGCTTGGATCTCCTCGAATCTCGCCGGATCTCACCAAATATGGTCAAAATATCACCGAAATCAGCTTGGATCTCACCAAATATGGTCAAGATCTCGCTGAAATCAGCTTGGATCTCCTCGAATCTCACCGGATCTCACCAAATATGGTCGTTATCTCGTCGGATCTCCTCGAATCTGAGCTTGATCTTGTCGGAGTTAGCCAGATTTGTATATATCATTGGTTGGGTCGGGTGGCTTGGGTTTTGGAGAAGAAAACCCACCACTTGACCTACCGGCGTCGATTCAGGCTGAAATTAGGTGGGGATCGGGCGTGTTCTTCGGGCCGGTGGGTCTGAGTTGGGTTTGGACACCCCTAGTTGCAGTGCCAATGTAACAACAATAAATTGTTATATTTAAAAGCACATTCTAAATGTAAAATAGGTTGTAGTTCTTAATAAACAAACCTTTCAGTAAAGATATGCTCCCTAACACCTAAAATTGTATGTAGACGAACTCCATGATCCTTCTTAAATTCTTCCAAAAGGTTGCGCATTTTAAGAGCTTCTTCCAAATAATTGTCCAACAAGATATTGGCAAAGTAAACAAACACAATTGGCCCAAAAGATTAAGTTGAACGATGACTCCAAATTTCTAATAGATTACTTGGTTCATGTCAATGGCCTGCAACTTCCCCTCTGTTGTAAATTATACCATGATTTTGATTCTCAGGCTTCCCTTCCCCTATCATCACTGGTCCTGGCAACTTTATGTGATATATTTCCTTTAGAGAAAAATAAAAAGGTAGTTAGTTTGTATTACTAAGCAAACATGATGATTCCAAAGGTGAAATACTTGGTCAACATTGCCAATTGCCTTGACCAATACTGAATAGTAAATTTTCTTGCCATGTCTTCCCTCTCTCTCTAAAACCTTGTCTATGTAAGCCACACGAAGAGAGGGATTTCTGTACAAAAAGCACCAGGAATTAGATTCTTAATTGAAACAAATAAAACAATTTTTTTTTTTCAACTTTTCAAATGGACGACGTACTTGACCATCATATTGAGGATGTGACTTGAACGATGATCTCGAATACGCTTATGACTTCTGTAATTTTGACAAGGGACCACATATGTGACTAATTTGAGATTATCTTGCAAGTCACATCCTCAATATGATGGTCAAGTATGTCGTCCATTTGAAAAGTTGAAAAAAAATTTGTTTTATTTGTTTCAATTAAGAATCTAATTTCAGGTTTTTTTTTTTACAGAAATCCCTCTCTTTGTGTGGCTTACATAGACGAAGTTTTAGAGGGAGAGGGAAGACATGGCAAGAAAATTTACTCTTCAGTATTGGTCAAGGCAGTTGGCAATGTTGACTAGGTATTTCACCTTTGGAATCATCATGTTTGCTTAGTAAAACAAACTAACTGCCTTTTTATTTTTCTCTGAAGGAAATATTTCGCATAAAGTTGCCAGGACCAGTGATGATAGGGGAAGGGAAGCCTGAGAATCAAAATCATGGTATAATTTACAACAGAGGGGAAGCTGCAGGCCATTGACATGAACCAAGTAATCTATTAGAAATTTGGAGTCATCGTTCAACTTAATCTTTTGGGCCAATTGTGTTTGTTTACTTTGCCAATATCTTGTTGGACAATTATTTGGAAGAAGCTCTTAAAATGCGCAACCTTTTGGAAGAATTTAAGAAGGATCATGGAGTTCGTCTACATACAATTTTAGGTGTTAGGGAGCATATCTTTATTGAAAGGTTTGTTTATTAAGAACTACAACCTGTTTTACATTTAGAATGTGCTTTTAAATATTGAATTATATCTAACAGTTTATTGTTGTTACATTGGCACTGCAGCATATCTTCTTTGGCTTGGTTCATGTCAGTTCAAGATAGGAACTTTGTTTCCATTGTCTAAAGAGTTCTTGCAAGACTTTTGAAGTATGTGCTCTCGTCTATTTTCCTTCTTTTTCGTGTTTCCTTATGTAATATATTCTTGAATGAGTAGCAAGTATTTGGCAGACCTCATAATTAAGATAAAGAGACCATAATGAATTAATTGGTGGCATATTTTACTTTTAGATTGGATTGGAAAAATAAGGATGTTTATGAATCATTAATGTTGTTTGTCATGGTGTTTGAACATGGATGCTTTGATTTCAGTATGGTAGCAAATTTTATAACTTATTTCCATCTTTTAGTTTGCTTTTTTGTTTTATTTTATTCTTGTCTTGCTTGGGCAATGTTGTTGTTTGGACACCAATCCTTACATAAGAACCTGATTGTAAGGCATAGAGCTATGATACAATAAAGTATTTTTATTACATCTCAAAATTGTTTTGGGTTGTTTTAGGGTTTGGTTCCACTATGGTCATCCAGATGTATTTGACAGAATATTCCACATTACCCATGGTGGCATAAGCAAGGCTTCCTGGGGCATCAATCTAAGCGAGGACATTTATGCTGGTATCATCATGGAACTTCTATGTTGTATGGATTCATAAAATTTAGTTTCCTTGACACATAATTTTTACATGCACGTTTCAACTCAACATTAAGAAATGGAAACATAACTCATCATGAGCACATCCAAGATGCTAAGGGTAACAATGTTGGGTTGAAGCAAATTTGCCTCTATGAAGCAAAGGTGGCTTGTGGCAATGGAGAGTAGATGCTTAGTCGGGAGTTGGGACATCTACATATTAGTTGGTTCTTTCAACTTTTTTCGAATGTTGTCCTGCTACTTTTCTACAGTGGGGGGTTCTATTTCAATTCCATGGTAATCTATTACCCAAAAAAGTTTAAATTGAAAGAAAGTTGAATAACTATTATTTATAAAAGTCTGTTGAGATAGCTTACAGAAAAGCTATAAATATATATATTAGACATAAAAGTCAGCTTGGGTATGTATTAGGTGTTTGGCTGCACAACATACAATGAAAGAACTAGGTGGCTAATAGAGTCCGATATTAATAAGACTAGGTCAATTGTTTTGACAGGCAAGCCATCAACTTGACACAAGCTAAATTGAAATTTTCATTTTCATGAATTTTATTCAAAACTTTCCGGTGCTTGTTCAATATGAAAAAAATGCTCATGAGGATTTTGTTTACTAATTTTCTTTGTGTTTCTCTCAACTTTTTGTCTTTTTAGCTATAAGGATTATTTTCTTTCTTCTGTAGATGGCAATCATGGTAATATATGTTTACCCGTACAGCAACTTTTTTTGGTTCTTAATACAGACCAAAAGAAGATTTGGAGGAAGTCCAAAACTATTTTTGGTGAAGCCTAGAAGTGGAAGTGAGCTTGGAGGAGAAAATTTGGTGCAAGTAATAAGTACTTAATTTTTTCTACAGGTAGGGTTATTAGTTTTGGTGCCTAATCTCTTTGAGATTGGAATAGAGAGCAAGTTTCTGAAGGCATTATTTGAGATAATCACCATACAAATACAATTATCAGGTGGATTTTTCCTTTTTTCACTTAGGATGAAGGCCCATTATTTTGGGCATACAATCCTGCATGGTGGGGCATGGTTTTGTAATCATAATATTGATTTACTTTAAACTTGTTGCTCAAGATTTCAACACAGTTGTATTGTCCTCAATTTTAATCCTGGTAGCTTCAAGGTTGTACATCCCTTTCATCTTTAATCCTTTTGGATTTTCTTGGAACAAGATAGTGGAGGATTGGGAGGACTGGATAAAATGGCTATACAGCCTAATAAAGCTTGGTATTTCGGCAATGTCATGTCAGCTTCTAAATATGAAAAAAATTTATTAATCAATTTTAACGAAATTAAAAAAGAAAAAACAAAATTAAAAACAATAAAATACATCAATTCAGAACTAATTCATTTTGAACAAGAACACAATCACAGATTTAAACACAAGAACATAAAGCACAAATCCAGAACCAAACACAAAAAACACAAATTCAAATTTAAACATGAACACAAAATCATAAACACAAAGAACACAATAACAAACATAAACCATTTACTCCCAAGAAATGGTTGAAGGGAGCCGATTGGGTTGGAGGTTGGGTGAAGAGAGAGAGATCGTAGATCTAGGTTTGCTTACCCAAACGAAAATCTCTAAAGCTCTCTTTCTCAGATCAAAATCTCCCTCTCTCTTTCATCTTTCTAAAGAGTATTGTTGAACTTTCTTGACAAATAAACACATCAAAAAATTTAAATATATCAATTTTTAAACAATTAAAATTTCAAAAAAAAAAAAAAAAAAAAAACATTTGAAAGCCCCCACA